>OX457038.1:59824534-59839534 GCA_949752735.1 Lumbricus terrestris
AGTAAACTTCAAACGTGGAAAAGTCATGCGCAGGGCACCAGCTTATTCACTAGCGCTGCATTGTTTTAGAGTTTTTTAACGAATTTTGCAGATTCTCCGTTTCCCTATCATTATCCTATATGCACCCACAAATCACTTTCCACTTCATCCGATCTCTCTGTATTTCTCGTTCTCTTCATGAACTTCTCTTCTTTCATTTAGCCTACCTCCGCTTCCGAGACCAACGAGTAACACAGGAGTGCAGGTGTATTTACCCCATATTCAGAACTCATCACCCGAACCTCTTTTCAGTCTGCTCATCTTGCTCCAGTCAATATACGAATCTATTCTGTCGAACTATATTCTCAGCCGATCCGAATAAGAGAGAGCGAGAACTCATGGGGGGGGACAATTTCCTTTTGTCGGAGGCTGTCTAGATGTGGCGACGAATTGTCTGGCCGAGGGGTGAGAATCTTCGACCCTCCTCGTGCACCGCTGCAGCGCCCCCAGGCGATGGGTGTTTTGTAAATGGTGACGAGATCTTGAGAGATAAGATCTTCAAGATTTAAATCATTTAATACCAACACAACACAGGGATTCAGTGACGTCGCTCCCTCAAAGACATCGATTACGTGGTCACGCACTCACGCTGATAGGTGAACTAATGTATGCATACTAACAAGCAAACAGACAGACAGAAAGGCAGACAGACAGGCAGACAGAAAGGCAGACAGGTAGACAGGTAGGCAGGCAGGCAGGCAGGCAGGCAGGCAGGCAGGCAGGCAGGCAGGCAGACAGGCAGGAAAATAGACATGCAGGCAATCGCACACACAAAGTAAATAAGCTAGAAAGACTACAATTCTGCAAATGGACAAATGCAGAACACATTTAAATGAGACAATAGACCAGATAGTCAAACAGCCAGCAGAAGAAGTTACAGGTATATAGAAATTAGGACTATGATCTCTTGAAACTGCCACAGGCGACCAAAGATGTCTTTAATGGACGGTGGTCAAGGACACCCAAAGGCTCCTAATTACAGGCATCAAAAGATTGCCAGAAAGGAATCTAAACACCCTTGTTCATATAAATTGCCTCTGCCTCCATGCAGCATATATGTGGACCTACACAACTCCGCCACTGGTTGCACTCCGCCAGTGCCAGTCCCAAGTCCTAATAAAGGAGGAGGGCGACACTAAACATTTTTGATATGGCAGCGTCGTTGAACAGCAACAAGCATATTATCATTATTATGTATTGGATACACAATACACATGTATGCATATGCAGCCTGTAGTATGACATCATACAATATCGTGCAGTATGGTATATATAATTTATATATAATAATAATAACATGTATATCAGGCATATATTACTATATCTTTTAAGTTTATGCACATAACGTATTAATGTGTGTGCTCATTTATTATTCTGTTATAAGCATAGTAGCAGTAGCACCAGAATGCAGCACCTTTGGCCTTGAACTGTCAAGAGTTTTTAAAAGAGCATAATCTGACAACAGAGGTGTCAGAGGGTGTTAGAAAGTAGTCTGTTATGGAAAGGGTATACGACCTTTCCTTTTACGACCCTCTGACTCAAAAGTATATACTGTTCCCATTATAGTGTCTCTCTTGTTAATAGGTCTTGTCCCATAAAAGATGCAGCCGCATGGCCATATAAATTATGATCCTACTCGTATAATACATCTTCTTGTAGAGTTGACTCAAACCATCTCTAACCGAAGATACTCTTTCACCATAAGCTTAGCTCTCAATTCCCATAATAATAATTATATATTATTGTCCTGTTAATCTTTCCGCTTATGATGAACCACAGATTCCACACATTCGGTTAAAAAGTTAAACTCTAAAGGAGCACGAAGGACATAGGCGTAGGAGGCGGAGGCTCAAGGGGGCAAATACCCCTACCCAAATTTCGGCAAATGTGTTTTTTGGGCAAAACAGGCATGGGCGGACGAATCTTTTTCGGGCAAACAGGCATGGGAGGATTCTTTCGGGCACAGAGGGGCAGTGTGAGAATTGTGGAAAAATAACTGGGGGTTGGACCATTATCCACTTGAAGTTGGGGGATAAAAACAGACTTTACTCTGGGGCCCTAAGAAAGACTGGGAGGGGGTTGAAGTCCCCCAACCCCCTCGGCAATTCTCACCCTGCAGAGGGGCAAATATTTGTACAAAATGACTAAAAAAGGTCATCAGTTATTTTTCGGTGGGAAATCGAAATGACTAAAAATAAAAGGATTATCAAAAAATTTGGTCGATGGAAAGAATGTCCGCCAAAAAATGTAAAGTATACTTTTCGGGCAAAAATAAAAATCTTTGCCACCCCTACCCCCCCTCACTGCCGAAATGTCCCCTACGCCTATGACGAAGGATAGACTACGTCTCGTGTTGTTCACGAACTTTGACTTTAAAACGCATTCATTGTGGATCAATATCGCATTTGTCTTACTTAGCCCCTGTATATGTATATACGATGTATAAATATATATAGTTTTACCCATACAGGGTTTCACATGTGGCGACGAATCCTCTCTCTCTCTATATCCGTCTCCACATTGCCGGTATTTCAAGTTTTCAACGTCGTCCCAGGACATTTTCAAGTGTGAGACTCGGTGGTGTAGTGGTGGCGTACGTCGTTGCCTTGAAGCCGAATTAAAGGTTCAAGCTTCGAATCCACCTCAAATCGCCACGTAGGTACCTTGGGCAAGTCCTTCACTGGCAATTGCTCAGCGCTTCGGCGTGAAGCTCCGATGCAGTGTCCGCTCTGTAGTCGGGACCGCTAATGAGTAGAGAGCTTGAAGGGACGCTATAACAAGTGCGCATACAAACAAGGCATAAAGTTGTCCTTGATGGTTTCCGTGTGTGGTCTTCTTCTTCTTTTCCTTCCTTCGCCAGAGGCATGCAGCTCATCAAGTCTTATATATATCATTGTCCTTCCATTTTAATTTTCTCTTTCTGATGCATCCTTTAAATCTTTTTCTCTCGTCCACGCCACAGTGTTCTCGTGGTTCTGTTCATGCAGTAACCTATCATATATTATATGACAACGCCATGAACATAGAATTCGTTTAATATAAAATCTAAATCTAAAGATAACATTTGTACAGCGCTTCTCACAGCAGAGATATTATATTCAGAAGCGCTCTGTGCGTGGCAGGCCCATCAAAAGAGAAAGGTCTCAAGCCACGTAGCCTATAGATACACGATATTCCGCCCCATATTCTTTCTGCTTGTACCATCAACGACCTGGTTACCCAATCTCAGATCCGCATATCGACATGCTCAACACTATGGCCACTCAAAGACGAATCTTGCTCTTCATACTACTTCCATATTTTTCTTCTCATTTTCCATTACATGTATCTCCATGCAGTCACAAAATGCTGTCTGCTGTCATCAAGCTACAAAGGTAATTATAATAATATTCATTCTAAGACCCAACCTTTTTTGTCATCGATCATGTCACCGTCAATCCATCGTCCTATTATAATACATAATATCACACATGACATTGTCTGTTATTTTTTTTATCTAGACAGTCTATACTTATTGTTTACCTGTTTTCCAGTACTTTGGCGCACTCTAGCGAATGAATGGAAAGGTACTTTTGCACTGTACTCTATGACTTCTGCGTGGCCTACTATTATAGCGGTGCTATGATGGATGAAACCGATTCGATTAGGCAACATATTCGGCCGAACAGCTGTTTCAATTGTTCGTATTCGGCGGAATAGTGATCATTAGGCACAGGTCTAATTATTATATCTTTGACCTGCATAGATGATGCACATTAGGCCTACATTGGACAGCATCCATTAGAGTGATTAGACTAAAAATGGCTATAGACTGTAATAGAGTACTGAGTGAAAATTATGGTTCACCGTAGATGTCATGCTTGAGTTCGATCGGATTATTTGAATTTCCTTATATATTTATGTCAAACTTTTGAATAGAATGAAGTGTTCGGTGACATAATCGTACCTTTGAACAGGATATGGCATTTTTGTATATCCAAAGTCATGCCGTTCAAGTTTCAACTGGTTGACCCAGTGGTCTGGAATGTCCTTTATTTTTTGCTAAGACGGTAAGACCACACCCTGCGACTCTACTAGGATCATTCCCTGCTAAACTTAAAACTGCTCTTTTTGGGCGCGCTGGAGTCGGAAGCACCTCTGAGTAGGCCTAGTTTTTTTCTTGAAGGGCGCTGTATAAATCTCCGAATGAATGAATGAATATTTGGTTGCAGCTTTGGCATATATAGTTGGCATATGAAATTATTGCGGTGGCATCCTTCCCGTGAATCCACGTTTTCCAATCGCATTATGTCTTCAGCACACCACATCAGTTGAGGTCATCAGTAAATTTCCCATTTTCCTGCTGCAGCTGTGTCATCATAATTATTTGAACGTCGGCTGTTCACCTTAAACGCTGCTTCGACCTGTTTGCATAAATTTTAACAATTGATTAATTTATCGTATTGTTAAAGCAGGACGATGACTGTGTACGTCGTGGGCGAATAAACGAAGACCATTTTGCCAACCGAATGACCTGTCAGTACTCAGTATATAATTATATTGGACGCAGGCCTGTTGTTAGTTTCTAGGGTCTGGCGATATATGATCTTAAGACTGCTTGATCGATTTTTCTTTACCACAAGAGTTGCGTGGGTGACGATTGAGGACATGCTGTTGTTGATCATTGTGATGTTCGTTAAAATACGTTGTTGAAGATTTATTATTGTTATGTGCCAAGAATTTCTGTCGTCGTAATTTACGGGCAACGTCCACGCATCCGTTCATCAGTAACTCTCGTCATCCAGGGCATACGATGGACTAAGGCCTAAATGAGAGAGAGAGAGAGACAGAGACAGAGAGACAGACAGACAGACAGAGACAGAGACAGAGACAGACAGACAGAGAGAGACAGAGAGAGACAGGCAGACAGAGAGACAGAGAGAGATAGAGAGAGACAGAGAGAGACAGAGAGAAACAGAGAGAGACAGAGAGAGACATAGAGAGACAGAGAGACACAGAGACAGAGAAAGAAACAGAGACAGAGACAGAGACAGAGACAGAGACAGAGCTCGTATTATATATCTGCTATATGTTTCATTATACGAACTGACACAAACCTATTCACCTCCTGTACACAATCTATCCACAAACTTTTCATACAAAAAATGAAAACATTGCTTTTTTACAGATCGCATCCTGGTTCCTCTTCTTCCACTCCTCTGCCCTCACCCTCTCAGCTCTAACATTATCAACGATGAAGACGACGAGTCGACGACGACGATGATGATGACGATGATAATGATGGCGACGACAATGGCGAGGATAGTGATGCCATCATGCCGATGATAGGCAAAGAAGCCAATAACTTTCTTAACAGTGAGACGCAAATAATATTTCCAACAATCGAATATGGAAATCATTTTCCTCTCCCATCTTCACCTCCTCCATCTGTTTTTCCATGCGCAGTGTAGCGTGACTCACAACGACTTTCTACTGTTCTACACAGGTCTGCTCAAATGGGCGTGTCATCAACGGCCCGCAGCAGAGATTATGCATCGGCATTTGCATACCCCACACACTCACGGTACTCACCCCGGCCGACCAACCGACCGATCGACCAACCGACTGACTGTTCGGCCATGAACGACGACGACGACATTTGCAAATCGCAGCCGATGTCAGCAAAGGAGACCGATTGATAAAATCGATTCAATCGGCAGCAGATGTTCAAACTCAGAAGTTAAATTGCGCTCTCTCTGTCTCTGCCTCTCATTCTGTTTATGCTTGTCTGTCTGTCTATCTGTCAATCTTTTTCTCTGTCTATCTTTTCTTCTATCTCTGTCTGTCTGTCTGTCTGTCTGTCTGTCTGTGTCTCCCCTTCCCCTCTCGCTCTCCTTCTCTCCCTCCTTCTCTCTGTCTCTGTCTTTGTCTCTGTCTCTATATCTGTCTCTATCTCCCTCCTTCTCTCTGTCTCTGTCTTTGTCTCTGTCTCTGTATCTGTCTCTATCTCTATCGCTGTCTCCCTGTTTCTTCCTCTCTCCCTCTCTGTCTGTATGTCTGTCTCTCACGCTGTCTCTCCCTCTGTCTGTCTGCCTATCTGTATATGTATATGTAAGTATACATATATAGATCTATACGTTATGCTCTTTTGTGCATGCATATATATTGAAGCGTTTATATTTATAAACACTTATTGCGAGGTCCGTTTTGTACGACTACAATTATTGATGGCAAAAGCGTACAAACTTGAAATAGGCCATACTTGTATATTCGAAGTCGATGTTGTTTAAATAATTAGGACTATATCTAAATATATTATTGTATAATGCATATGTGCTTACTATATATACATCTGTATACGTGTATACGTGTATATAAGCTGTGAGCATCGATAGAACACATCGGCCTATTATAATATTTATGCATTGTGCACGTTTATAATTATGCATGTGGGTGTGAGCCATTGCTTTCGAATGACGATGTTTCATCTACTGAATATTCATGACAGTCTCTCTCACTTCCTTTCCCTCTCTGTCCCTTCGTCTTTCTTTGTTGCTGTCTGTGTGTCTGTCGGTGCTCTTCAGTTCAATATCGTCCGTTGTCTCCTGCGAGCTCTTCAATTACAAGTACCTTTATAATAGAGGCCGTGACATAAATCAGTCGGCGACATGTCATCATATTATACTCTTCTCTGTGCATTGACAGAATAATCGTTCTAAAGAGAGTTCGAATCAGCGATGGCCATGCAATGGAGTCCCTCCCGTTGACATCAACTGGGACTCGATGAATGGGAGCATTGACAGTTTCAGCGGCAGAGGCTTCGCGGCCACAACACCTGCAGTGATGATGATGTTATGCGTCTGAAAGTTATGACCGCGATATTATGATCGACGTGCACACAAAAAAAACACATGCAGGTGGGTCATTCAATTCAAACGTTCGACGACTGTTTCAATTTCTCTTTGGTCTTTTCTTGATGCTTTTGGTATACATTCTGTGTAGTAGTGTCATCAACCCTATAGCTTCGCAGGTTCAAATCCCGACGTCTGTTGACGTTTAACCGTTGAGCTGCGTTGGCTGGTTAAAAAACGTCAAAAACGAGGTCACCCCAGACGTCTTTAATGAAGTTGTTGTTGTTGTGAACGCTGTAAACGTTGTAAGCAACTCATTTCTGGGAACCGGACACAAATATTTACGCGACACCGATAGACAACTCCTCTGATGTGACCCAGCGCTTCTTAATAATCCTGCTGGACTAAGTCTTAGTGTGGCACGTTAGAAAATGTGGATTTACGATTACAACATATAGATCTACTGGATTTGCAGTTGTTGAGCCGAAAGGTTCTTCAGCGCCCTAGAAAATCGTTTCTGAGAAATTATGTTGAGAAAGACTTGTAGGTATGTTTGTATGTACACGGTGGGTCACAAAAAGTATCCTTAGGCCTATGGTTTCTTGCCAAAATCTTGTCCAGAAGAAAGAATTTCTAAATTAAATTTAACAGGCTTAAAGAGGCAATTAAAGCTAGGCAATTCATATTTACATACAATGTCCTAACCTCACCGAACTATTTCAAACAGAACAAAAGTCATACAACTTTTAGTGAGTCCACTCAATGTATGTTTAGCGATTCAAAATCATAGCGCAACAAAAAGTAACAAAAAACGAATTTATTAAGTCGCATCTCAAATAATTGTTATCAACTAAACTTGATAGTGTTTCACAACTTGTGTTCAATGTGTCCACCACCAGTGCTCAAACTTGGAATGGGTCTCTTTGTAAAGTTCTTGATGGCCTAATTGTTGTATTTCCGAGGTAAATATTCCCCTATTCAACTCCAATGCGACCATCAATCCCCTTATCGCTCTTGGTTTTGGTCGCAAAAGGTGGTATTTCTCCAGCAGAGCTTTCCACACTTGGTAATCCATCGGGTTCACATCTGGAGTTTTGAGGCCATTGATTTTTTTTATCCATGGAACCAGAACAATTGACATTTAGCCGATCTCCTTCATAAACGGCATCTTTCTTAACTCTCAGTTTAACTCTAAATTTGCACGCTTTCACTGTTTATCAGAGAAAGCGGTGATCATAGCTTTAGCTTCTTGACATTGTTCATGAAATCTGAATGCGCATTTTGTCTATCACTGACAGCTGGGCGTTTTATGTTTTTAAAGACTTCATTTTTATTGATTTAATCGCAAAATGATTAATCTCGCAGCTATTTATTTACCAACGTTACGGTATCGTCATCTTGCCGCCATCTTGCTAAGTGTCAGTGACGTGCAGGTACGCTGGAACCATGTTTCTTTTCTAAATATCAATAATAATGATCTTCTGAAAATAACAAGGCTATTTGATAGCAATTATTTGAGATGAGAAATAGTAAAATCGCTTGTTTGTTACTTTTTTGTTGCGTTATGTTTTTGAATAGTCAAAAAACATAGTGTGGTCTGCATAAAAGTGATATAACTTTTGCTTCGTTTGAAATAGGTTGGATATATTTGGCCATTAAATGCAAATATGAATTACCTTTTGAATAGTCAAAAAACAGAGTGTGGTCTGCATAAAAGTACAAGCTTATGTACAATTTGATTTTAAAATGTCTTCTTTTGACCAAGATATTAGCAAAAACCTTAAGTTCTTGTTATGGCCCGCACTGTAAAAATGCATGTATGTATGCAAGCATATACGAATTCGATTGCATGTTTGTATGTGTGTATGTATGTATATTTGTTCGTATGTATGTATGTATGTATGTATGTATGTATGTATGTATGTATGTATGTATGTATGTATGTATGTATGTATGTATGTATGTATGTATGTGTGTGTGTGTGTGTGTATGTATGTATGTATGTATGTATGTATGTATGTATGTATGTATGTATGTATGTATGTATGTATGTATGTATGTATGTATGTATGTATGTATGTATGTATGTATGTATGTATGTATGTATGTATGTATGTATGTATGTATGTATGTATGTATGTATGTATGTATGTATGTATGTATGTATGTATGTATGTATGTATGTATGTATGTATGTATGTATGTATGTTTGTATGTATGTATGTATGTATGTATTGTATTGTATTTAAACATTTATAAAGCGCCTCTAGTAGGGTAAACCGTTCAGAGGCGCTCCCAGTGCGCAAGGCCCCGCGAGAAGAAGCAGGTTTTGAGAAGAGACAGAGCAGAGGAGAGACTGACAGACAGAAGAGTTGAGCGAACAGAAGGAGACAGAGAATTCCAGAGAGAAGGACCAATTGAGACAAAAGATCGAGACTGAGCCATAGCAGTTCTAGACCGGGGAACCAATAGGTCAAGTCGGTTGGATGAGCGAAGTGGACGATGGGAGGAAGCTGAGTGAGGACGAAGTAAGGTTTTAGTCAGATATTTTGGGGCAAGACCCCGTTGAGACTTTAGGATCAGAGTGAGGATCTTGAACTGTGTGCGAGCACGTAGAGGAAGCCAATGAAGTTCATCAAACATAAAGGTAGAGATGTGAGAGTACTTGGGAAGGCGGGCAATTAATCTAGCAGCTGAGTTGAGAACTGACTGAATCGGTGAAAGACGAACTTTAGGAAGACCAATGTATGTATGTATGTATGTATGTATGTATGTATGTATGTATGTATGTATGTATGTATGTATGTATGTATGTATGTATGTATGTATGTATGTATGTATGTATGTATGTATGTATGTATGTATGTATGTATGTATGTATGTATGTATGTATGTATGTATGTATGTATGTATGTATGTATGTATGTATGTATGTATGTATGTATGTATGTATGTATGTATGTATGTATGTATGTATGTATGTATGTATGTATGTATGTATGTATGTATGTATGTATGTATGTATGTATGTATGTATGTATGTATGTATGTATGTATGTATGTATGTATGTATGTATGTATGTATGTATGTATGTATGTATGTATGTATGTATGTATGTATGTATGTATGTATGTATGTATGTATGTATGTATGTATGTATGTATGTATGTATGTATGTATGTATGTATGTATGTATGTATGTATGTATGTATGTATGTATGTATGTATGTATGTATGTATGTATGTATGTATGTATGTATGTATGTATGTATGTATGTATGTATGTATGTATGTATGTATGTATGTATGTATGTATGTATGTATGTATGTATGTATGTATGTATGTATGTATGTATGTATGTATGTATGTATGTATGTATGTACCTTAGTTGCCTTATCCAATGGATTGATATATATACCGGTATGTCGTTGGATATCTAGTCTAATGATCTCAGATTACTTCGATGGCGCAACTATACCTATCAACATTGAAGATATGAATTGATTTATAGCGGTTGGAGAAATCCTTTTTTAATACGAGGTCATGGTCAAAGAAGCAGAAGACATGTAAAGAAAGATTTATGGTCGATAATAATGCGTTGGAGGTGTACCACTGTACCGTATGTTGTAACAGATGAATACAAGGTCTGTTGCTTCAGATCGAATTGACCATCAACTGAATCCTCCTGTATTATTGTGTAGCAGCTCAGGGCAGATGAGAGAAATAATTTTCCGCCAGAGACGGTGCGTGGAGCCACAAGCTCCTGAACTGTCTCAAGGCTTCATGAGAAAAACGCTTAGAAAGACTTTGAAATAATGAAAGTGTGGGTAAGACCTGTGATATAATATTTTTAGGAATGATCTAACTGGGCTAAAAGAGCTGACTGTGGTTTTATGTTTTCATTTATTTAGACTTGGCACTGAACACAATTTTCCGATTGAAAGCAAATGAAACGCGGGAGTGTCATTTGTGAGACTGAAAGACAGAGAACTGCACCGAAGCTTTGCTTTCTAACAGTGTTAAATGTGCGGGAGCGCTACTGTGAAGTCTGCATCCTCTGTCCAAGTTTTGCGATAACGTCGTAATAATACTAATTGCAACGGAAGTTCTCTTTGTTTGGAGTTTATTGAAATTCTCACTGATTGATGAGTTGGCTATGGCAGAACAGAGTAGTGCAAATTGAAAGACAATTAAATACAGACAAATATTATCAATGAGGATAGGTAGGCTACTGCGAGAACGAGAGAATAAGCAGAGGAGTAAGACGAAGATAATTTATGGAGAAAAACTTTATTATGAAGAACAAGATTAACATTGAAAGGAGGAAGCAAAAAAGGATAATTCTAAATATTTATGTGGAATTGATCAAGAACTAATTGGAGATTAATATAAATAGGACGAGAAGCAAAGTTGCACTAGAACAATTGAGCCGAATTATAACAAAGTATAACAGATAGAAATAATAACAAAGTAAAGTACAGTAGATAGGAATAATAACAAAGTACAAACTACAATAGAAAGGAATAATAATTTTAAAAAAACAATAGAAATTATTGAGTTCAGCTTACAAGACAATGGCCGATGGAATCGACGCATTGTTCGTCGCCTGCGACCTCGATGGGTCCGGCTACATCGATCGGGACGAGCTTGCCCTCGTCTGCTCAGACCTGACCCCGGACGAGGTCGGCGCCGTCTTTAACCAGCTGGACAGCGACGGGGATGGACGGATCAGTCATCGCGAGTTCTGCGCTGGCTTCCAGGCGATGAGCGAAACGATGTCAAATACGAGGGAGAAGCTGAACAAGCGGCGACAGTCCCTCATCGACATCAACGTCATCCCGATGGTGACCCCACCCTCCAACCACACGATGACGATGGCCTCGAGGTCAAGAGGTCAGAGGCCAAAGACCGAGGTCGGCGGGGGTCGTAGGCAGCGGAGGAAAAGTCTGTTCGACCTCATCGGAAATCTCGACGAGGCTTTCACGACGCTCACCTGGTATGTGGGATTCCGTAGATCAATGAGTCGTTGCTTTTGTGTTGCTGCTTGATATATAATGCTCAGGGATGCCACTCTGAATTTTGAAAAAAGTCAGATTCGGTTGAAAAAATGGCTAGAAAAGGCTAGATTGACAATTTCTCTGGAAAGTGCATGGATTTCTCCATTTTTCCTGCTTGAAATTGATGATGATCTCTATTTTAGTCATCCGATTACTCAAATTTGCTCTCTTTTCCTTCCCGATAAAATTTCCGATGACCTTTCTAAAGTTTTTCGCTCCAAATGTTACAAATTTTGGTCCAGATTCACAAAATTTTCGACTTTTTTACGTCTTTTGTGCATTTTCACCTAAAAATGTCTGTTTTTATGTATAAAAGTCAGAAAAACCGCCTTGAGAAAAAAGGCTAGATCCTGACAGAAAAAACCTAGAAACCTAGACAAGACCGAAAACACCTAGATCTAGGTGGAAAAAGCTATGAGTGGCATCCCTGAATTAATGCTGATGCCAAAGGAGATAGACAGAATAGATTTGTGTGGCGCCGCCTATGGAACAGTCAAATCCGTTGCGAAGACTCAGACTCTGAATGCTCAATGGTCGACGAGATTCACGAGATTCAACGCGGAATTTCCAAGATCTTCCAGAGTTTCAGATTGTATTGTTTTGCTAAAACTTGACACGCATGACTGACTCCAACGCACTCTTAAGATACTGCTCCCCTTGTTCTCGTTCTTGCTGTTGCTGTTTTTTTGATGTTGTTGCTCTTTTGATGTTGTTGCTCTTTTGATGTTGTTGCTCTTTTGATGTTGTTGCTCTTTTGATGTTGTTGCTTTTTTGATGTTGTTGCTCTTCGCCTTCTTTTAACTTTTTCTGTCAACTTCTCCTTCAGGTTCCTATATTGCAGGTTCGAATCCACCTCAAACCGCCGCGTAGGGGGCCCTGAGCAATTTCTTCATTCGCAATTGCTCAAGCGCTTCGGTGTGAAGCTTCGATTCAGTGCATGTCCGCGCTGTAGTCGGGAGCGCTTCTGAGTAGAAATCTCGAAGGGCGCTGTAGCAAGTGCACGTATACATAGATTAATTTTCTCCACCTCCTTCTTCTCTGTCTCTTCCTACTCTGCTTCCTCCAATATACCCTTTCCCTTCGTCTCCATCGATTCCACATTATCCTCCACCGTCCCATGCACGTCTGCTGAAAATCCTTCTCCTTCTTCATCTCCTGTCTTCCTTTTCCTATAGCCTACATATACTGCTTGTTGTTATTCTTATTGTTTACTAGAAGTGTAACCAGGCGTTGCCCGGGAAATTTAGGGTTTTAAACACTACTCCACTGTGGCACCCAACGTTGACCGCTAAATTTCGGGTTTTCGCCAACCCTCTACCCCACCACGCTTCCTCAAAAAGCCAAACGTAACCCACCCCTGCGGGGCGCTACGGAAATTATTACTGGGCTTGTATGACGTCATTCGGGGCTGTAGACTCCTTTACTAAAGCTCGATACTGCTTACCAAAGCGTGAGCGATGAAATCTGTCTTAAAACGCTTCTGTCTTAAAACTCTTATAACTCGAGTTCTAAAGTGAAATTTAGGGTTTTAAACACTACTCCACTCTGGTATTCATCGTTGACTGCTAAATTTCGGATTTTCACCAACCCTCCACCCCACCTCGCTTCCCCAAAAAGCCAAACTTGACCCACCACTGCGGGGCGCTACGGAAATTATTACTGGGCTTGTATGACGTCATGCGGTGTAGACTCTTGACTAACGCGCCAGCGTTATCAATTACTGATGAAATCTGCTGATAACTTTTGTTTTAAACTGAATTAAAACCTGAAAATAGTTGCGCTTACCTTATAATTTGGGTAAGAATCGATTGCATTTTTTTAAAACCGACGCTGTTTCATTTCCGAGCCTATTCTGCAGGGGAGAGTCAAAAGCGTACAAACAAATAAACAAACATATGGAAAGTGTTTCGGAATTATAATATAGATTATCATTGTCATTGTTATTATTATAATTCATTTCATCCTTTAATAAAACACCACTCATAATTACAATTATTATTATTATTATCGTTGTTGTTGGTGTCGTTATTGTTATTATTACTATTATTATCAATAGTAGTAGCCGTAGTTGTAGCAATAATAGTAGTATCAGCAATAGTTGTAGAAGTAGTAGTAGTAGTAGTAGTAGTAGTAGTAGTAGTAGTAGTAGTAGTAGTAGTAGTAGTAGTAGTAGTAGTAGCTGTTGTTGTTGTAGTAGTAGTAGCTGTTGTTGTTGTAGTAGTACTACTAGCAGTAGTAGTGTAGTAGTAAGCTTAGTAGTAGTAGTAGTAGTTGTTGTTGTTGCTGTAGTAGTAGACTACTACTACTAGTAGTAGTAGTAGTAGTTGTTGTTGTTGTTGTTGTTGTTGTAGTAGTAGTAGTAGTAGTAGTAGTAGTAGTAGTAGTAGTAGTAGTAGTGGTGGTGGTGGTGGTGGTGGTGGTGGTGGTGGTGGTGGTGGTGGTGGTGGTGGTGGTGGTGGTGGTGGGGGTGGTGGTGGTGGTGGTGGTGGTGGTAGTAGTAGTAGTAGTAGTAGTAGTAGTAGTAGTAGTAGTAGTAGTAGTAGTAGTAGTAGTAGTAGTAGTAGTAGTAGTAGTAGTAGTAGTAGTAGCCTAGTATCAGCAACAGCAGCAGCAGCAGCATTAATCTTTAGTTGTTGATGTATTTGCTTTTGATCCTATTCTTTTTATTCTCTTTATTCTTGTTGAATTATTCTCTCAAAATTGTAGTAATAAGCTTACAGCAGTGGGATTTACGGAAATTTCAGTGTACTGTATAGCATACTCAGCAAACTTTAGAGTTTTTCAGTCAGGAGTTCACACAATCATGGTTCTTTTCCAATGCGTAAGTTATTGTGAATATGATCAGGCCTTGTTCAATACCAATATTAATTTTGTCTCGTGTGTCTATCGTGAATATTACAGTTGAGAGGTCAAGTGCATTTTTTCGATCGATTCTCACCTGTCGTTATCGATCTGCTTGTGGGGCAATCAGTAACGATTATCGATCTTCTAAGTACACCATGTCCTAAGTGGACCTCGCTTTTAAACTGAATGGGCGTTCGAAGGGCTTAATCAAAAATTACAATGCCTTTC
>OX457038.1:59844534-60052034 GCA_949752735.1 Lumbricus terrestris
ACAGCTCTAGATGGAGGAAAATAGCATATAGAACAGCTGTGAGGTTAGAAACAAGAGTGTTACTCAATGTTGGACATTGGGTTCAGGTGGGTTATGACTTATGACACACGAGCCTCGTCTTATCTGTCGCCATTTGTCGATGTTCTCACAGTTGTTATCATTCGGGAAAAAAATACCAAGACTGACCTCGACTTCAGCGAAGGTCTCTGAAGTCAGTTTTGCCAGGACTCTTATCTCATCCAGATAACGTTCTCCGGAATTTCCTTTTTCGTCAGCTCGTCCATGATTGGGACTATAACTGATTATACTGGACGGTCATCGTGCGGATTCGGAGGCGCTATAGAAGCGCAATCTGTTATGTCAAGTAGGGTAGGAAGGATGCGAATTGTAGATGGTATGGGGAAATCGGATGAATTTGTATGGAAATTTTATCCTAGGTGGCAAACAGTCTCATCTATAACTGGGGAAACGTTAAAGACAGTACCTGAAGCAAATGTTCATGCATGAGTAAGCA
This sequence comes from Lumbricus terrestris, assembly GCA_949752735.1. Classification (NCBI taxonomy): domain Eukaryota; kingdom Metazoa; phylum Annelida; class Clitellata; order Crassiclitellata; family Lumbricidae; genus Lumbricus; species Lumbricus terrestris. The sequence goes on from OX457038.1 coordinate 59,845,049, forward strand.
ATCTGGTCGGCTGAAGGAAAGACCTGTGTATCAGTTGTGGTTTCAGTTTAACGATACTGCCATTGCAAAGATGATTAGTGTCGCCCTCCTTCGTTATCCAGGCTTGGGACTGGCACTGGCAGAGTACAACCAGTGGCAGAGTTTGGAAAGACCTTGGGAGAGAGTGAACAGTATATGTCGTAAATGAGAGAACGTCGGAGTCAGTTGGAGTGAGAAGCCTTACAAATCACATTACACCATGCTAAAGTTAGGATAAGATAGAATCAGCTAACGTTAAGTAAAGTAACGTAAATTGTGGGATGAATGTAAATTGAGTTGGATTATAAGACACGGAGAGGGTCTATGTTTGCTGTGGGAGTCAATCAGGTATACAGCTCTACCAGCACGGGATTTAGGATAAATGCTATACCATAGTGACCATACCACGTTTTATACATGTAATGTGTTTCCGTCATCATGTGATGACGAAAGCGTGACGGTCAACAATGTGTGCGTCACAGTCAGACCTCATGTGCGAACAAAGGGATCGTATACAAAACATTCGTCACACTCCACTGCGCTGAAGCACCAACAAACGTTCAACTTTGAAGAAAGAACTCAATAACTGCAATCGATTAGGTTCCGCATGAACAAATTACAAATTCGATTTCTTCAACAGATGTTTAAACGAACGAATAGCAGGTATACACGCCAATGGTTGCCTTTTGGCTAAATGCCTCCACGTCAGTCAGCGTTGCTGCGACTAAGCATGACGGAAAACTAAAAGCAATCAAAAGCTTTATGTTGGCCTGAGTTTGTCCTCAATCTATCGTGGCGGATTACTGAAAAGCCATGAACATATCGCGGAACATATAGGCATAACAAGTTCTGCTACATTACAGTGTGCAGCGCGAATGTAGTCGTAGAGTGACTTATGAATAAATTATTGTCAATTAGATTTCTAGAGACTTTAACGGTCACTTGTGAATTTTTTATGGTGAATAAGTCGTTATATTATGACATTTCAAAGCTTTTATAGCATTTAGTCATGGGCGGAGTTTGGTTTCCGTTCTTGGAGGGGCTAAAGCCTTCTGGGGGGAGCTAAGCCCGGGAAAAGTTACCATTTACACGGTAAAAAAAGAATCTGGGTCTTCTTGGGGGCTTTAACACCCCTACTAGTCCCTAGCCCCTGATAAACTCCGCCCATGCATTTAGTTGCTGTGCTTGCATGAAAAGGGTTTCGTGTCCCAGAAAGTCTGAATGATCTTTTTTATATACCGTATAGCTTTAACATGGCTTCTCTCTTCGTTTGTCCTTCGACCGTATACCGGTTCACCTGCCCTCTTCAATTTTGTATTTTATTCAGGCATTTACGACGACGACGACAATTATTTCTCTCAAGGTTTCCTACTTTTTCGCAACAATGCAGCAAAGCAGCAGCTGTGGCAATGAGCAACGGCTTCTATGAGTAATAGGCTACTGCTGTAGCCTATACTTGAAACTGGTTTAGAGATCATTGCCTCAATAACTCAGGCACATCCTATAAATGAAAGGTTGGCAGAAGGGATAGATGGCCATCTGGACAACCCCGCAGTTGCTGGTGTCTTCTATAAACTATGAGGTTTTTAAATTGTCAATTAGGCTATCGTCTAAATTACGAGTGTGGCTCTCTATATAGGCCGCAATTGAGGCGTTGAAAACAGTCATCACGGTTTTTCTGCACAGTCACAGAGGCTTTACCAAGCCGTCATCATTAACCAACGTGCATGCATTTAGTAATACATTGCATATGCATGTATGTGTATAATTGTATATTTATGTATAACAGACGAGCCTAATTCTGTATGTTTGTTGCAAAATTTCTCTTCGGTTGACCAAGCAGTCAGGAACAGCTGTGTGATCTCTATCAGCAGCTGCACGAAGCCAAGCAGCCAGAGCTACTTCAGCGATTCGAAGACGTTTTGATCGCCATCATAACAGATGTACGAAAGCAGCAAAACGAAAACGAAAGATTAGAAAGATCGTACAAAAGGTTCGAGAGATAATGGACGAATCAATTAATTAATTGGGTGGACGGATGGATGGATGGAAAGAAGGGATGGATAGATGAGTGAATAGATGAACGGATGAATGCATGAACGAATGGATGGATGAAGGGTTGGATGATGGATGGATGGATGGATAGATGAATGGATGAATAGATGGATGGATGAATGGATGGATGGAAGGAAGGGATGGGATGGATAGATAGGTGAATATGGATAGATGGATGGATGGATGAATAGATGGGTGAATAGATGAATGGATGAATGAATGGACGGATGGATGGATGGAAGGAAGGATGTATGGATATATGGATGTATGGATGGATGGATGATCGATAGCCGATTGACGTTGAATAGAAGCATTTACTATGACATAAAATGCGTCGTAATATTCTAACTAATGCCTTCTTAAGTACATGCATAAGCAATGAACATAATTATCTTAAGTTGCATATCTTATTATCTTATTGGATCAACCTTCTGCTGTTAAAGGCGCAACATAAATGTTGATGAGCAATGCAGTTGAGTGTTGGCTATTGTTGTTGTTTTAAACACACAGAGAGAAAGATGAACACTCGCGACACCTTCGTCAGTTGGAGGATGAGATGGAAACACAGATGCAGAAGGTCGAAGGTCGAGTTCGGAAAGAGGTCAGCAGGCACTCACATGCATCCACCTTTTCCACCTTTTCCACCTTCTCCATCTTTCCCAATGTTACTCCTCCTTATTGTCATTTTACTTTTCTTACTCTTTTTATCGATTTCATTTCTTCGTCAAGATTTGTTCATTCACCACGTCATCATTCTACATCTTGCTCGTCATCTTTGTTGGATTATTTGGTCATTTTTATTCATCCCTATCAGTATTAGATCTATTAATATCATCAGCTGAACACTGTGGTCATCGTTATCATCATCATCATTATCATCATCATCATCATCATCATCATCATCATCATCATCATCATCATCATATTCGTTGTCTTCGTCTACATCATCATATTCTCAACAGCATCGAGTTAAAGCAATCTCTGAGGTTATCATTTCAAACATTCGCACTGCAAATGCCAAGAAGAAGTTCGTGTAATAGAGTCTGCAATAAAAAAGATGTTTTCATGTGAATTTCTGTTCAGGAGAAATCGAAGTTTGACGCCGAAAAGGAAGACCTGAAGAGGACGATGGAAATGGAAATCGTCGAATTACAGGAGAACCTCAAGCGTCTCCAACAGGTCCTATTATAATACTTACCTACTTACTTACTTACTTATTTACTTACTCACTTACTGACTTGCTTATCTTTTTACATAAGCGTATTCTAAAGAGAGGGACCAATTGAGACAAAGGACCGGAACTGAGCATGGATGTGTCTAGGAGGAACTAAAAGATCAAGTCTGCTGGACGATGAGATGTGGCTGAATGATGGCGGATTATTAATTACAAAAGAAATATATTTTGGAGGGATACATCGTTTTCATTGAGGACTGTAAGAAGGATTTTGAAATGATTTTGAATTTAATTCCTGCAGAGAGAGCCAACGCAGTTTCTTTGGTTACTTCCTTATGCACACGCTCACTCATTCGCTCGCTTACTTGCTCATATACCTTCAATATATTTAGAGTCATCTACTTTGCTATTCATGTGGCTACTGGTCTCGTTAGGTGGTACTTACTTACTTACTTTCACTTTTTATGCACCCAGCATCTCATCACTTTAGATGGTAATGCGATGATCAATGATAAAGATGATGACGACGACGATGACGTCTTCGACAGCGTCGTTGAATGAATGAATGAATGAATGAATGAATGAACGAATGAATGAATGAACAAACGAACGAATGAATGAATGAATGAGCGAGTGCATGAATGAATGAACAAACGAACGAATGAATGAATGAATAAATGGATGAACGAATGAATGAATAAATGGATGAAGGAATGAATAAACGAATGAACGAATGAATGGATGAATGGACGAATGAATGAATAAATGGATGAATGGATGGATGAATTAAATGCACAGATAAGCGTACCAACAAAGTCGGATAAGCCAAGCGATGAATATCGGATGCGATTCGAGGAGTTGGCTCAAGAGAATCGAATGCTGAAGCGACAGTTGACGGACGCACAGACGAACCTCGCACTCATCCGAAGCGAAGTCGCCAACGCTCGATCGGAATACGAGGAGAAATGCTACGACCTCGACACGTAAGAACAATCATAAGACGATATGACATCCATAACATCCCGATTATTTGGAGTTGTCTATATAATTTTATGTTGATGGATGGATGGATGGAAGGATGGATGGATGAATGGATGGATGGATGGATGAATGGAGGGAGGGATGGATGGAGGGATAGAAGGATGGATGGATGGATAGATGGATGGAAGGAAGGATGGATGGATGGATGAATGGAGAGATGTAGGGATAGATGGATGGATGTAAGTCGAGACTACTCTGGTATCGGAAGACGGCAGTTGATGAGCACCTACCTCGATTATTGGATGTCGTCTATATAATTGTTGATGAATGGATGGATGAATGGATGTATGGATGAATGGATTGATGGATCGAGAATTTGACGAAAGCTTGTGACATCAAAGGCCGTTGCTGTCGAAAAAAATTGATTGGAACATAGCGGTATTGCAGCTATATATTGAATGCATCGTGCACGGGGAGTATACGCCTAACTAAGAAACAAAACAGAGTCTTTGTAATCAAGGACTATCCTTAGTTATCTTGAAAAAACCGTTGTCGGCTCTGGGTATATTTTTTCACTTGAAAATTCAAAATCAATTGAAATCTGGTCATAATTATTATAGGGTCTTTTATTTACTAGCAAAATTCCAATACATACTACTTCTGTGTGTGCTTGTGTGCACTAAATCCTGTTTATACTGTTAGTTCTAACACATCGTGGTGTGGGGCGTCAAATGTACATCCTGATAGAGCATCACTAAGACGAAATCCAGCCAAGTCTATGCAATAGAGTTTTATGTCAACGAGACATGTTCAATGTGCATGTTTAGTTGTTTACCAGAGAAACACACTGAACGCCTTTGGCAATGTGTCAAATGTTGTAACGTCTGTAGCATAACTATAGGATAGTAGCCTATAATATTATAGAAGAGCATCAACAGCACTATTAATAGAAGTAAGGTATAATCTACGACAGATAATGTTTTTGCTAACTATATATAGACAACTGCAACGCTGCCGTTAACACTTTTCTCACAAAATAAATCCGATTTCCGACCAATGGCCGAACTCCCTTTAAAATAAATTTCCATTACCTTATATCCTCTGGATCACCAACGCATGGTCGAAACTCGAAATTCCTGATATACCGTAATTTAACTTCACTGAATAATATGATGGCTGTTGTTTCTCTTTTGTACGAATTGAGTAAGCTTATTTGATATCGAGGTAAAATATCTGCACCTGAAAGATCAGCTACTTTCTGTATATAACCTGATTCAAGATATATAAATAAACTTAGAGCCTGCCACCGTTTACCCATTTTCTGCTTTGAACTTGCTCTGCGAAGCACTAACCGGGTACATTATTTCCTGATGTTCGACATTAAACGAATTCCATGATATCGGAAGCAGGGTTAGACTAGGCTAAATAATGAAATAATGAATGCCTCTCTTAAGTTTCACTCTGTGTTTCTTGCTTTACAAATACAATGCAATCCAGTACACAATGCTTAAAACCTAGACAATCTGAATCATAAATGTATGGTGATTGTTTTGTCTTGTCTGGTAGCGAGAAGCAGACGTTGATGGAATACGTAAAGGAGCATGAGAATCTGACTCGACAGATATCACTATTGCAGTAAGTTAGAGCTTTTCATACAATTACGCCTTCAAAAGGTAAATAATACGCGTTTTAAACTTCGTCTGCACTTGCACCCTCTACCCTAAGCAAGTTAATTGAGTGAAATGAGTGCATGCACTTGAGGGACACTCCGAGTGCGGGGAGGCAAGAGAAAGGACTGACCACGTATAGGCCTACGGTATACCATCATACAATTAGCCTAAGCCAAGACTAAGAAAATGAACACGCTGACACTTCCTATACTCATGCATGCCTCCCGTGTTCAATGGATTATTTTTCTTCTGTATACACTATACAGCTTCAGCATTAAGCATAGCTTCTTTGTATACAGTTACGTTATTGAAATTCTGTTAATTAGCTGGATCTTGATTATAGTGCAACTATACATAAACCTATATTTATAGATCTAGTAATTGTTAAGTGTATACTAATTGTCGCTTGCTGCATTATGACAGCAAGAGTAAAACATGAGTAACAGAACAACACCATATAAAACATTGAAATGTAACTTACAGAACTGTGGTCTATTGTTAGGCAATGGCATTGTAAAGTAGATCCATAGTGCATGATATGCATAGCGTATTGCCAATGATAATTGCCACTCTTATTAATGCTGTTAACGCTTATCTTGCTCTTATCATTGCACAATGCCAGTGCAGACTGCACTTGAATTGAAAGAACGAATTACAGATCAGTAAAAATATCATGCTGATACGTTCGCTTGTGTGTCGACAGCGATGCAAACAAAAAGTTGCATGACACAAACGACGACTTGCGAGAAGCTTTGGAAACATCTCGAGTGAATCAGAAGAGACCGCACACGGTAACCAACTATTATCAGAGTAGTGTATTGACTATCGGTTCTATACCACCCACGTGACCTAGAATGGTAACCTACTATAAAAGTAGTGTATAGACTATTGGTTCTATGCCGCCCACGTGACCTAGACTGGTAACCAACTATATCAAAGTAGTGTATTGACTATTGTTCTATACCACCCACGTGACCTAGACTGGTAACCAACTATATCAAAGTAGTGTATTAACTATTGGTTCTATAACACACACATGACCTAGACTGGTAATCGACTCTCAGATTAAATACATGGACGATAATCAAGTATTTTAAGTTGAAGAGAGACTTTGGTGATGACCGACCATCATAGGTTGTGGACCATTAAACGATTTAGACGGTATACGAATAATATTATATGACTGCAAACATCCGAAATGGAGCAGGTACAACTGGAAAATATATGTAACTATGAAAAGCCATGGGACAATAAATGGGGCATTGGAAGTTGGATTTACGTTAGAGTAACAACGATGATGACAATGATGATGATGATGATGATGAAGATGATGATGATGATGATGATGATGATGATGATGATGGTGATGATGATGATGATGATATGATGAAGTGACAAAAAGAATGTCCTTACTGATTTTGTAAGCTTTACTTGCTGTAAAATACTTATTTCGCAAATTAATTCGATTCTTTGCTTTAACTTTAGTTGGAATCTGTTAGATATATTTCCTGTCAGCAGTTATTTTTTCCTATTTTTACCAAGTCGCCTTTTATGCTCCTTTGTGTTTCTTTTTCATGTAGCGTTTTAGTTGTGTATAAGCTACAAAGTTCATACTATCGCGGTTCTTTAAGCTTTATTGCATGTTTAAAGCACAATCACTTATTTATATAATTCGATTGTTAGTATATTTGTATTCATTGGAATATGGAAATTGACTGCAAGTCGTATAATATATTTTATGCTTTGCTCTTGTTTCATAATTTGAAAATAGTGGTGATGGTTACCTTATACTGTATCGCATTCCTTACCTTATTCTTTTACATGCCTAACCTGATACTTGGTGATTTAGTAGAATATTTGCTTGTATGGATTATTTTCTTACAGAGACATCGCTACCGTAGATCTAGCATCGTCTCACTTGTAAGTTCATCACTAGATTGTATACAATCAGTGCTTAATGGGCCAATTATAATTATTAGTAATTATTATTATTATTAGACCAATCCTATTAATAAACCCTACATTGTGTAATTTTATAATTTTCATTTTAGTTGTCAATCTTTCATTGTGAACGGCCAGAAAAATTAAGTCTCTTCAAATCTATAGGCTAAACGATTGTGGACGAATATTGCTTACAGAATAAATTCTTAGTGAAACTTAAAGGCCTGTCCTTAACTTTACTAAGACAATTACCAAACCAAGACCTGCTTTTGCATAACCCAGTTATTTAATTGTCGACTCTTTCTTGAGGGTGCTGGACAATTGGTACCCCAACTTCAGTTCTTCTTCTTTTGGCTTCTCAGCTAAATGACTTAAAACTATGCTGTGGGTCAGGTCTTCACATTATTCAAACTATTTTCACAAGCTGAATTGCAATTGTTCGTCAATGAATTTCATGTTTTATTTTTACCTTAATGTTATTCAGATGTGCGATAATTACAACTCGTTAGTTGCCTCGTGTTTTTATGGCATTTATAACATTAGATCTGAGTCTGTATTCGTGTATTCTTTTATACTTTGGTAGTATGGGAAGTTTTTAAACCTCAGTTCTTCATTGATAGCTAAACACGGAGTCAGAAACTACCCTACCTATAATATTACCCAATCGTAACATACTATACCGTACCTTCCCTTAACCCTGCTTCCCTAATATTATCATATACCTCATTGCACCTTCAACTGTAGCTCTCCTCATAGCCTTTGTTTTTCTTTTGTTTTCGCAGACCGGTCGAAATGCAATGTTGCGAAGCGTGAGCGCGGGAAGCAGGTGCGAGTACGTGCGAAAGTACCTGCAAGACTCCGCCGTTCTGTCCCCCGAAGGAAATCAGTATGACATACTTTCTCGTTTGAGTAGTTTACTCATCATCACTCAGTCATTGCTTTCACGTGTCACCCCCCCCCCCCACACACACACACACACTGAAGATTCCGTTGATTCGCAACTTTAGTAAATGTATCGGGCATTATAGAGGTGTCCGAATCCCACACGGAGCTAATTTTTAATACGGTTTTTGGATCAAATTCAGAGAAAGTGTGATTCGATTAACACAGACTGTGAAAGTGTGAAACGTTAGTTTTCTAAGGGGGCTGCCGTCCGCCAGTTTCAGATACGGCGTATTGCTCATTATCCAATGAGGTTTAGTATGATAAAGCTTTACATGTAAATATATTTGACAAAAATATTTTCGTCAAAACTGTAGAGATCCAGACTGATTTTGTTGTTATGTAGAGCCACATTATTGTGTCTGAATTTATCACGCAGATACTACTGTTAAGATCAATTCCGTCTGAATATATATTTTGCAGTAAAACCGTTGACATGTTGGACGTCACGATGAAATACCATCCCACTGTGATTGTTTTTCCTGTTGATAAGTGTTATGCTAATTGAATTACAATTGTTGCTGCTGACAAACGAGATATTTACGGCTGGTCCAGTGAGTTCAATTGCCGTTACATTAACCGCAGCGTATCGACCTTGAGGTCGGTTGAAAATTATTGTTGTTTGTAAATAAGGACTTTTAATCAGTCTGGTACCACCATTCCATCCAAGGTTTTTAATTGATCTCCTGCCACCCTTCCATCCGTCCTTCCGTCCGTTCATCCGTTCATCCATCTAAGTGCCATCCATCCATCCATCCATCTATCCATCCATCCATCGGTGCATCCCAATCCACCATCCATGTGACAATCCGTCCACCTCGTGGGGCGCGGTGGTGTAGTGGTGGCGTCGTTGCCTTGAAGCCGGAAGTTTCGAGGTTCGAATCCACCTCGCCACGTAGGGACCTTGGGCAAGTCCCTCACTCGCAATTGCTCAGCGCTTCGGTGTGAAACTCCGATGCAGTGTCCGCGCTGTAGTCGGGAGCGCCTCTGAGTAGCGGTTGAGGGCTGGAAGATGCGCTATAACAAGTGCGCATACAAACAAACATCTCAGATGTCTTCACGTTGCATTGCAGTGCTTTAAAATCTTCCTCCTTGCTTCTTTTCACCCATCCTTCCACTCACCTATTGCACCCACCCACCCACCCATCCATCTATCTATCCATTTTTCATCCATGATCTATCACATCAATTTATCCACCAACTCTCCCACCGACCGACCTCCTACATCCAATGATGATGAGTTCTTTACCCGAAGGCAGGTCCATGTCTTTATAGTCACCTGGGGATGAGATGAGTGAGGTTGTTTTCAGTTGTCGTCTTCACAGACATTTGTGCAATTGTGGGTGGGCAACTGATCCAAGGTCGCTACGCAATGGTTTCACGTAAATTCGAACCTGAGACCCTTCAGTAACGGGGTACAGAACATACCGCTACACCACCGCGTCCCATAACACCCATATATCCATCCAATCATCCATCTACAGTGTATTGTATTGTATTGTATTGTATTGTAACTGACCATTTATAAAGCGCTTCTCACAGCAAGAGCCTTTCAGAAGCGCTCCAAGTGTGTGCAACCTCGAGTTGATGTTAGATGACTCAGCAACGTTGCTTTATTCAACTGCAGAGGTCAATCGGACTCAGCATCAGGTCCCATCAGCAACGAACCGACATCTCTGGCGGAGGAGCTGAGCATGATCGAGGGCGACCGATGCAACAACCGACGGCTCCTTCCTGCTCAGGACAGCTGCGAGATCGAAAGCTTCACAGAAGATATCGGTAAACTCAGCGTCCTATAAATCGTAATTTTAAACGTTAACTAGAAACTTCTAAGGTGCCACTCGAAAGCCAAGAGTCGGGCACTGGTCTATTTACAAGCGTAGTCGTTCGATTATGTAGCATATTTGTATCTGATGCATTAACGGGAGGGGGAGGAAGCGATGTTCGAACTTTTGAAATAGCAGAATGGCAAGGTTAGGCCTATAATGTAAATTTATGGTATTGCAACTTTATGGTAGGCTACATATATAAGCTGATGTATACTATAACAAGACGAAGACGCCCTGATGACTTTTATGGTAGAATAACGGTTTACTTAAATACATGTAATGGCATTGCAAAACATTTTTCTGGTAATGTAACTTTACATTGTGGGCGCGCGACGATGCAGTGGTCAGTACACTGGACTATCAATGGATAAATCATGGATTCAAAACCTCGCCATGCATGCGAGTCAGAAAATATATAATAGTCACTAGCGCACCCTAGCGAACTCAGCTCTAATAAGTACATTGACCACACATTACACTGTTAGTGGAAGGATGAGACGGTGAGGGGAGGACTGGCCAAAGCACAACCTCATACGTCAAAGTCACAACACATCACATTGCATCAGATGTGCATTACATTACTTTACATTGCAATAATGATGTAATAACGCTATGCTGCAAGGCATCATCGAATTGCATCGTATTACATTACAGATAGTGGACATTTCACGATGCGTGACGCGCATGAGGATGATTCTGATGACGATTCGATGCCACATCCAACGAAGCGGAACCGACAAGCGATGCGTGGATCTTATCGAATGAACAGCGCCAACGAATCGCAGGTAATTTATACAAATATACGTTCACAGGTATGGAGTGTAAAGGTCAAGGGAACTAGGAACAGAGGACGACCTTCGATATGAACATTGATGAGGTCAAGTTGTTACATTGTAGATGGGAGATGAAGACTTTAATTATAGTGAAAGGTTTTCAATGAAAATATGGAATGATTTGGGAATTTTTATGAAAGTAGTTAAGGGATTAAAATTAAAGGAAATGACAGATTTTAATTAAATATTAACGCAATTTTTATTATAACTTTTATTAAATTTATTTGGAATGATTTATGAATTTTCAGTAACACGTTTGAGGAATATTTATTCAAATAATTAAGAAACTTCACTAAAGATTAAAGTCACAATCGCCTATATTTATAATTACAAAAATTATTCATAATAATACAATATAATTGGTGAGCTTTCATGTTAAGCAGGCGATGGAATCATTCGAGGAGAGTGAGCAGGATCGTGACCACACCGACTGCCACCTGGATGCCCGTGACGACGGTGGTAGCACGAGACCCCCGACGAGGTCCTGTTCCTTCTGTAGCCACTCCTCGAGCCACCTGTCCAGGCAAAGCTCCGAGTGTACGACGGCATCGGCCAAGCGTGTCCATCAATTGGCAATACCGCAGCAGGTAATTAATTGGCAGATATAGGGTGAGGATTGGTGGGGTTGTGGGAGGTTCAGCACCCTTGTCTTTCTTAGGGCGCCTTAGTAAAGTTCTCGTTGCACATCCAAGTCCACATAAATCAACGTATAACACAGTAGTTATTTTTCTACAAATCTCATCCTGGACAGACATTCCAGTCATGCGGAACAACTTAACCGAATTTTCGCATTGCCCAGATGCGGAAATTAGGTCTAGGTCATTTGCGAAGCTAAAGCAGTAAATTAGAAACTATGGGTGACATGGGTGAAGCAAGGCACATATGTAAAATGCAATTGAAGTAACAACATAAAGTGCAGCTTGGAAAAGTATCATACTGTATAGGCTAGCTATCAACATATGGATATCATATAAGATGCAGTATGGGCTATTTGTGTAGCATATAATTATAAGCAATATATGGAGGAATGGGCAAGTATGGAACCGGTTGGAACGGTGAAGTGTAGGCCTAGTGTAGATAAGCGTTAGTCCACCAGAATTTATACAGACTTATAAGCGTGGTAAGGTTAAAATATATGGTACAAGGGTAAAGTGTGTTTAACGTTATTTCCCTCATTGTCAACAACGACGGAATGGCAGGCTACAATAATTATGATCATGTTTCAGGTGTCGAAACCGATAACGCAAGAACCGGAACGAGTCTTCAAGATCGTTTTGGCCGGTGATGCGGCTGTTGGGAAGTCGAGTTTTATCATGAGACTCTGCAAGAATAAGTTCATCACCAATCTCAACTCCACTCTCGGTAACAGTGTTATTTTTGCTACTATTATAATGTAGCTTTAATACTGCTATTACTACAACGGTTACCGGTATACTACCAGTGGCGGCGCCAGGATTTCAGTTTTAGGTTTTAGGGGAGGGGGGCTGAATTTGTGGGGAGAAAAATTTCCGTTTCAGAAATCTTAGAAAACGGTCCTTGTCATATCCGCCTGGCAAACCTCACGCGTACCTTTACGTTTACATATATGGGGGGGGGGGCGGGCGGGGGCTAAAGGGGGTTAATCGTCCAGATATTTCATTTTTACATGGAAAAAGGATGGCCTTTTTTAGGGGGGCTTAGCCTCCCCTAGCCCACCATAATCGTAATCGTAATCGTAATCTCGGGACTTCTACAGCGCCCACAAAAGCCAAGTCGCGGGAACCAGCTTATTCACAGGCGCTCAATCAAAACAAAATCGGTAGGCAGCGGGTCAAGTCCAGAGAGTCAGGCAGGCAGATAGATGGACAGCTAAGGTGGGTGATGTTTAGAGTTGAAGTGACGGGGGATGTGAGTAGAAGAGGAAGAATCAGGATAGGATTTTTGAAAGAGCAATGTTTTCAGTTTTGAGTGAAAGACCTGTGGGGAGATAGCGAGAGGTGGAGTTTTGGTGAGTTCGTATGATGGGTCGGAAGTTTGCCGAAGTGCTGGCGGAAGTTTGTTCCAGAGAGGTGGAACGGCAATGGCTATGGAGCGGTTTGCGAATTTCAGTGATGAAGTGATGGAAGGGCGAAGCAGGGTAATGGAGGATGAGGAGCGTGTTGAACGAGGTGGCTGGATGGTGAACAACTGACGAAGGTAGAACGGCTGGGATGATTGAAGTGTATTGTAAGTGAGTGAGAGGACTTTGTATTCGATGCGTTCAGGTATTTTGAGCCAGTGAAGTGATTTCAGAACAGGAGTGATGTGGTGACGTTTGGGGGTTTTCGTCACTGCACGAGCAAGGGCATTCTGGATAGCTTGGAGGCGATTAATTTGGGTTATATCAATGTTTAGGAAGAGAGAGTTGCAGTAATCAAGTTTCGCATGAACTATGGATGTGGCTATTGTGGATGCAGTTTTAAAGTCGAGCATAGGTCGGATTCTGCGGAGATCTCGTATGTGCATGAAACAAGTGCGGGAAAGTTGGGTTATGTGGTCGGAGAAGTTGAGATGCTGGTCAAAGATTACACCGAGGTTTCGGACAGGAGAATTTGCGGAGAAAGTGTGGTTGGAAGAAGAGTCATTGTTGAAGGAAATAGAGGGATCAGGAATTTTCTTGAGTTGTTCTCTGAGGCCAATTAGTATGAATTCTGTCTTGGAGGGGTTAAGGCAGAGGAGATTTGAGGTCATCCAAGAGGTGATTTGGGTGATTTGGTCCATAGAGCCGCTACTTGGTACTACTACTGTTATTGTTTCAGTTGCTATTATAGACTAGCATAGTATTAATGCTAGTGCTATGCTGGAAGCTGTAATTAAGCGTGACGGCTGTTTAAGTTCTGCTGGTGATGGTGCTGCGATTCGTGCTGACAGCAATTCGTTCGCTGACAGCAGCAGCAACTTTGAAAGATGAATAATTGTAAATCGGAAATTGTTCGTCACGCGACATTTGACATCAGCAGCAGCAGCAGCTGTCATCGCTCATATTAACCGTTGTCGTCGTCGTCGTTGTCGTTGTCGTCGTCGTTGTCGTTGTCGTTGTCGTCGTTTTAGATCGAATGACGCAAAACGCAACACTTCATCGATTTCTATTTCATCCTCGTTTGTTATTCTTCGCAGTTACTGCTGCTGCTGCTGCAACCCTTGTCCGCCCTTTTTCTAGGTGCATTTTAAACACGATTAGTCACACACAAGGACAGGAGGAGGAGGAGGAAGAGGAGGAGGAGGAGGAGGAGGAGGAGGAGGAGGAGGAGGTGTATTTACAGTTTGACTCAATTTCTAACAAACGAATGACATGCCTTTGTTGATTTATCCAGGCTTTTATCTTCGTTTGTTTGTATCATTTTTGCTTTATTAAAGCCCATCTGTAGGCCTACTATTTGAATAAGCTGGCCTCCCTGACGTGGCTTTTGTGGGCGCTGAGAAATTCTCGAATATATGCATTACATTACTATTTTTGCGTAATGACGAAACTCATGCAGTTCATTTAAAGTCATAATAAAATTATTATAGGTTAAGCTAACGCAAAGAGCGCTTAATTCTGATCGGTGTGATCTTTTGCGGCGAAATATAGGCTAACTAATGCTCAATTACTATTGCTAATTACCTTAAACACCTTTATGAACATGATGAGAAAATTTTAAAACGTCGTCGAGGAAAATACGTTGAAATTCTGTGGTTGACAACATTTGGGATTAACTAGTAGCGGCCAACTATGTGGGAAATAAAACACTCTGACGAAGATGAGTCTGTTTGTCTGCAATACGAGTTTGAATCCGGCGAGAAAACTCCGTTTCACGGACACTGAACACTGGATGTTGCTTTAGCATACAAGCCTTGCATGTTTACAGTTCTAACGACTAACCGGCAACTCGTAATAGAATTGTACTCAAACGGACTCAAACTCGCATTGTTGCGAGTATAGACCACCATTATTATTTATTAGTTATTACACGATCACGATCCCGTCATGCATTTCTGTGCAATTCGCTTCTTCTGCGGAATCATGTCGACTGTGTGACTGTTTGTTCAAAACGAATTCTTCTTCTGCTGTTGTTACAGGAGTTGATTTTCAGACGAAGACTCTCGAAGTCGATGGACGAGTCATCGCTCTTCAGTTGTGGGACACAGCCGGACAAGAAAGGTTCGCACATATATCTCAGCCTCCTTTTCACTTTTCTCTTCTCTTACCAACCAAATGTATATATATAGATCTATGTATATATATTATATTATATATATATATATATGCCTATATAGCATCGTCGGTACATCGCGGGTTAAAAATATAATAACAACAGTAGTAATCATAAAGAGAGACAGAGCAGCAAATATATATTTTATATGTATATAAACTATATATATATATATATATATATATATATGAGTGGACAGAAAAGAGACACATAAAGAGATGACAGGTAATTAAAACGAGAGGACATGAAAAGAAATATATAGGACAGGTCAGAAAGGATAAGAGAGAACATGATTTGTACGACAGGAGATGGTTTACTATAGTGGGCATTAAACTGAGCAGGATCCACGATCCCTGTTTACAGTGGAGCTGATAATATAATAATTATATTGTCTGATTTAACGAGGAATATGAAAATATAATATTATTAGGCTGTCTTCCTTGCGTGAAAAATTGTTCTGCGTACTACGGTGCCTGTATAACGTACCAGGTAGCTTACCATCTACTAAAATATTCGACTTTGACTCTAAATATTACCGGTAGCCTATTGTCCGACATTTTCAATTTGAACTTTCTAGAATATTAGGAATTTGATCTTATAAGTCAGAATACATTATACGCCTAATAGTGCTATCGATTAACGCAACAGCTGCAGTAGAAATTTACTCTGAATGAAAGCAATGAAAGTGAGTAAGTAAACAATTGAGCTGTTTTGTATTGTACATAATAGGCCCATGCATAATATTTATCGGCCTATATAATCTTGAGATATAGATATGTGTGTGTGCTTGTGCGTGCTTGTGCGTGCTTGTGTGTGTGTGTGTGTGTGTGTGTGTGTGTGTGTGTGTGTGTGTGTGTGTGTGTGTGTGTAAGTGAGTGCGTGCGTGCGTGCATGCGTGCGCGTGTGTGTATGTCCTGTTAAATGTCGTTGAATGTCCTGTTAGATTTCGCAGCATCGCTAAGTCCTACTTTAGACGAGCGGACGGGGTTCTTCTGCTCTATGACGTCACCTACGAGAGGTCATTCCTCAGCGTTCGTGATTGGCTGGAGGCGATCGAGGTCAGGTCAACGAATCAACCAATCATTCACTCGCTCATTCATTCAGTTCATTCAGTTATTCAGATTGTTCATCCGAAATAGTTACACAGCGCTTATCCAAGATAAATTAGATAATACTAAATACTTAAAATATGTATGGCATATATACTATGCGCTTTTCAGAGGTATACAAAGACGCTTTATGAATCTTTAATTGAATTATCAAAATCTCAGGTCATTCACCCTACCATCCTATACTATTATACACCATTTACTTTACCCCACTTTACCCTTATTCCTAATTCTTTCTGTCTGCCTCAATCGACCATAATTTTATGCACATTATTTCACAACATTTGTACGTGTCAGAATAGCAAATAGCCTACAATAGATTCGCCAGATATACGAATGAAATTTTACAGCTGTAAAGAGTTGGAAATCCGGCACTTCGATAGATGAGAAATCTAACCACTATAGATCATATTATAGCCTTTCTTATTATAAATTATGCCTTTGACGACTTGAATGATGTGTACAGGAAGGAGCGCAGAAGCAGATTCCGATCATGTTGGTCGGCAATAAGAGTGATCTGAGGGCCGAGCAAATGGCCGACACCTCGAAAACGTGCGTCAAACAAGAGGAGGGACAACGGCTGGCCAGGGTAGGTCATTCATCGATCCAAACACCAGTCATAGTGAAGTCTACCCACCGTTTACTCTAGAACATGCAATCAATAAATTCGACTCCAAACTACCTTGCCTTGACTTGCCTTCAACCTTCCTCGACACGAGGTTTGGTCGCACTTTGAACAGTTCTTTTTAGATTTGAACCGTCCATTATGCTCATTGGGAAAATGAGGTGGTAGATTCCCATGCCTTTCCACCTCGCAGTGGCGGTCCATAGACCAGCCTTTCGTTGATCAGTCGTTGTCACTTTCGTAATCATCCGCCCGATCACCGTCGCAAGACCCGCTGCTGCCCAGGCCTTCGCCGCCCACGGTAGCCAGTTTTTCAGGGTTCCCACCTCGCGTAGCGCCCTAGGTGGTACTGCGGCGTACGCCTTCACCACTGATGGTATAACCCCTGCAGGCGATCCCTTACTTGACTGTTTACACCCCCTCACCGCTTTGAGGTGTGGGTCGGACTTTGAGGGGGAATTCACAACCAATTCCACCAAAATACAGTAAGCTTACATCTGGTTTCAGATCTGCAATCTGAACTATAGAGTCTATAGACCCGCGATCTATAGGTCTATAATAGAGTATAGGAGATTCATACCTGTCATCTGAAGCTCTGCCTCTAATGCTGAGACTGACGATTCATTTGATAGCATCCTATTCGCGTTATAGGCATTGATCTAATAAGCAAAATTATATGAAGAAAGCGGACTAAATGATTGTGCTTTTGGTGCAGTATACATGTGAGTCGACATCATGCATATGTTTCATGCATATTATTTTAGTCTATGTTTTGTTCGAATTGCGATTATCGGGTATCAGCAAGAGAGAGATTGGTAAAATTTTGAGATTCACTTTTTGGATGAGCAACTTAGCGATGATATTGAACGCAGCTCATCTATACGCAACACGACACCACGGCACTTCAACAACCACGTCACTTTACGCTGCACTTCAATACATTGCACATAGCACTTAAGGACATAATATCCAAAACAGTATGCTTATTTTTTTTCCGCAGGAGTTCCGCGGACTGTTTATTGAGACCAGTGCTAAGGAAGGGAATAACATTCTAGAGGCGGTTACTGAGTTATCCAGGTGAGTAAGACTTGATAATTTTACCTTTAATTCTAACCTGGTCTCCTGCTTCCATTTTGAAGTTTCACTTCAATCTCCCTGCAGTTTGTGATATCCTGCAGTAAATTTTTCTTTGGCTGACATCCTGCTGTAACCATAAGACGAAATCAGTACAGTAAGAAAGCAGTTGTAAATTGTTATATAGTTTTTTTTGTCCCCGAGGTATACAGGATCCCTCAGGGTCTTCACTACCGCCTAATATAAAATCAAAGTCTGGAAAGACCCTGCTATTATTATTATTATTTTTTAAATTTTTTTAAAAAATTTTTTTGCCCCGAGGTATTTAGGATCTCTCGGGGACTTATCTCCTAACTACTGCTATAAAACCAGTCTTGAATGGCCCTATTCGTCTGCTTCCAGGCTTGTCACCACCACCCCAATCATCGTCACAATTATCATAATAATTGTGTCATAGGCCTACTACTACTACTATTGCTGTTGTTGTTGTTATTATTATTATTATTATTATTATTATTATTATTATTATTATTATTATTATTATGACTATTATTATTATTATTATTATTATTACCACTACCACCACCACCACCACCACCACCACCACCACCACCACCACCACCACCACCACCACCACCACCACCACCACCACCACCATCACCACAACCACCACTAGTACTGCTGCCACTACTACTATCATTGTTATCATAATAATTGTGTCATAGGCCTACTAGGCTACTACTACTACTATTGCTGTTGTTGTTATTATTATCATAGCTATTATTGCTATGATTATGACCACGATTATGGTTGTCATCATCATTCATCATCATTATCATCATCACCACACCCCCATCATCGTCATCTTTGCTATATTTATTAACACTACTATTATCAATATGAGTGTGAACGTGATGATATCGTCGTCGACAGGATGCTGATGACAAACGAGGATCTTGAGGTGCAGACGATTGGTCTGAAGCTGCAGGATTCCAACTCCGACGGATCGAAGAAGAAGTCTCCCTGTTGCAACATCTAAGCAACGACGACCCTTGACCCAGCCAGCACCCGGATGACCTCTCAGCTGACCTATGACCTCCAGCCCCACGAAGCCGGACAACGTCTCGCTGGTCAGAGGTTCCTTAAGCTGCCGCTGCTGCGCCACCATTCGGTAGATGGCGTCTGTCGTCCGTTGTGACGTACGCAATTGAACGACGTTACATTCCATGATTTACTCTGTAAATAGGTCCGCAGAAACGGTCCGTAGGAAACATAGACTTTTAACGAAGTAGAATGGCCGGAACGACTAAAGGCATATCTTAAAAACACGATTATTGGGACAGCAGCCGGCGGAGACTGGTATCTGGTTGACTATAAGGTCCCACTCGCCCCATTGGTGAATGGTGGGCCTCTAACCACAGATCAGGCATTGTCTTTAACTGACTCTGATGGCAACCACCATTTGTAAAGTTGTCACTTTTTGACACTGTGCTGGAATATTTTTTTGCAAAATGGCGGTGTCGTTAACTGTCAATGGGCATAGGCTACTTGCGACACAAAACGCCTGTACATGTACTTTGTCACCTGCGGATGATCTTAAAGTGGCAGACAACGCACGCCAATATCGCATACAGAGGAAGAGCGATGTAGGGAGGGAGCCTCAGGGAGGGAGGGTATTGTAACCGCCATTTTGAGGGCACCCTTTCGGGGGGGGGTAAAACCCTTCTTTGTGATTGGTCGCGTAGAATCCAGAGAGAAAAGTCTTAATGGGACGGGGGAGTTTGAAGGACATTTATGAAGATATGTTGGCCTACATGGCTAAAATTTCGACCGGGGTAAATGATCCGACTGCCTCCTGGATCTTCCAGTGGTAGAGGCCTGAAAGTCCCATGGTTGCCGGACACTGCGATGTGTTCTGATTTTACGTCAATTACGCCATAGCCATTGTCTACTAAGAGCAGCTAATTAATGAAATTAATCAATTAATTGATTGATTAATTAATTGACTCGTCTGCATTGTACGTGTTGTTAACATTCCTTGGGTTATTTCAGTTCCTTCATTTTCTTGCGATGTTTCTTCTGTGTGGTGAAGGTCTGGTCATTGTATAATTATTATATCTGGTTTAGGCTTTGTGAGATTCTATAGGAGATGCTGTATAAATCACAAGAGTAGTCTATGCATAGGATACAGTGAGATAGACAAAAGGAAAGGTAGGATATAGGCTGACTATAGCTAATGTAATGTGACAAAGCATTCATGTAGCGCCTTTGCAAACGACACTTTGTGTGTGTTTGCCTTCGTGTGCAACTATGCTTATTGGTTGGACAATCTTATATCACGGCTTTTACGATGTCGTTGCAGTAACGAGTGATATTCGATATTTGATTCAATGGTTGTGCAGTAGACCTAGTTCCGGCATAAATTGGAAAAGTCTTGCGCTAGCGAAAGCTCGCAGACACGTTATAACAAGTCAACGGAGATCCTCACAAGGTACGGGTCTAAAATATGTAGATCGTAGTGTGAATTATTGTAACACGTTACTGTGCAATGTTTTTGGTGTGTAAGGCTACGCCATGAACCTTGAAGTGATATAATAGTTAATACTTGTTGTGTTACCAGTAGGCCTACAGTTGAGTTGTACTTATCATATTTTGAACGTTGTAATTTAAGAACTTAAAGTTTAGCATGTGATGTATGTGACAGTTTCATGCTCTAACATGTTGTGCCTTTGAGGTCATGCATATGGCGCCCGCAAGAAATTTTTGTCAGGAGGACAAGACAAAATGGTTAAGCTTACAGTTAAAAGTTCAGCAAGGGCTTGAGAAATGCATATCATGAGATTACTTTTTCAAATGGGTATTTTCATAGAGTTTTCTATGTGTAACGTTCCCAATTTGACTTCGTAGGCTGTCATGAGCATCATTAGAGCGAAGACGTTTTTTAAACACTAAATGGCAGTAGGGACCTAGTTTTTAAAAAATGGTGTCATCTCGGAGGGAAGTGACCCTCTTGCCTGCATGTGCAGGCGCCCTTGGCCATTAGTTAACTTGAAGCATGCACACTGTGAATTTAATTGTTAATATTTTGTGCCTGCAAGGTCCTGCTTCAATCTGTAATAATCGTCATTGCTAGACCTATATTCCTATAGGACCCTAAACTCCGTTTCACTCCAAGTGTGCAGACGTAGGCTATGTGTATTAAATTCTAGTCCCAGTGCTTCTCGGTTTCAGCTGCGCCTCAAATGAAAGGTTTCCACACGTGGACACAGATTTAAGTTTTCATGCTTTATCAGGCTCTGTACTGCAGGCCACTCTACACCTCATTTGGATCTTTAACCGCCTATGCGAAGCAGACGACCTCTTGATTAAGAAGAGACTAGCGATAGAGTCGCAGAAGACTCATTAGAGACAATGGTGCCTCTTCCATTCATGTCAGCCAAAGCGTCATACTAAAAATACAATCACGTTCCTTATTTAAAAAGCTGGGAGCTGGTTAAGCCTAAAAATTCTGGGCAACGCGTAAATGAACGGTTACTCGTCTTTTAAGTTTCTACATATCACCAATGTACATTGTACATGCATGTATAATTAGTGCCTATGAAATGCTCTTTTCCGACGCTACATTCAATGCAATGGCGTCACATTTCCGCAACCTGCAGACGAATCTTTGGTTCTTATTTAATGCAAGTCTTGTAACTTTACGTAGGTCATTTTTCTGTTGCTGGACTAGTCGTACTTTCGAGAACTTTGTTGTAATTGCAGAAAGGATCCTAATGATTTCGTTAGGAAGACTTGTAACATTACGTATGGAACATGTAGGCTAATATTCAGGATGAATGATTATTAGCTGATGGTCCGTCCTTAGCTTTCGATGAGTGACATAAAATTCAATAGATAAAGACAATTTAAATGCAAATTGTACACGTGCAATATAATGAGTCATTGATAAATTCCTACAGTGAGTGTGGAATGTAGTTGCTACCGTTTTAAAGTCATCTCTTCTGTTTTAAAAGATTTAAAGTTGGGTTTGCCCTGAATAAATTCAGTGGCTAGACTTCGAGTAGGCTATATTATTATCCCGTGTTTCATGGTTTCCTCGGCATCGCAGATCTTGCCAAAAGTACAACGTACGTAGCCTATAATAGTCTAAGTGATGACGTATTACTATGTTGAGTGCGCGATGGTAGACATATGTTGCGTTTTGTTCCCCGCCCATGCAGTAGGTCTATCGAATTCAAACATGAACTGGCATGCACTGTCAGTGTTGGAAGATCCGATGGCAAAGAAAGGAAGTGACCAACCACATTTGTATGCTGAGGAAAAGAAACACCAAGTCGTTAAACATCCATGTCAATTGCTGTCTCTCATGTGCAGGCTGCAGGCATAATAATAATATTACGGTATACTGTTTTTTGTTCAAAGTGTTATCCACTTGTTGTCGTTTCTTCAGCCCTAAAGGGTACTAATAGGCCATATTAACCTCTTAAATTTACTCCAGAATTTATTTTGCCCAGTAATTTGGTGTGTATCTAATAATTATCTAAGAGTTATTGTCGTTTGAAGCGGTTAATATGATCAGTATTTTGATTTTCCTCCAAAGTAGGCTATCATCTGTTTAATGTTTGTGTTTATTTCTGATGTTCTGCAGGACTGCATGGTTTCTTCTAGGCTACTTCTTCTTATTCAGTATTTTCGATTTGATAACAAACTGCAAATTTTTTCTTCTTGTAAAGAAGTTTATTTCTGTATTTTAAATTTGTCCCATATTTAATTGTGACCCACCATGTCTATAAATTTGATCATCTAATTTGTTTTTTTTGCAATATCTGAGATTTGCTCCAAAATGTTTCATTCATTCATTTACTAGGCTATAGGCCTACTTTTGCTTTTCGAAAGTTTAAATTATCGCTTAATCTTAATTTACAAATGTTGCCCCATATCCTCACTCAGCATTTTACCCACACCCTCAATTAATAGGCCTATTTTGCATTACATACTCAAATAAACTTTTGACTCAAATTGCCATTTAAAATTTTACCAGTTCCACTTTATTATTAGAAAATGGTTGCACATCTGCTGCATTTGTTATTTCATGTGTCGCATTGGCTACAGTCGCTACATAAATTGTTGGTTGTGATTGTGAAAGACTTGAATTGGTTCACGCATAAACATGATGTCGTTCACTTGAATTGCATTGTTAAATTCTATTGTTTGTCGGATCGGAACTTGTCGTGTTTTAAATTGTGTTCATATTTAACATTAGGACTACAAACATGTCATGCCATAACAAATGTCCTAACACACCACAACACAACATGGCCTAGCTGCCAAAGCACAGTTTTGGCACATAAAAACAGCGTGCATGACCTTTTCTTTATATTTTGGAGGCAGAGTTGAATTCCGTGCATGAAACGACCCAACTAAGCCAGAACCAGGTATTTCAACCCGCATATTCTTTCTGGTAAAACACATGAAGTTCCTGTGGGCAAAATCTATCTATGCTTCGTCGATTGAAAAGTGCTCTAATAGTCTAATTGACTCTGAGTGTAACCTGTAGGCAAGGGCGGATACAGAAATTTTGGAAGGGGGGCAAAATTTAGGATCTTTCTTGAGCCATGAAATTCTTTTCGTCTTGGTCGCCGAAAAATCTTTTTTGTTAGTCATCAGTCATCCTGGTCGGAGTAATGGCCTCTCTGGTATCCTGCTTTTCTGGCTTCATGGCTTGTTGAAACCAAATGGGGGCCACGCCCATATACTTTTTAAATGGGGGGGGCATGGCCGGATTGGCCCCTCTGGATCCGCCCTTGCCTGTAGGCCTAGGCCTATTTAAAATGGTTTACTAATTACTATCGATACCGCGCACACAATACCGCGCACACAATACCGCGCACACAATACCGCGAATCACAAGACCGCGCACGATCATTACCGCGCACGATCATTACCGCGCACGATGATAATCGCATACAAGTATTTCAACATGCATCCAACTTCTATGTCAGATCTAAAAATACCTTCATCCAGCTTCTATTTCTCATGAGATATTTTCATCAATCCAGCTTCTATTTCATATATAAAAATACCTTCATCCAGCTTCTATTTCTCATGAGATATTTTCATCAATTTAGCTTCTATTTCGTATATAAAAATACCTTTATCCAGCTTCTATTTCTCATGAGATATTTTCATCAATCCAGCTTCTATTTCATATATAAAAATACCTTTATCCAGCTTCTATTTCTCATGAGATATTTTCATCAATCCAGCTTCTATTTCATATATAAAAATACCTTCATCCAGCCTCTATTTCTCATGAGATATTTTCATCAATCCAGCTTCTATTTCATATATAAAAATACCTTCATCCAGCTTCTATTTCTCATGAGATATTTTCATCAATCCAGCTTCCATTTCATATATAAAAATACCTTCATCCAGCTTCTATTTAAGCGGTGTCACGACAATTGTTCTACAGACAACTCGTCAAACGACAACTGGTCTACAGACAACTGGTCCAGCGCTTGAGAAATGGAAGCTGGATTAAATTATTTTAGGGGTGAAATAGAAGCTGGATTGTCGAAAATAACGCATGAGAAACAGAAGCTGGATGAAGGTATTTTTATATATGAAATAGAAGCTGGATTGATGAAAATAACTCATGAGAAATAGAAGCTGGATGAAGGTATTTTTATATATGAAATAGAAGCTGGATTGATGAAAATATCTCATGAGAAATAGAAGCTGGATGCAGGTATTTTTAGATCTGACATAGAAGCTGGATGCATGTTGAAATACTTGTATGCGATTATCATCGTGCGCGGTAATGATCGTGCGCGGTAATGATCGTGCGCGGTCTTGTGATTCGCGGTATTGTGTGCGCGGTATTGTGTGCGCGGTATTGTGTGCGCGGTACTGACCGGATACCATTTAAAATAGCCTCTCTATTCCTTTTAACACAGGAAATAATTCTTTAATAAGTTCGTCCCTCTATTCGATTTTAACGCAAGAAATAATTCTTTATTAAAGGTAGGGCCTATATGGACGGGGTAGTATGATTTTCCTTTTGCTCGCTCGATCAGCGAAGTTGAGTGTTCTTATCTTTCCCCGTCTTGAGATTAGCATCGCCAATAGACAGAATGATATCATACGATTCATACGTGTGAATCCCCGACGCTCTCTGTCGAATACGAAGGAAACAGCTGCAGTTGAGTAAAGTTTTCCATCGCAACCTGGAATATCATTCAAGCCCTATAGACGAGCCATATGTAGTCACAGCTGCCCATTCTTAGGCAAACAATAATTAGGCAAGTATATAATTATGATGCCAGGTCCTATTCCCGTTCTCGCTCGAGATTCAAGATTTAACAGACAGGTAGGCTAGCCAGTCAAACACGGAGATGCTGGCGAGCTCAGAAGTGAACTGAGGAGGAGGATGAAGAGGAGAAGGAGGAGAAGGAAGAGGTGTAGCAGGAAGAGGAGAAGGAGGAAGAGGAAGAGGAGGAGGATAATCAAGTTTGAAATTCCAAAAAGAAAATAGAAATCTGCCTGTCATAAAAATGTATTTAAAATTTTAATTGCCAGCTTCAGAAGAGTCATCGGCTGAGACGTCAAAGACTTTAAGAAAATTAAGACCTTTGTTATCGTTATCTAATCACGACAATGAAAATTGACCGGTGATCTCATAGTAAGCCTACCAGCAATTGCTTTTAAGGATTTTGTAATCAACTTAAAGCTCTAATCGTAATCTTAAACTCCAGCTGGCCCGTTATAAGCGTTGGTTACCAGTCTTTTGAGTAGCGCTGACGTCATATGATCCATTAGGAGAGCCAGTTCTAGGTTATAACGTTTAACTTTTGTGCAGATGGATTGACGTGAATAAGGGTTAAACGAGCTGACCTTTCTGTATGACGCAGCAAAGTTCACGATAATTGTGTTTTTCCATTGACAGTTCTTCCATATTAATTAATTAATCGATCTATTCGTAGCATTTATGTAGCACCTGTCCAAGATAACTGGACCTACTCAGATGTGCTCCGTCGGAGTTATTAATAATAATTGACGAAGGCGTTGCGTTATTTGAAGTCGTAGAGAACCAGTTGTTCGTACATCTGTCGGATGCCTTCCAAGTCGAACTGGGGCGATGGAGTCGGACACCGACGACCTCTTGAGGCATCGGCGGCGTTTGCCTGTGGATTAGGTCTACCTGTAATCAGAGGATCAATTGTAATGGTTATACCATCATCCTCGCCATCCTCGTCATCCTCATCATCATCATCATCAGCAGCAGCATTGGCATCATCTTCTTCAGAGTCAGATGACATCTCCAGCTTCGGCGAGCGATATGAAGCGTTTCCTGTAATGACGTCATGATATGAAGCGTTTCCTGCAATGACGTCATGTGTTCCTGTGCTGGTCAATATGACGTCAACGGATGCTTCTCCATTAAGAGTCTGCTTTTGTTTCTCGTTTTCCAGATCAAGAGGCGCTGGAGACGGGGTCCGTTTTGCGGAAGAGGGAGAAACATTTTCTTCTTCACTTTCCTTCGTCTTGTTCCTCCCTTCCTCCTGTTCCAGTCTGGGTCTTTTTCTTTCCGACTTTGAGACGATTCCTGCAACCAGTAGGCCACTAAGAAAGTAAGCAAGTGCATGCCTGACGTTTATCTCCATCGGACAAGCTGAAGGTCTATGTGCAAGTATAATTATATCCTATCATCAGGGCTAGTGATGTAGCTTTTCCGGAAAAGTATTTTTCCGGAAAGTTCTTGGAAAGTTTCCGGAAAGTTTCAGGAAAGTTTCAGAAGAACCGAAAAAGTACATTTAACTCAGAAAATATCAGAATTTCACTCTCAGAAATTTTTCTTATAGTTTAAACTCCTTTTATTTAAGTAGCCTACTTCTGTCGATGCAAGCAATGTTGAACTTAAAAATAATTAATATGAGCAATAGACACTGTTCATTAGCATCTCAGACTAGAGTACTAAGAGTAGCCTATAGAAAACTAGTTGCTTGCATGTCTGCAGTCATCTCTGTTGCAGAAAATGTGTAAAAAACTGATATAAACATGAAGCAATGCTCCATCAATTGCTGTTTCTGTCTTATATTTTCATAACTCACAAATATGAAGGTGACTGAATGCTAAAAAATATTTGAAATCTCTAAATTTACAGCGAAGTTTAATTGCATTTAATTCCTAAATGTATTTTGGGCCTTGTGAACAATCTGAACAATGATCACAAGCACTAGCAGTGCCATCTATTGAATAAACTATCAGTTATAACTACCTAAGACTACTTATAGGCCTAGTGATTAATGTATTTATTAACATTATATTAAAAGAAAATTCGGACTCCTTAGAGTTGAGTATGTATTTAATAATATTTTATTGGCGGAAAAATATGTCGGAAATCTTCCGGAAAAATATGAAACTTTCCGGACAATTTTTCCGCCTCACAACACTAACTGCTGATAGCGATTGATGTATTTACATAGGCGCAATCACGTCCTAAAAGTTGGGGGGACCATAATGAATCACGTCCTAAAAGTTGGAGGGGACCATAATAATAAAGTTAAGGGACCACTCAAAAGTTGGGGGACGCGTCCCGTGGGTCCCATAGGGTGGTTGCGCCTATGTGTATTTAGTAACATTATATTGAAAGAAAGTTTCGGACTCATTAGAATTGAGTATGCATTTAATGATATTTTATTGGTGGAAAAAAATGTCGGAAAGTTTCCGGAAAGATACGTCGGAAAATTTCCGAAACTTTCCGGAAAGATATGAAACTTTTCGGAGAAAGTTTCCGCCTCACAACACTAATCAGGGCTGTACTGGTAAATTTTGAGGTGAGTACACGTTGATCGGGAGAAAAACCCGACCTGTTCGGCCCCGAAATTTCTGACGACCTTTTTAAAGTCAGGGTTAGGGTTAGGGTTAGGGTTAAGTGTTAAACAGCAGCCGCGTGCCCCCTGATTTACTAGCTTGTGTACGGTGTATCCTCCTTCTTACCCGCGTATGCCCTATACTTTTCGGGAGGTGAGTATACGATGCCATTTCCCCCCAGAGGTAAGTATACGCTGTTTACCCGCGTATACCCTTGTGTACAGCCCTGCCTATCATCCTATGCATGTATGATGTATCGTAATCGTAATCGTGATCTCCAAATTTCTTAACCGGCATGCACTTGAAAGCCAAGCGCAGGGCTCCAGCTTATTCACGAGCGCTAAATAGAACGACCACATACATATAACAATTATTTAAAACAGATGCATGATGATTTCGTCATTGCCGCCTATCGGCCACTTTCAGCCCCATAACGTTAAAAAGGGAATACCCCACGTTGGATGAGAAATACTGCACTTTAAGCAAACATTTAATAAGCAAGTATACAGAGTGCATGGGCAAAACGACCCCTACGATTTTTTTGCCAATATCTCGTCCGAAAGTAAGAATATCGAAATGAAATTTTACAGTCTTAACGACAATTCATATTTAGCCTACACAGTATGGCCAGATTTCATCAAAATATTTCAAACATATCAAAGGTTATATCACTTTTAGTGAGACTACCCACCGTTTTTTGACGATTCAAAAACGTAACGCAACAAAAAAGTAGCAAAAATCGATTTTTTATTGAGTCACATCTTTATAGTATATAAAATCCTCTTTCTTCAGCTCAATATATATATATATACATATAAATATATACACATTACACATATACATAAATTAATAATTATATAATCGTTTACATATATTATTGTATGTCCCATTTGGATCCATATCAAACTCTCACAGCTGTGACTTAACGTATTGCTCCCTATCACTTAAACATCACCATGCTGGATGATTTATGCACTACTAGTAGTCCATTTTATTTATCTATTTCTCACATTCGCTATAACGCCCCTTCAAGCTATCTACTAAGGCTACTCCTATATAGGCGCTTCCAACAGCAGCGTGAACATTGAATCGGAGTTTCACGCAGAAGCGCACAAGCAATATTATTGTGAGTGAAGGACTTGCTCAAGGTCCTTACGCGGCGGCTTGAGATGTATTCGAACCTGGCACCCTTCGGTCCCAAGGCACCGAACTCACCACTATACACCACCGCGCCCACACCCCAGGCTATATCTGTTTCATTACGCAGTGTCTATAACGAGGATGATCGACCCCCTCCTCCTACTCCTCTTCCTTTACCCAGAATTGGCACTGGCACTTCCAGAAGATATAAATGGCCACTTTATGCATGAACTCCCACTTAGAGTATATAATTGTTACATAGTGTTTGGCCCTTGGTATCTTTGCCGTTTGCGTTGGCGCACTGGGGAGAATGAAGGGTTGAACAGGGAAGGGCAGGGAGGGCAGAGCCGGGCAATTCACCTTTTCCTGATTACTGCCACCAGCAGGTGTCAACAGATAGTCTGTAAGTACTTCAATTATGCCACGTCACGCACCATTTAGCCCTGGTATGCAAATGGTGCTCATGGGGTGTTGGGGCTGGTCCCCCAGACGTCGGTTTATATGCCCCATAGGGGGTTGTTTAAACGCTGAAGGAATGCAATCTATTGTAACTGTATATATGCGGCCATGAAACCCCCTATAAATACTACAGGTATGCCCCCTATGGGGGAGGGGTGGGAGTGTTGAGACTCAGGGTGGGGTCCCTCGCTGTCGAGATTCATATTAATTGAATATTTTATCGGGTTCTTAATCTAATTAATCTTCATTAATAATCATTGTCTTCTCAAACTTTCGTCCATCTCTCCTTGCCTCGTCCATTGACATCCTGATACATTGGCGATGTATCCAAGGCCGTAGCTAGGGGGGTGTTTTGGGTGTTTGAACACCCCCCGAAATAGAAAATGTAAAAAAATAATTGAATGCATTTGCGAGCATATGATGTAAAAACCATGAAATAAAACCATGAAAACACCCCCCGAAATGGAAAATTGAATTAATTGGTGACATTTTCTGACGATTTTCGGCCGAATGACTAAAAAAGGTCATCAGTTTTTCGGGCGGGAAAGAAACAACCCCGAAATCAAATCCTGGCTACGGCCTTGGATGTATCTATTATAGTATAGATGTCTGTATATATATATATATATATATATACAAACTTCCTTACCTCACCATAAAGTCCTTAGCTCGCCTTTTTGCCTTCATTCACTTTGTCCTGAATTAACTCGATTTGTCTGCGAACCCTTTGTGACGTGATGTTGTATAGGATATATAGGGTGACACGAAAGTTCGTTCACCGTTTTCAAATTGCGTTATCTCAGTAACTGCTTCATATTTATTTATAATATTTTGTCAGTGTATACATCAGTCAAATGAAAGATACTGGCACAAATTTTATGATCAGGTCCGTTTTCGCCATTATTTATAAGAAAATGTAAAGAGAACCAGTTTTTGCGGAAAAAACTGCGTTCATCAGATTTACACAGCAAAGAAAAGGTATACGCCTAGCCTCGTATACAAGTGTGACAAGATTGCCTATATAGGACATACACAGACGTAGGCTATTAGCATACAGTGTGTCCTTTCTGCTGAATGACAATAGGCCTACTGACTTTATCCGGCATGACTCGATCAGCCTCTGAAGTGTCCCAACTGCTATCGATCTCCACGCTCGTTGGAGGCGACGTTTGAACTGATCAGCATTCTTTGGCTCAGGATCTCTATAAACGCTGAGAGATAAAAATACTCCACAAGTTCTCAAAAGAGAGAGGTCCGGAGAGTTGGGTGGCCAATCCTTCGGCTTTACGTGTAGCGGGAGGTTGTCGTCTAGCCATGGTTATCTAGACGACAGCACAGCTGATGTATGACAGCGTGCGCCATGGGGAACGGACATTAGCCCCCTGGACATTATCCCCCTCGGACATGATCCCCCCCGGACATTAGCCCCCGGACATGTTCCCTCCCCCCCATTTTTCGTAGGACATTATCCCCCGGACATGATCCCCCCCAGTGTGCAAATCGTAGAATAATGCCGTCACCGATAAGACTTCGAAAGTTGTTAATGTCAGTTAACTACACCTGAGCTTCGTAGCCTTATTAGCGTCGTTTCCAGCGTCTATTTGTAGAGTTGAAATGAACGAATGGGAATCGTATTTAGTGTCTATTAACGTACCAACTGTGTCAGCAGGCCTAGTATTAGATTTGAAATTAACGAATGGGAATCGTACGTAGGGCCTATTTGTTTAGTGTCTACAAGAAAGGTTTGTTAACGTCAATTCAGCTACTTCTAAGCTGCGTAGCCTTATTAGCGTCGTTTCCATTCAAGATTAGATTCAATACAGTAGAATCGTAGATAGCCATGGCAATCAGTAGGCCTACGGAGGTCTGTCAACGTCATATAGGGCCTATACGTATGAACTTCGTAGACTTATTAGCGTCAATCCGATATCGGATATCCCATTCTACATTTAAGACCATTAAATGTTTTACCATAATACATATCAAACCTGGAATTAATTGACCTTTTTACAAAGATAAACTATAGTGTGATGTATAGATATTAACTTCCCATTGCTATATTTTGAGGATCCATCAGTTTTTAGGTAATGATATCTTAGACTGGGGGGGATAATGTCCTACCTCGGGGGGGAATATGTCCGAGGGGGGCCAATGTCCGGGGAGATCATGTCCGGGGGGGATAATGTCCAGGGGGCTAATGTCCTACACCCATGCGCCATCCTGCTGAAATACTCCTATAGGTCATTGTCAGCAAACAACTTTCGTTGCATGACACTGCCGTTGTCATTTTCTCTCTCGAACGCTGGCTTCACGATCTGCTCGAGAATGTTGGTGATGTACGTAGTACTGCGAGTTCAGTCTGGTACCATTTGGCACAAATTGAAGTTTAGTGAGACCCCTGGCACACCAAACCACCACCGACGGACTAAACGTCATCTGTGGAGCAGGCGGAACGTACTTTTCCTATACCGGATAGAGTCAGTGCTGTCATTAAGCAGAAAGGAGACACTGTACACTTATAGCCTACGTCTGTGTATGTCCATATATAGGCAACAACAGTGTCTTGTCACACTTGTATACGACGCTATAGGCGTATACCTTTTCTTTGCTGTGTAAATCTGATGAACGCAGTTTTTTCCGCAAAAACTGGTTCTCTTTACATTTTCTTATAAATAATGGCGAAAACGGAGCGGATCATAATCACATTTATACCAGTATCTTTCAGTTGACTGATGTATACACTGCCAAAATATTATAAAGAAATATGAAGCCGTTACTAAGATAGCGCATTTTGAAAACGGTGAACGAACTTTCGTGTCACCCTATATAATTATATAATATACCTTGAAGATCTCTTACTTCCCTTACGGCCTTACCTATATATATAGATCATCTTGTCTGAATTTTCAAATCTACACTCTATATCTCATCTGTGCCTTACCTTGGTTCATCTCGTCTCGATGTTCTAACTCTATTATTTATAATTATACGCCTTGTCGTATCTCTCCTCGCCTATATCTTTTATTTGTCTTGCCCTATAACTTCGCCTTCCACTATTATCTCAAACGGCCAGGCCAGGCCAGCTATAGAAATAATCAGAAGTCGTATATCTTGATTCTTCACAATTATTGGTCACACGCTGGGCCTACGATAAACGTGAATTTATTTAATTTTTTATTAGGCTATACATACAGAGCTGTATACCTATAGGCCTATCTACAGGGTGGCTCAATAAAAAATGTCCCACCTGATAAAATGCGATATCTTCTCAACTGATTGAACTTTTTATACGAAAATTTCCCAATTTGCAGGGGAATGAATTTCTGACAATCCCTGAAAGTTTCATTTGAAAATTTTCATGTTTGCAAAAGTTACAGCTCTTTAAACTTTAAATTTCGTTTTTTCAAATTTCCGCGGAAAATGAACGTCATTTGTAGATTTCCATGTCAAATGATATCACTTTTCACTACGACCTCAGAATTCCGTTTTGCAGTTTATTGTAAGGCATAATGAGAGTGTCCACTCCCTGCCTTAACACGAGCTCGAATTCTTTTTGTGAAGCTCAGTGTGGCCTTGTTGATTGAGTCCTGCGGCAACTGATCCCACATTAGCAGCAAGACTTGTTTCAGCTGGTCAATGTTCTCCAACTTGGGATGAAACGTCTTGCAGCGTTCTAGCATAGCTCCCCAGACTTGATAAGCAAGAGGGCTAAGGTCTGGCGAGTTTGTTAGTCTTTTGTGCCAATACATTTATTTCAGTTGATGGCAATAAGGTAGCGTCATCATAATCAACCTTGCCCTGCGAGCAAGAAGGCGCACCGTCCTGCTGAAAATTAAGACCAGATGTTAGAGCATACCTGGTCTTCAATGAGTTTGGGTAAGAGAGTTCAACGATGAGCTTGACATTCAACCCACTGAATGGGAGGAAGTGCAGTCTTTCCTTGCAGCCGTAACACACGCCAGCAGATCTGATGCCGAAAATATAATGTCTTTTGCAAACTTGACCCCTTCGACTACCACGCGAATTTCGTGAATATCCCGATTTTTCCCGTCAGACCACTTCCCGCCTCTCTTCCGACATCTGATCTCCATTAAATTATACATAAACACGTTTGCATATAGACTTCAATGTGCTCAGGCTTCACTTTTAACTGGGTATTTTGCTATGATCACGCGATGTCCCAGTCTCAATTCACGCAACGTCCGATTTCCCATTTTATCATCCGCAGAAACTTTGCCCATGACGTTCAGTTACGGATTCACAAATTGAGACCTCAATAATTATATAAAATATCAACAAATGCGAACAGCTTGGTTCATAAACAACTTCTCTACAACTCTTAGTAAGGTCGTATGACATTATCATCATGTGTGTTGCAATTTGCAAAAGTATCTTCAAGAAATCACATCTATTGTAACGTGATTCTACGGAAATTTGAAAAAATGGAAAAACGTTTTTGCACAGCTGTATCTTCTGAAGTAATGTAAATTCATTATTGAGATTTTCAGGGATTGTTGCAAATTCTTTCCTCTACAAATCCTGCTATTTTCACAGAAAAATCTCGATTGGTTACGAAGAAATTGCATTTTTGCTGGTGGGACATTTTTTATTGAGCCACCCTGTATATACGCTTCACAAGTCAGTGCATCTCTGGCGACAGTTAAATCGTAACTGCGTATATATATATTATATATATATATATATATATATACTTAATCGTATCTATCATAACGAATACAAATTGATATTTGTATATATATATATATATATATATATATACATACATACACACACGCACACACAATCTTGCATAATATAATATATAGCCACAGGTTTATAGCTTCGTCTAACTGAAAGCGCTGTGCACTGAGGCGGTGTATCATCTTCGGCCATTAGCTCTGTCTCGGTCTGTTTCCGCCTTCCGGTGTCTGTGTGTCCAGGACCATACATATTATATGGCCAGGGTTCTGTTTTAGGGTGTTTACTTGATCTTGAGCAAGTCGACAAGCAATTGAATCAATTGACTATAAGTGGTTTGAAGAAGCGTCGTGAACTCTCATGTATATAATATATATATAGTGCTTCCCTAGAGGCCAATTATACATTAATCACTTTTTAATAATTATTTCTTATTATGTCATGCATGCATTCCAGAACCTCAATTGTAGCCTATCTGTAGGCTTCCTCTGTTTCTTCGTTGCTCTATAGTGTAGATATTGTCCACCTCCTTTCAATGTTTCTTCATATTCCAAATTCTTGTAACCCCATATAATTAACCCCCTATAAATTCTTACATCGTGTGTTGGCAAATATATTATGTTATTTTTAGATTGGAGGGGGGTGTTCAGCAGTGGCGGATCCAGAACGTTTCGAAGGGGGGGCCAAAAAATTTTGGGGCTGGGGTCGGAAACTTTTTTGTTGATCTTTCGCTGGAAATCTGATTAACTATTTTAGTCATTTTTGGCGGAACCAGAGTTTAATTTAGCCCTCACCTCTAGGGGGATTGAGGTTTCCGGAGGGTTACATAATTCACCGTCTGAAGACAATCATGAGGCGCGCAGCGCCGAGAGTGGTAGGGGAGGGGTGTGGGGAGGGGATATGCCCCTCCCCACCAGAAACTTTTTGAATTTTCACATTGCAATGGTAGCATTTTAAGCTGTTCTCTTAACAAAATAGCTGTACTTTTCAGTGCTTATAAGAGTGCCATAAGATCTCAATAAATATTGACTTTACTTAAAAACTTCTTTCCCGAAAACTAGATTTTTTAAGTAATCCGCCGGAAATCTTCAAAAAGGGTGTTCAATTTTCCTTCCCAAAAAACCGATGACATTTTTTGATCATCCGTGCGAAATCTTAAAAGAGGTGTTTACTTTTTCGTCTAAAAAGAGTGATGACTTTTTATTCTTCCGTGTGAAATTTTCAAAAAAGGGTGTTCAATTTAGCATCGCAAAAAACTGATAACTTTTTGTAGTCATGCGTGCGAAATCTTTAAAAAAGGTGTTTATTTTTTCGTCTAAAAAGAGTGATGACTTTTTATTCTTTCGTGCGAAATTTTCAAAAAAGGTGTTTAATTTAGCATCCCAAAAAAACTGATGACTTTTTGTAGTCATGCGTGCGAAATCTTAAAAAAGGTGTTTAATTTTTCGTCTAAAAAGAGTGATGACTTTTTAGTCTTCCGTGCGAAATTTTAAAAAAAGGTGTTTAATTTCGCATCCCAAAAAACGATGACCTTTTGTAGTCATCTGTGCTAAATCTTAAAAAAGGTGTTTAATTTTTTGTCTAGAAAGAGTGATGACTTTTTATTCCTCCGTGCGAAATTTTCAAAAAAAGGTGTTAAATTTAGCATCCCAATAAACTGATGACTTTTTGTAGTCATCCGTGCGAAATCTTTAAAAAAGGTGTTTAATTATTCGTCTAAAAAGAGTGATGACCTTTTACTCTTCCGTGCGAAATTTTCAAAAAAAGGTGTTCAATTTAGCATCGCAAAAAACTGATAACTTTTTGTAGTCATGCGTGCGAAATCTTAAAAAAGGTGTTTAATTTTTCGTCTAAAAAGAGTGATGACGTTTTAAGGCTAAAATAAATAAAATACTCCCACTACTGAATGAAATATAGTAAGATATAAATAAAAACAAGGAGTAAACATGTGTTATCATTCACCGCACTTTCTTGCACATGTAGACTACACTAAAAACATAACATGTTTCGCCCTTAAATTTTTTGGCATCTGCAAAAAATAAATTACATCCCAAACACTGTTGTTCGTGTTAACTTGATATGTAATTAATAGTTAGTTGTACTTAGCCTAGTTATACTTGTGTTTATTTGTGTTAATGTTTTTAAAATTTACTACGAATATATACACGATTGACTTACATTGTATGCCATAAATCATAGTTGGATACTGTTATAAGATTGTTTCATTTCGTTGCTTTATATTAAGACAATGCAATTGCGTGAGAGACTTAGATTACATTTATATATATTATTTCTATTATAGATTTTAATTACATTTATACATTAATTCTCCTGTGCATGACTGACACCCTGAATTTTTTTTTTCGTCCACCATGGATGGGGGGGCCACGTCCCATGGTGATTTGAAATGGGGGGCCATGGCCGGATTGGCCCCCCCTGGATCCGCCCCTGGTGTTCAGACACCCAAAGCACCGCCCTAAATACAGCCTTGTGTGTGTGTGTGTGTGTGTGTGTGTGTGTGTGTGTGTGTGTGTGTGTGTGTGTGTGTGTGTGTGTGTGTGTGTGTGTGTGTGTGTGTGTGTGTGTGTGTGTGTGTGTGTGTGTGTGTGTGTGCGTGTGTGTGCATGTCTCCTCTGTTTATCTGTTTGTGGAATGTGGATGCTTTGTGCTTGTTTCCGTTTATTTGTCTATATGAGTATACGTGACGGCAAATCAGCAATATGTTTAAACTGCAGTCTGTCGCTGTCTCTCTGTCTTTCTCTGTCTCTTTCTCTGCGGCTGGATGTCTGAAGATGAATCTAAGCCTGGGTATACATTATACAACTACACATCTATAAGGAGGAAAGGAGGAAGAGGATGAGGAGTGCGAGGAGGAGGAGAAGGAGGAGGAGGAGGAGGAGGAGGAGGAGGAGGAGGAGGAAGAGAAAACACATAAGAAATATGAATAATAATAAGAAGAAGAAGAAAGTGAAGAAGTATAGAAGAAGGTGAGGAAGAGAATGAGGAAGAAGAAGAGGATGAGCAGGAGGAGGAGGAGGAGGAGAAGGAGGGAGAGGGAGAGTATAAGAGTGTGAGGGAGGAAGAGGCAAAGGAAGAGGAAGAGGAGCAGGAGGAGGAGGAGAGAATAGGAGAAGAGGACGAAGAGGATGAAGAGGAAGAGGAATAATAAGACGAAGAAAGGAGAAGGAGGAAGAAGAAGAAATAAGAGAGTGGGAGGAACCTCTGGAAATTGAGATTGACTCGAGGGAACAATTATTGGCAATTGCACATCAGGCGTCTGACGCTAATAGAACCACGGACGACGACTCCGACTCCGACGATTCCGACTCCGATGCATGACATCAATATTCAGCGTCAACTGCTGTGGCTCTCTCCGACGTCCGTTCATTTTTAAACGAACGATGACCAATGGAAACTCCAAGGGACTCACTGCTACGGCAGCTGCTCTGGTGGGAAAGGGATGAAGTGAAGGGGAAGAGTGGTAACAATATATAGGAGCCCTATATACAGGGTGCGCCAAAAAAGTAATCCCCTGCAATTTTTTGCCCATATCTTGGCCAAACATACGAATTTTTAAATGAAACTTAACAGTCTTAAAGGCAATTCATATTTACGTCAAATTAAAAAAAATATTTCGAACAGAACAAAAGTTATATCACTTTTAGTGAGGCCACCCACCGTTTTTTGACGATTCAAAAACGAAACACAATTTTTTAAAGGTTTTTTGCTAATATCATGGCCAGGAGTAAGAATTTCAAAATGAATCTTTACAGGTTTAAGGACAATTCATATTTACACATGATGGCCAGATGTCATCAAAATATTTCAAACACAACAAAAGTTATACCACTTTTGGTGAGGCCACCCACCGTTTTTGACGATTAAAAAACGTAACGCAACAAAAAGTAACAAAAACGGGATTTTATCAAGTCATATCTCAAATAACTGTTTGCAACTGAACTTGATAGTGATTCACAACGTGTGTTCAATGTGCCCACCACTAGTGCCAAAACTTCTTTCGAGTCTCTTTGCAAAGTTTTTGATGGACCTGTTGATTAATCTGACAGATTTCTTATTTACCAGTTTGATTGTCATCTTTCTAAGTGACTTCTCAGTGACGTGCAGCTACGCTGGTACCCTGTTCCTTTTTTAAATAGTAATAATAATGATCATCTGGCATTATCAAACCCTATTTGATAACAATTATTTGAAATGAGACTTAATAAAATCGTGTTTCTGCTACTTTTTGCTGCGTTACGTCTTTGAATCGCCAAAAAGCGGTGGGTGGCCTTCTTAAAGGTGCCATAACTTTTATTCTGTTCGAAATATTTTGATGAAATCTGGCCATCATGTGTATGTATGAATTGTCTTTAGGCATGTAAAATTTCATTTCGAAATTCTTACTTCCGGCCAAGATATTGGCCAGAATAATTGGATTGGTTTTTTGTTATTTTTGTTGCGTCGAGTTTTTGAATCGTCAAAAAACGCTCGGTGGTCTCACTAAAAGTGATATAACTTTTGTTTTTTTAAGATATTTTTTTTTGTAATTTGACCATTGTTCGTAAATATGAATTGCCTTTAAGACTGTAAAGTTTCATTTAAAAATTCTTATGTTTGGCCAAGATATGGGCTGAAAACCGTAGGGGATTACTTTTTTGGCGCACCCTGCATGTACATCTATAGCCTGATCTAGGAGATGGCAAGGGGCAGCAATTGCAATAAACTATATATAGCGATACTGATACTTCTTGTTATTTATAGGAATATCGGAATCCAAAGCACTGAATGAAACAGGAAATGATGTAACTCCCGTTTTCATTCAAATATGCATATATATATATATATTACAATTATACATAGTCTAATACATATTCATATACATATTGTATACATGTACTTAGAAACATGCATATTAATATATGAACACATGTGCACAGAGATGCATTTTGTCCTTAATATGTCCATATGCTATATATGCATGTATGCATAGTTGCACAAGTATATGCTTATTGTTACCGGGTGTATGAACACTTGTACGTGTGAATGCATATGTGCATATACGTATGATTGAATGTACATGTGCGCATGCGTATATACAAGTATACGTATGCACGGATACCTATCTATATATATATAATATATATGTATCTCTTTGTTTGCATCCTAATCTGTTTGTATACATAGGATTAAAGAAAAATGTTATACATGCCTTGTATAATTATGATCGACCCGTATACACACTGTACACAGCCAATAGGAGTCATCTCTTTTTGTCTGCATGTCTTGCATGCCTCTGTTTCTGTCACCGTTTCTGTCTGTCTGTATGTCTGTATGTCTGTCCGTCCGTCCGTCCGTCTGTATGTCTGTTTGTCACTGTCTGTCTTTCCGTCCGTCCGTCCGTCTATCTGTCTGTTGAGCTCTATCGGTCTGTCTGTCTCTGTTTCTGTCTCCGTTTCTGTATGTATGTCTGTCTGTATGTCTCTCTCTCTCACACGCACATACACACACACATACACTCAGCAAAGAGACGAATAAATTGACACAGCGAGTCCAACGGATATGGATCGTTCTCCAGGCCACGCCTCCTTCCATCCATCTGTCCTTCCTTCCCTTCCTTCTCGCCGTCCTTCCTCTCCAGCCCGTCTCTCCAGTCGCTCACGCTCCGATTGAGTCGCCCTCCCGCCGCCCGCCCTCCCGCTCGTCTTTGCCGAGCGCCGATAACGGAAGAAAACTGGGCAGTGACGGGGGCCAATGGCGGATGCCCGCGGCCCACGCTGCCGGGGTTCGCTATCTCTGCCCTACGAAGGGCGAGCCGTCTATAAATAACGATTTGACGCGTCGCGTCAACTTCGAGATGAGTCGTTACTCACCGCTAGAGGGCCGCAGCTGTGTAACGGAATCAATTGGCATTATAAGGCAACGACGAGTGAAGGATTTGGCGGAAGCAGAGCGGTTACCCTGCAGACGACGAAGGGCCTTCGAGGTCCCTGGATGCGAAGACATGAAGCGATTTTTACACACATGTACTCGACTGTTGATACCTTTAGAAGCTGAGGATTAGCGGGAGTGGAATGTGCGTGTCTTGATTTGGAAAAGATGGATGTCATGTGAGGAAATCTTGAACGAAATCGTCTGAATGAAGTTGGATTTCTTAATTTTACCGCCGTTTACATCGTTAAGGAAATTGCGATTTCAGGCAGCAACGCAACGGGATGCTAATTGCGGCATATATGTCAATGGCTCTGGTGAAAATCTTGTTTCGAAGATTGGAAGAGAAGTGCAGAAGGTCGCGAGACAACCTCGACAACAAAGACCCCTGGAACACCCAGAACCAACATTGAAGCGATTCTGGAATTCGTTGAGATAGTTTTCTAGGTAAAAGCCCACCTGCAAGGAAATCTCTGAAGCAGTCTGTGAGTCGTAATATCTTCTTTCACGGTTTTGCCTCCCCGAAGAGGTTCAAATCTTAGGATCAACTGGAACGCTTTAATTGGAGCAATCACCAAAGAAGGTCCTTGAAACGCCCTTGAGGGGGCATACCTTGGAAGATGCAGAAGACCGGAAGAGGACTCAGTTCGTTCTCGATCGACGCTCTGATCGGGGGGCACACAAAGTGCCTCAGCGTCCCGTCACCAGAGGGCTGTGGATTCGAGTCCACAGACCCCGTCAGTCGGGTTGACCGTGACCCCGATCTTCTACCCGCGACCGACCACACGATGGTGGTCAACACCCCACCATGCAGAACCCCACCGTCAAGCGCTGACCTTGAACTCCACGCGTTCAGACTGTACAGACCCCCTCCACCCAGCGCACACCCACTCAATCCGTCTTCCCTTAAGGTCGACGTCGAATTGAGACGCTGCGTCAACAGCAATGCACTTTCCACTGAACCAATGCGCAAGTACTGCGGTGGATGGGCAGAACTGCTGGCTAAGCATAACCTGCAGACGTCCGTTCTGGCTTCAGCAGCAGCAGCCACCGACCATCAGAGATGGGGTCAGCATCCGCATCAACACTCCCATCACCGACGAAGATTCGATGCCAGATCAGTGGAACCAACGACGATTCAACGTCACTCTCTGTTGTCTTCTAGTCATTACCTACCTGCAGTACAAATACCTGGTCCACCCGCAGGTGAGTCAGTCAAGAACGAGTGTCTCGTGGTGCACTGGGTCCATAACTGCATGACTGACTGTTTAGGTTGCCATGCATGTGATACACGAATGAACAACTAAAACTCAGCCACTGGTTGCACTCTGCCAGTGCCAGTCCCAAGCCTGGACAAAGGAGGAGGGTGACACTAATCATTTTTATTATGACATTGTCCATTGTCCTTAAACCATGCACAACAATTAAGGATGAAACAACTCAACGTAAACAATAACATGGAGTGAACAGTCTTGACAGCGAATGAAACATATATCCGCCACTTATTTTCCAAGCTGCGCTAGCCTAATAAATGGCAGGACGTCCATTGCATATGAAAATAACGGACGTCCATTGCATATGGAAATAACGGACGTCCATTGCATATGGAAATAACGGACGTCCATTGCATATGAAAATAACGGACGTCCATTGCATATGAAAATAACGGACGTCCATTGCATATGAAAATAACGGACGTCCATTGCATATGAAAATAACGGACGTCCATTGCATATGAAAATAACGGACGTCCATTGCATATGAAAATAACGGACGTCCATTGCATATGAAAATAAGTGCATGCATGGAAGCCGTTCAATACCGTTTAAACACGCTTCAAAGTTTTAAGATCTGGATGAATGAAAGAAAGTGTATACTTATACCACTACCATCCGTCTTCTGTCTTTCCTCTTAAATAGACTCTAATATATAAACAAACCCGCTGTGGTCACTGCCTTCATTTCTAGGTATCCTATAATATTCTTGGCGCTCCCGGAGATTTAGTAGCGCTCTGTTGGACTAACAGCTTACATGTATACCTGTGAAATGATTTATTGAAATAGGCACTATATAAATTTTCTTTGCAATTATATAGCTACAGTTGTTGTTGCTACGTATAGCAACAACAACATGGATGCAACTGCATGCTTTTATTATTGGCTCGCAATGGTCAGCAATTACAGCGACGAATCGAAGAAAATACCAATCAGGCAATGTCTAGTTGAAGGAGAAATTGTTTTGTTTGCAAACTGGTTTAAAATTCCTCCAATGTATTGTAATGTAATGTAATGCAATATAATTCAGACAATTTATTTAATTTGCAAACTGGTTTAAAATTCCTCCAATGTATTGTAATGTAATGTAATGCAATATAATTCAGACAATTTATTTAATTTGCAAACTGGTTTAAAATTCCTCCAATGTATTGTAATGTAATGTAATGCAATATAATTCAGACAATTTATTTAATTTGCAAACTGGTTTAAAATTCCTCCAATGTATTGTAATGTAATGTAATGCAATATAATTCAGACAATTTATTTAATTTGCAAACTGGTTTAAAATTCCTCCAATGTATTGTAATGTAATGTAATGCAATATAATTCAGACAATTTATTTAATTTGCAAACTGGTTTAAAATTCCTCCAATGTATTGTAATGTAATGTAATGCAATATAATTCAGACAATTTATTTAATTTGCAAACTGGTTTAAAATTCCTCCAATGTATTGTAATGTAATGTAATGCAATATAATTCAGACAATTTATTTAATTTAATTTAATTTAATTTATTTATATAGCGTCGTCAGTAGCAAACCCCTTCTAGGATGCTTTACACGCATAATGTCAACTGTCAGAGTAAATGTCATGAACTCGAGAGCAAGTGCATGCAGCTTCAATTGTTTTTTAAAAGTTGATTCAGTTTTGATTTGCTGGATAGTTGATGGAAGACTGTTCCAGGCGCGTGCATGCCATGGGCTTTCAAAATCTCCGAAGTAGAATCAATCCAAGATCTTTCCATGGCATTGTGCATTAAAGAATCTTGTATATCAGCCATCTTCTCATTGCTGTGATGCTGTAGCGCAATTAGAGGAGGCCGCTATGGCTGCAGCTCTCACCAGTCAGCGGATTTAATTGGACGGTGGCTACAAAAGCAGTCAGCTCCGGCGGCAGCGGACGCATTGTCCAGTTATAGATGGGCATCAGGACATCGCTCTGACCAATGGCAACCAATCCGCTTCTTGATCGTCGTGGATACAGCGCCTGCAGCAGAGTGTATACACGCAAACGATGCCAACAGCAGACGCCACGTATACATAAACGTGAAGATGCAAATGATGATTCAAAACTGGCTCGCTTAGCTACATCGGTAAGAGCGCTGGCCGCGCGTCTGTACGCGACTCTGTGAAAGAGCTAGAGCGTGCGGGCCGCGGTTCGCTTCCCGTAGGTGGCTATTTCAGAGATTCAAAAATCTCGGGCTAAATGGCGTGGCGACACTAATCATCTTTGAAATGGCAGTGTCGTTAAACATGTAACAACCACATGATGATTCAAATGACCATGGTCATCTCCTGATGCCATGCAACCAATGATGAAGACAATATAAATGATTTCCATTCTTTCCAATCATTATTGTTTTGCCGTTGTTCCTGACCTGCAGAACGACAACTTATCAGTGCACGCCCGAGTACCGAGGTGCTTGTTATAATTATATTTGATGGCACTGTGTCATGATATCAAAGATGATTATATATAGTGTCGCCCTCC
Source organism: Lumbricus terrestris (assembly GCA_949752735.1). Lineage (NCBI taxonomy): Eukaryota > Metazoa > Annelida > Clitellata > Crassiclitellata > Lumbricidae > Lumbricus > Lumbricus terrestris. Next base: position 59,889,380 of record OX457038.1, read on the forward strand.
TCCTTTATCCAGGCTTGGGACTGGCACTGTCAGAGTTCGAACAGTGGCAGAGTCATGTCCATGCATGGTGTACGGTGTACCGTGCATGGAGTCGGCTTGAAAAGGGCCCCCGCGGACTTCGTGTATACAGGCTACAACTCTGCATAATAATTGTCGACCACTGCTCTCGTTAAGCCATTTATTTAATAGCATTTTGTCCGAAAACAATAGACTTTGGAAAGTTTAAAGTGTCAGAAACATCAATGTATAATTATGTCAATATTGAACGATTATATATAATATTAATATATATACGTATATATATATGTATATATTTATATATATGTCCGACTGACTGAATGAATGAACGAATGAATGAATGAATGTACAATTATATATTGTCTATATTCATATATATATATAGGCCTATAAATATACACATTGCCTATTCCGGTACCTCTTCTTGGTCGCCTCTTTATCGTCGTTTATAATTGCCCTGCAATAGCAATTAAGGTGCCGGGCGAGATTAGGGTATACCCCGAGAGGCCGTCTATAATGTTTGCGTTCCCACGCGCATCTGCCTCGTCCTCCGCCATTTACGAGTCACAAAGTAGCGTTGAGGAGTGACTCTAGATGACGCCACTATCGCTTCCGGTGCGACGTGCATGCGCGTTCGCGACCCGAGTTAAGGCGCAGGCGCAGTGTCATGCGCAGAGGTTAATGTGTTTGCCAATCTTCGCGCATAGAGAACGGTATAAAGAACAAAAGGGAGAGGAACATTTGGGGAAGAAAGAATGAAAATGGGAAAGTTTATTATGTTATATATGCTCCTATGTATCGATACTCAATCGCCAGCTAAACGCAGATGTGACAGTTTAAGAAAGCATGGGATTACACTGCATTATTACTGCAGCAGCTGCCGTCTGTCTGTCTGTATATGTCTTTATCTGTCTGTCAATCTCTCTGTGTATCACTGTTTATCCCTTTTCAGTATTTGATGCTCAGCTGCAGTCTTTCCATACTGTATAGTGCATATGTATGAGGTTGGGAGCGCTTCTGAGTATGGCCCCCTTGAAGTCGCTATAAAATGCATCCAATGAATGAACGAACGAATGAACGTACGAATGAATGAACGAAAGAACGAACGAACGAATGAATGAATGAATGAACGAACGAACGAATGAACGAACGAACGAATGAATGAATGAATAAATGAATGAACGAACGAACGAACGAACGAACGAATGAATGAATAAATGAATGAATGAATGAATGAATGAATGAATGAATGAATGAACGAACGAACGAATGAATGAATAAATGAATGAATGAATGAATGAACGAACGAACGAACGAATGAATGAATGAATATCGGCAAGTGCATGCATGGTCTGTTCGTAGGCATGCATGATTGCCTGACTGCGTATACCTATATTATGTGCTCGTCTATATTTGTCAATGTCTACTTGCATGCATGCTTCTTGTCTATATGTATACATGCCCGCATTCTTGTCTATCTGCAGGTCTCTCTGTGCGTCTGTCTGTGCGTCTGTCTGTCTGTGCGTCTGCCTATCTGTATGTCTGTATGTCTGTATGTCTGTATGTCTGTCTGTCTGTCTGTCTATCTGTCTGTCTGTCTGTCTGTCTGTCTGTCTGTCTGTCTGTCTGTCTGTCTGTCTGTCTGTGTCTTAAGACAAGAAACCGAATATGACACTTGCATATATCATACGTGACATTCCATCGAATGCCACGTATACAGGAATAAGTGACACATAAATAAATGTGTGACTGTGCGTGTGCGTGTGCGTGTGTGCGACTGTGCGCGCGTGTGCTTGTGGAAACAGCGGTAGAGAGAAGATTACGAATTTATATGCTTTAATTGACGAATTATGATAAGTTAATGTCAAATGAACTAAAAGCCTATAATTACGATCCCTATAATATATACACTTGAGTTGTATATAAAAGAATAATGCCGATATATGGAACCAGAATTCTGCGATTCAAATTGATCAAAGTGTTGTATATACCAAAGAGTATGAATACATGTAGTGTCGGGTCATCAATGCTAAAGCATCCATGCCGTATATATATATATATATATCTATATATATATATATAGACATTAGACATATATATATATAGTATATGCAGATTGAGGACAGGCAGACAGACAGACAGACATACATACATACAGACAGGCAGACAGACAAACTGTTTTTAAACGAAAATAGTCCCTCGATGCGTAGACACGTCCCTCTCTCTCTATAAGCATGGTCCTCGTTGTGCCACTCCTTTATAAATGCGCTAGAAAATTGGTCCTGAGTGTGCTGTAGTATATCGACCAAGATAGAGTGACCACCTCCATGCATCCTCCCCATTTTGGCCTCTGCCGCCATGTTTCTACTCTTCCGACCCTGCACCCCTCCACTTCGTCCACACTCACGGCCATTCCCGCACGGGCAGCACTTTCCTGTATTGGTCACATGCACCGAGCCGTGTGGGATGCGTTTAATTGTGATAACAATTGATTCGACGCATTCTTAGAGAGGCGACCGAGACAGAGACGCAGAGACAGAGACAGAGATAGAGAGATAAGCAGAGGTATATATATATAAATAAACAGTTTAGGCACAGACACTGAAGAGAGAGAGAGAGAGAGAGAGAGAGAGAGACAGAAAGAGAGAGAGAGAGACAGACAGACAGACAGACAGACAGACAGAGACAGAGAGACAGAGAGACAGAGAGACAGAGAGACAGAGAGACAGAGACAGATAGACAGACAGACAGACAGACAGAAACCTTGACTGAGACTGAGACAGAGATAGAGACAGAGACAGGAACCTCTGATTTATGATGACCTGGAATCCTGCTAATTCCTATGGTAAGAATGAATACAGAAAAAAGGGGGAAAAGGCGCGAGGTCAGTTGGTTGAACTAAATGGAATTTACTGGCACTATATATATATATATATTTAGTAAATATATATATAGTGAGTATATATATATATATATATATATATATATATATATATTCCCAGTTGTATACAGGGTGCGCCAAAAAAAGTAATCCCCTACGGTTTTTAGCCCATATCTTGGCCAATCATACGAATTTTTAAATGAAACTTTACAGTCTTAAAGGCAATATATATCTACGTACAATGGTCAAATTACAAAAAAATATTTCAAACGGAACAAAAGTTACACCACTTTTAGGGAGGCCACCCACCGTTTTTTGACGATTCAAAAACGGAGCGCAAACATTTTTAGGTTTTTTGCCAATATTTTGACCAAAATTAAGAATATCGAAATTAAATTTTACAGGCTTATAGACAATTCATATCTGCACATGGTGCTCAGATTTCATCAAAATATTTCAAACAGAACAAAAGTTATACCACTTTTAGTGAGGCCACCCACCGTTTTATGACGATTCAAAAACGAAACGCAACAAAAAGTAACAAAAACACGATTTTATTAAGTCTCATCTCAAATAACTGTTGTCAAATGACCTTGCTAGTGCTTCACAACTTGTGCTCAATGCGCCCACCACCCGTGCCAAAACTTCTTCTGAGTCTCTTTGCAAAGTTCTTGATGGACCTGTTGATTAAGCTGATAGATTCCTTATTTACCAATTTGATCGTCATCTTGCTAAGTGACTTCTCAGTGGCGCGCAGCTACGCTGGTGCCCTGTTTCTTTTTTAAATAGTAACAATAATGATCATCTGGCAATATCAAGGCTATTTGATAACAATTATTTAAGATGAGACTTAATAAAATCGTGTTTTTGCTACTTTTTGCAGCGTTACGTCTTTGAATCGTCAAGAAACGGGGGTGGCCTCACTAAAAGTGGTATAACTTATGTTCTTTTGAAATATTTTGATGGCATCTGACCACCATGTGCAGATATGAATTGTCTTTAAGCCTGTAAAGTTTCATTTCGATATTCTCACTTTTGGCCAAGATATTGGCCAGAATAATTTAAAAAAATTTGTTACTTTTCGTTGCGTCGCGTTTTTGAATCGTCAAAAACCGGTGGGTGGCCTCACTAAAAGTGATATAACTTTTGTTCTGTTTTACATATGGCTATGAAATTTGGCTATTGTACGTAGATATGAATTACCTTCAAGCCCGTAAAACTGGATTTGAAAAATTCCTATTTTTGGCCAAGAAATTGATAAAAAGCCGTAGGGGATTACTTTTTTTTGGCGCACCCTGTACATGCTCATTCATTCGTTATCATTCGTTCATCCAACTTATTTATAATTATATTTATGTAATTATTTATTTATCAGTCAGTCAGTCAGTCAGTCAGTCAGTCAGGCAGGCAGGCAGGCAGGCAGGCATATATATAATTATATATGTATAATTATATATGTATGTATATATACATGTATACTGACTCTATCCATGGGTCTTCGATTAATTAAGGTCGCGCGTTTGCCGCCCTGTTGACACATTAGACTCGCCTCTATGAGTCCATGATCCCCATGGGCAGATGTCCCCATGGGCAGATGTCCCCAGCTACATTGGGGTCTATGGGGTGTTTGAGTTGGGGTGGGGAGCGGATAGAATTGACACGACCGCACGTGTCAGAAGTTGCTTTTAATTACTTCTAAGCGTTTCAGATTCTATTGGTCGCGCTTTGTTGAATCCGCTAACCATTATATAAATGCCTCGGTCAGGCTTGGATGATCGTGGACACGCATGGATGAGTGGAGGTATATCAACCATTATTAGACGGCAAATATATAGGACGCTTGTCTGCTGACTGGCGTAACATCCCAAAAGAACTGAAATCTGACGATGGAAGAATGGATATTTGAACTGATGGATGCATGGATAGAATAGATGAACTGATGCAGGTATAGATGAGTGGATAGATAAAGAGATATTAGACATGCAGGCCGCTATTATAGCCATTGTTTCGTAGGCAATGATAAGGCAGACAGTTTGCATGATGATGATGACGATGATAAGTTCTCTGCCCGAAGGCAAGTCCATTGGCTTTATTTCACCTGCATACGGAGGACAGGTGAGTGAGGTCGTTTCTCGTTGCCATAGATCTATATATTTTATACTCACAGTCACATACAACAGGGCCTACTGTTAAAGGTTAAACTCCGCCACTGGTTGCCCTCTGCCAGTGCCAGTCCCAAGCCTGGATAAAGGAGGAGGGCAACACTAATCATCTTTGTTATGGCAGTGTCACTGAATAGCAGCAAGTAGCCTATATGCAATAATTCGGTGAGCAGCTTGTCCAGGTCGCTATATATTATGCGCTTGAGGTATGCAATTAGAACCAGCGAACCTCAGGTTGCAAGGCACATATACAATGTATAAGTGACATAACACACCGATATATGCACCACAGCCTATATATATAATATATACACAAATATACAGATTATACACATTGTATGCAGATATCCTTTTGATTGTGATTTGTACAATCCGTTTTACAAACGGCAGCCATGCATTCAGGGCCTTTTCAGGCCCCTGCATGCAGTGGCATGCGGGTTGAGTCTCCTCGTTTTATCCGATGCTCAAGTATATATCCACTCATGACATGATCACTCTGACTCCAGGTTTTTTGTCTCTATATAAGACTCTAGTCAGATGTAAAGCCTTTCCTTTGGTTGCAACAGCCTTGGGTTTGTTCTCAATATAGCTATTTTCTCAGTCTCTGTGTCTGTGTGTGTGTCTGTCTGTCCGTCTGTCTGTCTATATTTCTGTCTGTCTGTCTGTCTGTCTGTCTCTCTCTCCCTCCCTATGTCTCTCTCTGCGGCTTGGTGTGTAAACCACTCTCTGTTCGTCCTCTTCGTTCTTCTGACTGAATTTCGATGGTATATACATTGTGCCATGGCCACAAATTTCTGCAGTCTAGGTTTATAACGTTCATCATCGACTTTTCATTTCAACGATGTCTCTAACATGTGCATTAAGTATGCTGTCTATCTATACGATGTAGTTCAATTGATATTGTATTGGTCTCGTATCTACTTTTGTAACATATATATATATATACCCGTGGTAGCACCACGCTTTTGTTATACATATATAGTGGGTCGCTCACAGTCAAATGACCTTTCCGCTATAGCCCCCCCACTCTAAGCGAAGTGCTATAGAAAGCCCATCACTCCAGGCGCACCGTGGCTTCATGGTCATCAACCGAGAAAGCCTGCATGGTGTTGCCTTGGTATACTTATACAGACACGGACGAACATGCATTACATTACATAATTATATGGACTGATGTACATACATATCAATGACGACATTCACATGTGGTAGGCTATACAAGCATGCAATGAAAACTCATTTATAATCTGCATGTGTGTGTCTATATATTTCAGAGCACAGCAGTTCTTCAGTGGTTGGCATTCTGTCGTCATCATCATCTTCATCATCGGAACCTCTTCATCGTCATCATCATCATCATCATCGTCATCATCATCGTCCTTCCTCTTCCCCTCTCCACCTCCAGCAGTCACTCCATCATCAACTCCACAACCAACGATCTCCTCACGACTCCACGACCGACGACGACGATGACGGCGAGTACGTTCCAGAGGAATACCCCACCGCCACCACCACCACACCCACCGCCGCCACTGGTGCGGACGAGGAGGTGCCTGCGACTGGTACCTCCTGGGATGGGACGGGGCACCGATCGGACCCTGCTGAGTCCGAGGAGGACTCGACACCTCCAGGTGGCTGTGCCTCCGTCAGCGCAACGACTTCCGATGGAGTCGGCGGCGGCGGCGCTGGTTGTAACGACGGAGGCGGAGGCGCTGGCACCCAATATGGCGACGAACCCGGAAGTCCGAACGCGATTCTAGCGACACGCAGCGGCGGGGGAGGAGGAGGTGTCGTCGGCGGCGGAAGTGGTATGAGCAGCCATCGGAGGAGACGGACGGCGTTCACGAGCGAGCAGCTGCTGGAACTGGAAAAGGAATTCCACAGCAAGAAGTATCTGTCGCTGACGGAGCGGTCGCACATCGCTCACCAGCTGAAGCTGAGCGAGGTTCAGGTGAAGATCTGGTTCCAGAACAGACGCGCCAAGTGGAAGAGGGTCAAGGCCGGAATCGTCAACGGTGCTGGAGGTGGAGGTGGAGGTGGTGGAGGAGGAGGTGGTGGAAGGGGTGGCGGCGGCGGAGGACTTGGTGGAGATGGAGGCGGCTGCGGTGGAAAAGCGAAGATCGTCGTTCCGATTCCTATTCACGTCAATCGCATGACGATTCGCGGAGGAGGAGGAGGGCAGGGTGTGACGTCATCGATGGACAAGACCACCGGACACAATCATCAGAAAATGCACTTAATTCTCTGATTCGCAGGATATATAATTTAATTTATTATTTACAATGATGTCCACTTTTAAACGTTTGTGTTAAATCTACAATAGGCTTATTTATGTATAGATCTACACGTCGTCAATGACACTTAATAATTATTGGGGCACGGACATCAATCCAGGACAAAGACCTCTCGGACAAAACCCCTCCCGGGTAGGAAAGAACCCATGTGCACCGTGGTAGAACATATTGCGTATAACTGGTATTCTTGTTAAACGGCGGTCCTAAGTAGCCTATACGCAGGTTGGATTGATGAAAAGAATTATCGCCAAATAGAAGCCGGATTTATACAAAATATTTTTGACTTAAATGGAATTAAGCTGGATTTATGAAAATGTTCTTGCTTAAATTGGAGCCGGATTGATGAACTAGTTGTAATTTAAATAGAAATTGGATTGATGTAATCAATTGTTGCTATTTAAATAGATGCTAGACTGATTAAACTAATTTTTACCTAAATTGAAGCTGGATTGATGATAAGGATTCATGTTGTCCTATAATAACACCAATATTATTCTATAGGCCTATCGAAATGACTGAGCACATTATAAGGTCACGCCTGAATGACAGTGACAGGTGTTTACTGTTTACCTCTATAATATGGGACACTAATTAGTTGACACAGCACAGCGAACTGGACAATAATATTAGCCTATAGTATTATCAATTATACTACAGAAATAGGCTATTTGCACAGTAAAGGGAGTTAATGTCCGGGGGTTAATGTCCTAAGCTAAATCGGGGGGATCTGTCCGGGAGTTTTGTCCGGGGGTTGTGTCCGGGGGCTTTTGTCCAGGGTGTTAATGCCCTACACTCAATTGTTGTGCATGTGCACGCCTAGTCATTTTAAAATGTCCGGTCTCGCTAAACTACAAATCACTGGATATAATTATAGGCGTATACCTCGTCGATTTTATTCGCTTTAAATCTATACGTTGAATTGCTGGTTTTGTCAAATTTAACTCATTAAATTAAATGCAACTCGTATTAGCAAACATTATATATATATATATATATATATATATATATAATGGTAGAAATATTAGTATAGTTCATTATGGAATTCTTAGTTCTCATGCACATGTGCACTTTATATAGAGCCACCTTTGCCTATATTGTGTGTACGAAAAACGTTATAAACAATTCTATAATTATTTCCTGTGTTAATCTAATTCGGAAACACTTTGAAGACTGCGGTGGACTATATTTTGATGTGCCAAATATGTTTAGATTTTTCTTGCGCCTGATATGTCAATGATTTCACGAAACATTGACTGAGTGAATATATGCTTAATTTCAATTTGCAAAATAAAGTCTGAGTTTTTGTAATAATTGTTTGAGTTTCTTTATTCCATTAGGGAATCTTTATCACTTATTCCATAATGCATCCAATGGCGGCGCCAGGATTTCAGGTTTGGGGGGCTGAATCTCATAGAAAATTTCCATTTTGATCCGCCAAAATTTCCGACGACTTTTTTTAGTCATCCGAAAGAAAATTTCTTGGAAATTTTAGATTTTCATCAACTTTTTTCCACTTTTTAGAGGGGTTTACCATGGAAATATTTCAGTTTTACATGCCTTTTTAGGGGGGCTTAGCCCTCAAACCCCTCTCCTGGCGCCGCTACTGAATGCACCGGTTAATATGAATTCATTAATCAGGATATTAATGTTTTGTTATTATAGGTTTTTGAAGGTTATATATATATATATATATATATATATATATGCTGTCTAAATCATAGACGCTTAAAACGACAGAAAGCGAATAAAAACGGAATGTGCTAAAACGTATTTAAAAAAGAAAAACAAGAATATATATGTATACCTAAAAAAAGAAAACGAAAATTAATTGAACTCTGCTACATTTTTTACAACAGTTTTTAAATTAGAAACCTTGTTTGCGCAATTTAATATTAGATCTAATCAGCAAACAAATGACACAATTTTATTTTTTAAGTACGAAGACAGCTTGAGTGATATCAGACGAAATAAAATGAAGGAAAATAATTATGATCGTATAAAAAATATAGAAAACGGAAAAACAATACGATTAATGTAAAACAAAACCCGGAATTTTCTGCAAAAGAAGAAAACACTTTAAAAGGCATGCATGCGTATTCACGTACGCATAATTACACATAGCTCATGCACACAGGATTCATAGACCTACGTTCACACACGTATACATAGGCCTACACACGGTTGCATATACATAGAATAAGAAATTGCGTGAGGCCCCGCTAAAAGAGGCCCCGATTAGAATCAGAATTAGAGCGCTGGTGCCTTGATTGGAGCCAGGTTGGAATCCACCTCAAACCACCGCGTATAGAGACCTCTTTAGTGATGAATCCATGCAGCCATACATACATATAGGCCTATGTATGTAACTATGCATATAAGCTATTCGTGTACATACACCGTGATTCAAAAAAGGTAAGCCAAATTGTTTTTCATATATCTCCAATGTCTTGAAAAACAATTTGGCTTACTTTTTTGAATCACGGTGTATATACGCGTGTAGGCCAGCAAATAATTATAGACTTATATACATAATTGATTATATGACAACCCAGTGGCGTAGCCAGGAATTTTTCATGGGGGGGGTTATGGCCGGAAACCCTGTTTGTTGCTATTTTTTCTTACTTATAGGAAAAAATAACCTTAAAAAAACTTTTTCCCGGAGCCAATGGGGGGAGGGGTTTGACCCCCGAAACCCCCTTGCCTACGCCACTGTGACAACCTTTAATTAAATAATAATCAGTCTATATACAGACTCGAGTGTGCATCCATTCGTGAACATTTGCAGAAATGCACATGCATCTATATTCTGCTCCAGCTGATAATGATGATGATGGGGATGGTCATTCTGCTGCTGCTGCAGCTGCTGCAGCTGATGTGCGCGATTGGTCCGGTCTCGGTCCGCCTACTTCAGCTTCTCTGCAGATGCATCATTTGTTTGCAATGCATGCAGAAAAAAGACTGCAGTTGCATGGCGTAATAGCAACACGACACATGTATTGTGATGCATGCATGTTATGTTTTATGTATATCATGGAACAAATCACATATATAATTATGGCTCAATAAGTTTCGATATAGGACTAAATGGATTTGGCTATAGAAGTATAAATGACTGAATACTTTGCAAAAGTAATTAATTAATTGTCCCATTCGTCATAGCTCACACAATAATAATGTGAAAAATGTAAAGATTGTGTTAGTTTATTAAATATATATATATATATATATATATATATATATATATATTATATAATAATATGTATAGGCTACATCCTTAGCACATTTTGCACTAAGACTCGACCTATACGCAAATATTGTAGGCCTAATCGAAGTCTATTAATACTGCAAGATATAATTAGGCTATTACAGGCCTACGATATCTTAGGCCTATTATAGGCCTACGATATACATATATATATATATATCACAAACTGAGCAACTATTTAGGGCTAGGCCTAATTAAGCTCGTTATATACACTGTACAAATTCACGGTGGGATCTACTAGATCTCCCTGTAATTGGTGAATGTCAATTCCATTCAATGATCGGCTACTGGTGAAGACATTAGAAACTGATCGGCTACTGGGTAAGACATTAAAAGACGATTATCTGGAGATTCTAGACCGTAATTACATCTCGGAGGTGGAATTTACTGTTTTTGACCGTAAAACTGACAAGTATAGGGCTGTCCCCTAGCGAACACTTTCTAAACACCGACGCCATGAAACGCCGCCTGTGGAGTATACATGTAGGTAGTGGCAGCAGTGGAAATAGTAGCAGTTGCAGTAGCAGAGGCGGTGGTAGTAGCTATGATGATGATGACGATTATGAGGATTATGATGATAGTAATGATGATGGTGATAGTAGATATGACGATGACGATGATAGGTATGATGTTGATGAATGATGATGATGATAATATTGATGATAACGACGACGATGATGACGATCTCGAAGTTGTAGTAGTTGTAGTAATAATAAAAGTATTAGTAATTGGAATAGTTGCAGGAGTAGCAGCAATAGTAGCAGTGAAATTGGTAGTACTTATGATGCAGCTGATGATGATGACGACGACGATAATGACGACGACGAAACTGTAGAAGTAGTAGCGATAGTAGTGGTGACAATGATGAAGACGATGATAACAATTATGATGATGACAATGACTATGAAGATGATGCCGATGCTGTTGATGCTGGTGAATAGGATGATGATAATAGTTTTGATGATGATGATGATGATCGTGATGATGACGAAGACTTCTACTACGATGATGAGAAAGATGACAAAGGTGCAGATGTATAGTATTAATAGTGATGACAATGATGATGATGGTGATGATGATGGTGATGATGATGATGATGACGATGACGATGATGATGACGATGATGATGATGATGATGATGATGATGATGATGATGATGATGACGACGATGATGATGATTAAGACTTTGACGACGACGATGAGACTGACGACGAAGTTAGAGTAGGAGTAGTCGTGGTGGTAGTAGTAAAAGTGACAGCTGCAGTTGCTGGGGCGGTGGGGGTATTGCGATGGTGGTGGATGTGCGGTTGTGGTTTTGGCAGTGACGGTGGTGGTAGCGGTGGTAGTGGGTGTTATGGTGTTGTTACTCTGGTATTTGTGGTGGTGGTGGTGGGGTGGCGGTGATAGTGGTGATGGTGGTAATTGTGTTGGTGATGGTAGTCTGAGATGGTGGTGGTGTTGAAAGTGGTATTGGGATGGCGGCATTAGTGATTGCGGTGGTGGTGCGGTGGGATGTTTGTGATAGTGGTGTCAACGGTGGTGATAACGGTGGTGGCGGCAGTGGTGATGGTGGTGATGTGATGTGGCGGTGGTGGTGGTGATGTTGCGGGTGGTGTTGTCCTTAATATGTGATGGGGCGATTGTGGTGACTGTTGCCGAGATGTTGATGGTGGTGTCGGTGGTGGTTGCATCTGTAATGGTGACGAGGGTGGTGACGAGGGTGGTGACGGTGATGTCGGTGATGGTGGTGGTGCGGCTGTTGTGGCGGTTGTGGTGACGGTGATAATGCGGTGGTGGTGTCACGTCACTGTGTCCATTTTCTTCCCCCCACCTTCTATCTTCTATTCTTGCATTCAATCCCTATTTTGTTATCGCTACCTAACTTTGCATTGGTATGCGCCTCTATACCTGTGTGTTCTTCTCTCTCTGTCTTAGCTCTAGGTGTTTCTGCTTGTCAGTCCAATAATTATACTCTGAGTCTTGGCCCTCATGCCCGGGCTACAAACGTACTCTGCGAATCTTTATCATCGACACTTCCATCTACTGGCCCCCTGAGTTGTCTCTCGCCCGGGCCTTTGGTCGACGTGGCGGGGGTGAGGGGAGGCAATTAGTGCACCGCGTTGGCTTGATGGAACCCGTGTACATGGGTTGAACGCGATACCCTTCCCTAACCCTCCCCAAACCGTCGTCTCTGGTTGCTGCCTAACGACTCTGTGTCCGTGTGAAAGATGATTAGTGTCGTCGTACCCCGTTCCGTCTCTATTCGTAACTATCGCCTCCATTCGAACCTATAGCACTCCATTCTATGTGTTTCCATGTAACCTAACTGCATCCATTCATACGTATATCTAATTGTGACTGTGTCCATGTTCTTTCGTTCCCGTGGATGTTTCTGTTCATTGTACTATAATTACTATGAAGGCTTATTATAACAGTGTTGTTGTCTAGGCCTATCTAAATTCCAAATCCCTTCACGTTGATTCATGACTATGTGTTAAGTTGTTTCAGCAAAGTTATAAACTGTCCCTAAGGAGGTAGTCGTGATGGTGGAATGGGTAGAGGTGGTGGCACATGAGTTTGTGATGGCGGTGGCAGTCGTCGTAGCGGTGGTGCTGGAGATGGCGGTGATTGTAGCGGTGATGATGATGGTTATGACGATGATGATGATGACGATGACGATGATGATGATGATGATGATGATGAGGGCGATTGTCATTATGGTGATGATGATTACAGCCACGATAATGATGAAAGTGATGATTATAATGATGACGATGACGACGACAACAATGATGACGACGACGAAGAATATGAAGAAGTGGTTGTAGCACTAGAAGCTAGGGTTGCTGATTAATCGCAGTTAACGCGCGCGATTAACGCGTTAATTTTTTTAACGTTTAACGCGATTAAAAAATTTTCCGATTAAGTTGTAATCGCAAGGACCACTTTTAGGTAGAAATTTTCCGAACAGTACAACGCGTCGGTTAATGTCAAAGTCTAAAATCTTTGGCAGAGATTGGGCTTAATTCATGGAGGTGAGTTGGGCGTATAGCCTATATGACGGCTACAAGAACCATTTCCTGTTATCCTAATGGCGGCTAGAATGGGTTTTAAAAATGTTTAGCCTATCCTTTATGTGAAAGTTTATCTTCCTGTAGACCTACTTTGATTTCTATTCACATTATAATATTATTTTCTTGCGGGTTATTGCAATCTGAGAATGAAAATATTGGAGATAACAACAGAAAAAGTCAAGAGATATATTGGCCTTATAAACTAGCCTATCAGTCAGTGGCGTAGGCAAGGGGGGTTTCTGGGGTTAAACCCCCCCCATTGGCTCCGGAAAAAAGATTTTTAAGGTTATTTTTCCATTTAAGTAAGAAAAGAAAGAAAAAAACAGGGTTTCCGGCCATAAACCCCCCCCATGAAAAATTCCTGGCTACGCCACTGCTATCAGTTTATGTTTAAAACGGCAGATAGGCCTGCGTTAGCATGCAAACAATTTCATACATACATTACAATACAATAATAATTATTTATTATTTATTACGCGCTTTAACAAGACACGTCTTGCACAAAAGCGCGAATTTAAGTAGGAATTTAAATAGCACACCTATAGCTCTCTCGTATTATACACGCACGAAGCACGCTTTGCTTTTTTGTCAGCCGCGCCCATTTCTTTGTTGTAAATCGTCATAATCATCTGGGCCTTTGATCTCACATCCATTTGTTCGTGAAAAAATATTCTGTATATAGGCCTAAGTCATGGCATGTTGACCGAAACGAGCGGACCCATGACTCAGAGAAGCACAACTCCATTGGTAATGCTCTTTCTTTGAGGACAGCAAGGGATAGTAGACCTTTGAATGCAGTAAACGATGAGGATTTGCAAAGCTCAATTGCTATTTTAACAACATGCGATTAATCGCAAGTTTAATCGAGATTATAATTTTTAATCGCACTATTAATTGTTATGATTAATGATGACGACGACGATGGTCATATAAATGATGGGGGTGAGAGTGAGGATGATGAAGACCACGATGATGACAGCGACGAGAACGGGGAAATAAAATGATGAGGAGGAGAGGAGGAGAATGAGTATCATGAAGACGACGACAGTGATGACGACAACAACGACGACGAGTACGACGAAATAAAGATACATGTAAGGAGGAGGAGTAGGATGTTGATGACGACGTCCATATAAAGAATAACGATGATGACGACGACGACGACGAGGACAACTACCGTATTGATGATAATGATGATGACGACGATGATGATGATGGTGATGATGATGATGATGATGATGACGATGATGATGATGACGACGACGACAACGACGACGATGATGATGATAACGACGACGACGACGATGATAATGATGATGATGATGATGATGATGATGATGATGATGATGATGATGATGATGATAACGACGATGATGATTACGATGATGACAACGACAACGACAACGACAGCGACGATGATGATCGTATTTATGACGATGTTGATACTGGTGATGATGATAATGATGATGAAGATGATGTTATCCGTCTGTCTTTAGAAGCGAAAAGACGAGATCTATGCTATAGGCAATTATAGACGCAGGCTTTTTCCTACGGTGCTCCATGTCGTATTCTGTTTGCACATAAAATACCACCACATAATTTTGCATACCCATATGCACACACAAAGGCAGGTATTAGTATACCTGCCTACATGACAATAACATCATGTGGTAGGGCCTATATACAGTATGCATGCATGCACACATACCCGTAGAACGCAATGAACTCAGTCCTATACATTATCAGACAACATATACTCTTGTTCATTATGCATACATATGCAGATATGCTGAACAAGTGACCTACATGTATATCCGTATACCCAAGGCGTCTAATCTGCATCGTTAATTAGTTCCACTGCCGTGGTCCAGTAGACCTGCCGACCGACCATAAAAGACGACGGGGTTCTAATGATGTTGATTACAATGTCTGTTACTCTGAGGGGCAAAGGGCAACCTAATGACGTTCCAATGACGACCTACCCTGCTGCGCTAGCGGTGCCAACAGTGCGTGTACAGCTATTGCAGCCAGCTCAACGGTGATCATCAATGAACTTGAAATCTTACAGGTCCGTCTAATTTGTTTCGAGTCAACATGTTAGCGTCGCCCAACTTTTCTCGCCAGCTAAATAAAGGTAAAACCTTCATTCATTTCTTGGATATAAGAATGTAAAGTTTGCAAACAATGCAATCATTTATGCCTGTATGTGTTGTAAGTACGCGTGTTTGCTTTTACGTATATGGGTATAAACGTATTTACGTATGCATGTATCTATGTAGGATTGTAGGTAGCAGTAGGTGTATATATGTATGCATGTATCCATGTAGATAGGTGTATATATGTATATATAATTATGTAACAACGCAATTACCGCTGCCACAGCCCACCACCAACACCACCGCCATCACCACTACCACCAGCATCTTGATCACCACTGTCAACACACATCACTGTATACCCATAACAACCATCATCACATGCCACATGCCTTTATGTGTGTATATATAGGTATGCAAAATTATGTGGTGGTATTTTAGCAGGACATGGATTTCTTGATCTGAAAAAGGAAGACGCTGGAGACAGAACAACATGGAGACAAAGGATTCGAGTGGCTGATCCATCCACAGCGAGGGATTAATCGTAGCCAGAAGGAAAAGAAGAAGTATCATGCATGTAGGTAGGTATACTTGCGCTTATGCATGGATGGTGGTAGACAATGAATATACATATTTGTATATTTGTATGTATGTATGTATGTATGTATGTATATTTGTATGTATGTATGTATGTATGTATGCATGTATGTATGTATGTATGTACGTATGTATGTATGTATGTATGTATGTATGTATGTGTGTTTGTATGTATGTATGTATGTATGTATGTATGTGTGTATGTATGTATGATGTATGTATGTATGTATGTATGTATGTATGTATGTATGTATGTATGTATGTATGTATGTATGCATGTATGTATGTTTGTATGCATGTATTTTATGTATGTATGACATGTCATGTATGTATACGTATGCAACATGCATGTATGTATGTACGTGTGTATGTGCGTATATATAAGTGCAATATAGGTAGAGAATTTGATGCATGTTCATATGATTATGCGAATAGATCTGGTATATATTAATCATGGAGATTTATTCAGGGCCCGTTCATGGTTAGGCCCACTACTCATTATCGCTCCCGACCCAACTGCGGCTGAAAACGACGGTTTGAAAAATGCGATAAAACACATAATATTATGTGTAAACCTTAGACATGAATAAAAAAAACACGATTCAACAGTTGAGCTCGTACTTATGCAGCCAAGAGCATTAATTCAAATCGGTGCAGAGCGAAGAAGTCGACGACTTTGGAATTGGAAGTCCTCTTATATTATATTCCAGTTTCCAGGCCTACATTATGGTTCATGGAATGTTGTTGAGCATTCATCTAATGATAATCCTAGTACCTCACCAGTAACGGCGCCTGAGGGGGTAGGGGGCTAAGCTCTCCCTAAAAAAGGTCATCTGGTTTCTTACAAGTAAAAATAAAAATTCCCCATGATAAGCCCCCTTAAAAGTTAAATATATCCTTGAGATTTCGACCAAATGACTAAAAAATGATAGTCAGAAATTTTGGCGAATGAAAATGTAAATTTCCTCCGCGAGGATTAAGCCCCCGAAACTGAAATCCTGGCACCGCCACTCAGCGGCCACTGTGCCTCACTGTATGCTTTGCTACACGAGGCTGTGTTTGCACAGATAATAAGCGTTAGAAGCTGTCATTACTTGTCATGGTTAATTTCAAAGTTCCTTTCATTGCTTGATGATGATGATGATGATGATGATGATGATGATGATGATGATGATGATGATGATGATGATGATGATGATGATGATTATGATGATGATGGTGCTGTGCCCGAATGCAGGTTCATTGGCTTTACGCCCCTGGGGATGAGATGAGTGAGGTGGTTTCCCGTTGCCTTCCTCACAGACAATGATGGGTGAGCAACTTGCGCAAGGTCGCTCCACAGGAGCTTGCGCCCTTGAGTCCCTCACGTGCTAGCCCGAGATATCTAAATATCTAAATGTCAACTCCCAGCCCGGGGCTTGAACCGCAGTCCGTTGCAACCAACAGACGAATGCAGCTGCCGCTTACCGGTGTAGCTAACTAGGCCAGTTTCATTCCTTATGTACGGTTTTCTTCTTCTTTTCCGTGCTCTGCCCTTAGGCAGGTTCGAATGTTTGACGTCTCCATTCTTCTCTGTTCAGCTTCTGATAGCCATCTTTCATCATCCAGTCTAACAGTCTTTGTCTTGGTCTACCTCTCGTTCTTTTTCCATCCATTTTCCCCTCTATGCAGGGTGAGAATTGCCGGGGGGTTAGGGGGTTTCGACCCCCCCAGTCTTTCTTAGAGCCCCATGTTAAAGTATGTTTTACACCCCAATTCCAAGTGGATAATGGTCCAACCCCCCAGGTATTTTTCCACAATTCTCACACTGCCTCTATGATTGTTCGCAGCATCGAGTCTCCTCTGAGTGTGTGCCCGATCCATCTTCTTTGTCATTCTCTAATTGTGTGTATCATCGCTCTCTTTTCTCCGACTCTTCTCAATACCTCCTCATTGCTGATATGATCCCTCCAGCTGATTCTTTCTATCCTTCTCCATAACCACATTTCAAATGCTTCAATTCTCTTGATGTCTTCCATTCGCATAGTTGTACGGTATATTAACTATAATAATATACACGCAGTGCGTCGGGCATAATATACTATAGGCCTAACAGTAATACTTTTAATGACGATATATAAATACGATTATGACATTAGTAGAAGTAGCAGTAATAGTGGTGGTGGTGGTGGTGGTGGTGGTGGTGGTGGTGGTGGTGGTGGTGGTGGTGGTATAGTGGTGGTGGTGGTGATGATAATAATGATGGTGTGGTGGTGGTTTGGGTGGTGGTGGTTGTGGGGTGGTGTGGCTGTGGAGTGGTGTGGCTGTGGCAGTGGTGTGGGGTGGGAGAGTTAGGTGATGTTGGTGGTGGTGGTGGTGGTGGTGGTGGTAGTGTTGGAGTAGGTGACGATGAGGATGATGATATGCTGCTAGATTGATTGCCCGCCTTCCCAAGTACTCTCGCATCTCTACCTTTATTTTTGATGAACTTCATTGGCTTCCTTTTCGTGCTCGCACACAGTTCAAGATCCTCACTCTCATCCTAAAGTCTCAACGGGGTCTTGCCCCAAAATATCTGACTAATGCCTTACTTCGTCCTCACTCAGCTTCCTCCCATCGTCCACTTCGCTCATCCAACAGATTTGACCTATTGGTTCCTCGTAATCGTAATCGTAAACTCCAAATTTCTAAAGCGCCACTCGAAAGCCAAGCGCAGGGCACCAGCTTATTCACGAGCGCTGCGTTGCGTTAGAAGGGTTGTCCGTGAGAGTAGTCCGTGGTGGTCCGGGTCGAGTTACCATAGGATCAGGATCAAATGCGTTGAGCTAGAATGGTTGTCCATGAGAGTAGTCCGTGGTGGTCCGGGTCGAGTTGCCATAGGATCAGAGGGGCGGAACAGCTACTAAGGCGGGTGTCGTCTGGGTCGGGAATTGAAGGTTGGAGGATCAGATGAGAGATGGTAAGAGTTCGTGAAAAGGAGTGTCTTAAGTTTCGAATGAAAAGCCCGAGGTGTGATGGATAGAGGAGCCTGAGGGAGGTTGTGGTGTGTGATTAGTAACGATGGTGGAGGGACTGAAAAGGATCGGAATTCAGGAGGCAGATCATTCCAAAGGCGTGGTGCTGAGATGGATATGGCTCGGTTGGAGAACTTGAGATGACTTGTGACCGGCGGTCGAGAAAGTGTAAGGCAGGCGGATGATCGGGTAGAACAGGTAGGCTGGATGGTGAACAGCTCGCGAAGATATCTGGGCTGTGAGCATTGCAAAGAGTTGTAGGTTAATGACAGAAATTTTGAAGTGGATTCGCTCTGGGATTTTCAGCCAGTGAAGTGACTTGAAGATGGAAGTTGAGGCATCGGAAGTAAAGGTGAGAGTTGAAGAGTTAGTCGATAGGTGTATTGAAGGGTCAGGGAATTTCTTGATTTGGTCAGGAAGGTCTAGAATAATTAACTCTTTTTTTGGATGGATTGAGGCAGAGGAGGTTTCAGGTAGAGCAGGTTTCAGGTAGAGCATAGCCGGGGGCTGACCCGGATAATCGGAATTGCCGGTTATTTGACACCCGGCAGATAACCGAACCCGGTGATGAAAGGTCATCCGGGCCCGGTGAGTATTTATGAATAGCATACCACACATCATTGAAGGGCTTAACAGCTAACCTGCTAAATCTCTCACCTGCATTATAGTACAATGAATAGATAATCAAAGAATAGACAGTCTGCTGATGGTTGCTTTATATTAGACTATCCTATTTCAAACAGCCTACCAGCAAGAGGATGAGGAAAGAGGAGAGGGGAGTTTGTATCACCCTCTTCCATAGCTATATAGGACGGCCAGTGGTCATATGTCATTAATCCCTTATCTCTAAAGTCTGTTTCATCTGTCACACCCTCATTCCATGCTGTCTCTCCTCCTTCCTCCTCCTGTCTTTCTCCTCTACTACCCCATCTTGAGAGGAACAGTGGTAGACAGTTAAGGAGAAGAGGAAGGGGATTAGTATATATATAATTATATATATTTAAATAGAAGAGTGGCACCTCTTTCATGCTTTCTCCCCTCTTGTTCCTTCCTCCTCTTTCTCTTCTATTACCTCTTCCTCTTCCTCCTGCTGCTTGGCTGTTTGAAATAACTAACAGGGAAGAGAAAGGAGGTGATGAAGGAGGTGGGGAGGAACAGTGGCAGAGGGTTAGGGAGAAGGGAGGGGGAAGGGAGAAGGGAGGGGGAAAGCGTGGGGGAAAGAGCCTATATACAGGTGCTGCTCACTGACCATATGTATGTAGCTACATAGGTCGGCCAGGCCCAGTGGTCATCTGTCATTAATCCCTTATCTTGAAAGTCTGTTTGGTCTGTCACACCCTCATTCAAGTCAGAGAGACTAGGACTTGTCAGAAGGGATACCTTCCACCTGTTGATATGATTCTATGCAGCCAAGCTTAATAGGCTCCTCTCTAATATGACCATGGATACATCTAACCGATTATTGGATGGTGCACTTTGAAATATATCTACTTGGACTGCATGAACCACCGAAACAGGACTGTTTATAAAGGGCCACTGACCTCCTCTTGCATGACTGGACAGATCAGCATTTCTACACTATAGAATGATTCTATCAACAGAATTCATGAACAGATATTACTGGCACTTCTCAATCAAAAACCCCAGCAGAGCTCAACTGTAGTAAAACTCTGACACTCAATTCCACCAAAGGTAGCTAACAAATTGAGCGGTGTTCGTTTGACAGCATCAAAGTGGGGACATACTATTCAGTTTAGAGATTAACGATTACTTTTAATACCAGGACCCGGTACCCGGACCCGGCAGATTTTATACAAACTACCCAGACCCGGTACCCGGTTGAAAAACAGCACCCGGCTATGCCCTAGTTTGAGGACATCCATTGAGAGATTAAATTGACCACATTGAGAAGTTGAGCAATGGCGGTGGAGAAGGAGCCTGAGAAGAAGGATATAGAGTTGGGTGTCGTATGCGTAGAGATGGTGGTCAACAGACGAGGATTTTATTAGATGGCTTAAAGGAGTGGTGTAGTGAATGAAGAGCAACGGAACCAGAACAGAGCCTTTAGGAACGCCACAGAAGAGAAGAGAAGAAGGAGCCCAAGGTCCCTACGCGGGAAATTTAGGGTTTTCAACACTACTCCTCTGGGATACCCAGCGTTGACCGCAATATTTCGGGTTGTCGTCACCCCTCCACCCCACCCCGCTTCCAAACATGACCCGGGTGTGTGTGCTGACTGTGGCCTAATATAATTATTGCAGGCTGTCTGTTCTGTTAGTATAATTAATATTTCTGTGATCTGCGTTCTTGTGCATAATTGTACACTGCAACCGGTTTCGGTTCGGATTGTTGATAAATGGAAATTATTATTGGGCGAGTATGACGTCATGCGGGCTGTTGACTCTTTACTAATGCCGCTATGCGGTCATATGGGTGATAAAATCGAACTAAAACGCCAATAACTCAGGTTTTAAATTGAATTAAAAGCTGAAAATAGTTGCGTTGACCTTATAATTTGGGTAAAAATCATTTGCCATAATTTTGTTAAACCGACACTGTTTCATTTCCGATCCTTTTCTGTTACGAAGAGTCGAAATACATCCATACAAACATATGGACGGACAAGCTTTCGGACTTATAATATAAGATGTTGTGCATTGATTTTAAAGTTGTATGATTAATGCTAATTGAATGCTGTTTTGTTAATATTCGCCTACAGGGTCGATACATACAAGGTCGCGGAGGACGATATCGATTATACTATCCTGCGGTTCATGACCGATGCCGACGATGAATGAGTTGGATGACTTCGGCGTAAGCGGCGATGACGAATTAAGAAAACGGCGATGGAGCTGGGTTGCTTTTTGCCACGGGACTGGCTCATGCCCTTAGATGCCTCACCGCACTCAAAAATATAATACTATAAATGTTGCTATTCCATTTGTTTCCACTGCAGGTCCGTCTCGCAATCTACCATGGCATCCATTGTGCACGCACTTGTCTGATCCAGAATTGATTATAATTCCATTACTGTTGAACTTCCCATGGTCCGTCTATATCTCCTATTCAACCAGTTCCTAATTATGTGACTAATTTGCTGTCTGTCTTCATAAATAGGCCTACTCTCAAATCATTTTCTTTACTCAATCAGTTACATTTACTTCGTCTCGCTGCCCGCATCTCATAGTTATATCACGAACTTAGAAGTTTTCCTGTGGACGGCTCTTTCTCGTGAAATAAATATCATAACTATCTTTATTAATAGCGTCTTGGCCTCTGTCTCTTTTCCGCACGCGCTTGATGACCACTTTTTTTTCATGGTGTATTGTGTTTCGTCTGGGTTGCATCTGAAGAGTCTCCTGCGTTGGCTCTGCGTCAATCTGGCAATATTTGATGCATCTTCAGCATTCGACATAGTAGACCATGATAATAATTCTATAACATTGTATTGCAACTTCTTTTAGTCTTAGTGGAATTCCTATTCTTTGGTTTCGTTCTCATCTGAAATTTGAAACGATAGTCGCAAGAGATGGTTTTTCGTATTTTCAAATGCTTCTCTTGATTACAAGCTGACCGAGACAGTAGCCTAGATTTGTCCAAAGTTGAAAAAGGAAGTGCACAGTAAATTCAAAGTTCTGCATGTATCCTGTATTAGCCTACTCTTCTGGCAATATTTGATGCTTCTTTAGCATTCGATATCGTAGACCATAATATTCTATAACATTGTCTTTAAACTTCTATTCGTCTTAGTGCAATTCCTCTTATTGTTCGTTCTGATCTTTCTGACCATACTCAAATGGTTATTCTAGGTTACCCACGCACCTCATAGGTTCCTGCAAATTTGGAATTCCTTAAGAATTCGTACTGGGTCCACTTCTTCATATCTTGTTTGCTGATGAACTTCCTCTTCTCTTTGCTAAACATTCAGCATCTGGTTACCTCGATGCTGATGATGTTCAGACATGACTCCTCTTCCCAACAACTTGCACTTTGCCAGTCTATTGACTCTCCTTCTGCTGATCTCAAATGTTGGATGTCCTCAAATCGTCGTTACCCAAATCTTCCAAGACTCAGTTGACCTGGCTGGGCACTCGTCAACAGCTAAATAAGCTTGATTACGTTTTACTTGCCACGTGATTTCCTCGTCTTACTTTCTTGACAATGTCCGTGACTTGGGTATTACCATAGACACTACTCTTTCATTCTCTACACATATATAATATTTCTCGGTCCACTTTCCATCATTTGCGACGTTTAATGTACCATTCGAGGACGTACCTTGTCTATTTTTCTTCTTTGGCTCATGCCTTCGTCTGTTCTCGCGTTGACTACTGTGACTCGTTTCTCATCGGCAACTTCGAAAGAAGAAAGCTCTTAAGTGCAGAAATATGCCGAGCAAATTTCTGTCCAGGGTAACGGCCTCTGTTGTCATAGACCCTGGTCAAATCGGATCCATCCATCATCGGCCTACCTAAACTGCTCCACTCCAATCGGTAAATAACACTGGACAACAAATTTTTACAAAAGTCATGTTACTGAAATGAAATTAGTCAGTTCTTATCAATTTTTATGTGCTGAACACGAATATGACAGTGAAATTGCTTAGTTGGCTCTAGTTTTTTGTAATCTCAAATGAAGTAATTTTATATCGCACAATGCATTCCAATAGTGATACACTTACGGTTAATATTTGTAAAAACCAGCTCATAGACTAGTTCTTAGATTTGTTGCCTGTCTCTTGTACAGCTGTTCGGGAGCATATCTGCGGAGTGTCCAGCAGTAGTCAGCTAACATTGTAGTGGACCATTTTCCCTGGTACCTTTGCTCCATTGTTGCGATATCTTGATGAAAGCGTTCGCCATGTTCGTCACTAACCATACCACAGTTGTCAGGGAAGAAATTCAGATGGGAGTGAAGGAAATGCATCTTCAGCGACATATTGCAGCGAAATTTCTGGTACTGCTTGAGCATGTCTTCTACTAGTTCCTTGTAGTTTTCTGCCTTAACATTCCCCAGAAAGTCTGTAGACACTAGACGAAAAGCATTCCATGCTTGATTCGCATCACCCTCCAGCAAGTTGTTGAAGCGGTCATCTTTGAAAAGTTCTCTAATCTGAGGACCCACGAAAACTCCCTCTTTAATCTTTGCTTCGCTGAGTCGAGGGAATTTTTCATGCAGGTATCGGAAAGCTGGCGAAGTGCGATCCATGGCTTTCACGAAGTTCTTCACCAAACCTAGTTTGATGTGAAGGGGTGGTAGTAGGATTTTGTGAGCCTCGACCAGAGCTGGGTGCTGGATATTCTTCTGTCCAACTGCCATGTTTTGATTGGGAGTCCATTCCTTCCGCACGTAGTGCAACTCTCTTGCCCGACTATCCCACTCACACAAGAAACACATATATTTTGTATATCCTTGCTGCAGTCCCATTAAAATGGCAACTACCTTCAAATCACCGCACAGGTGCCATTTGTACCTGTTATAGTCAATGTGAACAACTAAATGTCTTTCACCGGAGGTGTTTACGATCCATCCTGGGCATCTCATGGAAGGATCATATCAGAAATGAGGAGGTGATGAAATTGGCTGGATCAAGAGACCTGGAGTGTATCATTATGGAAAGAAGAGGAAGGTTGGCTGGGCACATTCTTAGACTACCAAAGGAGAGGATTGCGAGGACGGCGATAAAGTGGGTGCCAGAGGGTGGAACGCGAAGAAGAGGCAGACCAAGGAACAGCTGGAGGCACACATTCAATGGAGATCTGGAGAGGATGGGGTTGGGCTGGGACGAGGCAGAGGAGGTGGCTGGCGACCGTGTGAAGTGGCGAGGACTTGTCGACCAATGTTCCAATCGGAACAGGAGGAACTAAGCTAAGCTAAGCTAATAGTCAATGTAATGCAGTAGCTGTTTTAGGTTATCGTATGACTCTTTCATGTGGACAGCATGCGCTAATGGAATAGATTGAAGACAGTTTCCATTGTGCAAAAGCACAGCCTTAAGACTCAGTGTCGAAGAGTCTACAAAGAGTCTCCATTCTTGTGGGTCATGAGTGATCTGTAAGGCATGCATGAGATCGTCAATATTGGAACAGAATACCAGATTACCTTCCTTCATGAAGAAAGGTTCCAACTGCTGATGGCGCTTTCTATATGAAGTGATTGTGACATCTTCTTCTAGAAGATTCCATTGTTGGAGTCTTGATCCTAGCAACTCTGCCTTGTTTTTGGATAAGTCCAAATCACGATCAAGGTGATTTAGTTCTTTCTGTGTTATTCTGTGTGGGGTTGATGATGCACCAGAGTGAAAATCGGAATCACTGCACGCTGACGGACCAGGAGAAGAACATGTCGGCTCACCCTTGTCCTCATCAGACTGGGTGTACTTTTACATTGCATCAGAAAATGACGTAATAAAAAAATCAACTGTGCATGATGTGTCCATGATGGGATTATGCAATGAGGTGGAATATTACATCATTCCATAGGCGCAACCACCCTATGGGACCCACGGGACGCGTCCCCCAACTTTTGAGTGGTCCCCTAACTTTATTATTATGGTCCCCTCAACTTTTAGGACGTGATTCATTATGGTCCCCTCCAACTTTTATGACGTGATTGCACCTATGCATCATTCTAGACTTATTTAGGATATTGTCGCATTTCTACTGCATAAATTTACATGGTGAAACATAAAAAATGAACTATATGAAATATTTTCAAAACGAGAGTCAATAAAAACTTTTTATGGTTATATTCCTGCTCAGCACACCAAGATGCTACACATTAGGGCCTTTTCCAGTCAGTAACGATTTCTATGTTGACCAGTGTAATGCATCTGCACGTTTGATTGTCCGCCTCCCTCGTTTCTCTCACATTTCGACTGTTATGACACCTCACTAGTTTCCCTTAACTGCCCGGATTCCTCATAAAATTTCTTCCCTATATGACGTTTATGTGGCCTTATTGCTCGGCATATCTCAGCTACCATTGGACGTCCTCTCCGCTTTTTAAACCGTCATGACCTTCTACGGTCACGGTCTGCTACAGTCCAGCATCGTGTCTTCCACTCTGTCGACTGTGGCTTTCCTACATAACCCGTGTTCAGATTTTATCCGCAGTAATTACTTTTCCGCCCGTAGTCTATAGCCTTTTCTTTTCCATGGGTTCTTCGCACTCGGAGCTCCTCTGATTAGATTGTACTGTGAGAGGAACTTTATAAATCAGAAAATAGAATGAATTAGAAAAACCTTCATATGATTTCCGACTATTGCAGATTTTGGGTAATCACAGTAATATGCTTTGGTAAAGATTATGCTGTAGAATAGTGCATTGCATTAGGTTCTACTGTGTCCAAATTCTGAGACATCTCGTAGTGTAGGCGTACACCAAATGTGCATAACAGATCATATGACAGATTTGTTTCGTTGCATAAGGCGTTAATTATGGTGTACAGGGTGGGCCAAAAAAGACCCCCTAGGTATTTTGCGAATATCTTGACCAAAAGTAAGAATTTCGAAATGAAATTTTACCGGCTTATAGACAATTCATATATACACATGATGGCTAGATTTCATCAATATATCTCAAACAGAACAAAAGTTACGCCACTTTTAGTTAGGCAACCCACTGTGTTTTCACGATTCAAAAACTTCACGCAACAAAAAGTAACAAAAACGTGATTTTATCAAGTCATATCTTAAATAACTGTTTGGAAATGAACTTGATAGTGATTCACAAGTTGTGTTCAATGTGCCCGCCTCCAGTGCCAAAACTTCTTTTGAGTCTCTATGCAAAGTTCTTGATGGCCCTGTTGACGCGTTCCAAAGGCAAATCTTCCCATCCAATGCGCCCATCAATTCTCTTACAGCTCTTGGTTTTGACTGCAGATTGTGATATTCTCCAGCATAGCTCTCCGCAATTAATTATCAATGCATCGGGTTCAAATTCGGAGATTAGGGGCCATTTGCATTCTCAATCAAACAAGAACAATTAACATTAAGCCGATCTCCGTTCATTTACGCAAATCTATTAAATCTCAGCTTAAATCGTATTTTTTGCGCTCTCACTGTTTATCCGAATAAACGTTGCTCATAGCCTTATATCTTCAGGATCTTGCTCAAGGGGTGTCTGAATAAACATTTTGTCTGTCATTGACACCTTGGCCATTTTCTTTTTTAAAATTTGAATTTCATAGCCTTAATTGCAAAAACTATTAATCTGAAAGATTTCTTATTTACCAACTTGATTGTCATCTTGCTAAGTGGATTCACAGTGATCTGCGGCTACACCGGTACCCTGTTTCTGTTTAAAATAGCAGTAATAAAGATCATCTGGCAATGTCAGGGCTATTTGATAACAATTATTTGAGATGAGACTTAATAAAATCGTGTTTTTGCCACTTTTTGTTGCGTTGCGTTTTTGAATCGTCAAAAAAGGTGGGGGCCTCCCTAAAAGTGGTATAACCTTTGTTCTATTTGAAATACCTTGATGAAATCTGGCCATCATGTGTATATATGAATTGTCTCTCAGACTGTAAAATATAATTTCGAAGTTCTTTCTTTTGGCCAAGATATTGGCAAAAAACCTAGGGGGTCTTTTTTGGCGGGCCCTGTAGTTGTTAATGTCTGTGAGGCAGAATTTGAATTTTGAACAGTGTAACTGATCAAGTGACAGTTATTATTTTTCCCCAAGGCACCCATTGATCCTCATGAATACAAAATGCATGTCAGTATACAATTCTGCATTCAATCTGTCATCTGTGACAGCTGAAATGTGTTCACTTGTGTATTTGTGTATATTAGTGTTTTCTTTTAAACAGATTTAGAGATTTATAGTTTTTGCTTGGGGATTAACTGCAAGTTATTGCGGTTTCTCATTGCGATTTGAAGCGTTCATTTACTTGCACATTGTAATTTTTAAAAATGCATTATTAAATATTCAATCGGTGATTGAGATTTTTAAAATCCCTCCCATACTTTTGCAGAACACTGAGTTTTGATGAGTTGCTACTTTTGATGATGTGTACATTGTTGATTTATTATAAGCAGGATATATTAAAAATGGCTTAAGCTTAGATAATAGTTTTAGCGTTTTTGCTTAGGTATTGCTTGCGTCGTATTTTGATGATTTCAAGATTTATTTGCAGAAGACTGACTCTTTAATTGTTTTACTCCTCCCTTAAAAACATTACGAGTTTATTTTTTCGCGTGTTATGTTTAATCATTGTTTGCAAGTGTTTATGCTGTTTATCATATGATTTTGAAGTGATCGCATTATCTCAACATGCTCTTTTGAAAAAGTAGCCTATTGACAACCGATAGTGTAGCAATAATTCTACATTTAAAACAGAACCTCTGTGAGATAAGTTTTAACGGATTATCCGATATTCAGGGCTTTCAATAAGGACTTGTTCTGGGTTAGTAAAGATTTCTTCTGCTTTGAAACAGTTAATAATAATAATGACTTCGGCTTAAATTTTAATGTTGTGTTTTCCTTGGAGATTGTGTGTTTTTTACAGGATATTAAGGTGATTGTCTACTTTCAGATGCTGTTGTAGTATATCAATTTGGTTAAAATTGATCATTTTTAAACGTGCTTTAATTAAATGAGTTTTTAGGGTTCAGAAGACCGATTCTTAAAGCATTTTACTATTTTTTAAGCAGTAAGACGTTAGAGTTTATAAGTTTGTGTTTGTGCGTATGTGTTGATTGCAAGTGTTTGTGCTGTTTATTATAAGATGTCAAGGTGATCGTTTTACACTAAAACGCTGTTTTGTAAATAAAATTATTTAAAGCTGGATTGTGTAGTAATTTTGGATTATAAAAATAGCCTCTGTTAGGTGAAGTGTAAAGGAATATTCAATGTTCAGGGCTTTCAATAATTATTTGTTTTGCGTTTGTCAAGATCCTTCCTATCCTAGTATATCGAAGAAATAGTTTACAGCTGCATCCTTCCTGGCGTCAAGTAAGATCATGGAAAAGATGTAAGGCATTCACCCATGCAAGATTTGAACCTCAAACCTTTAGAATTCTTGAGTCAAGGGTTCCCCTTGCAACAATAAAAGTTTCTGTGAACGCATTTTACAACATTTAAAATACCAGGCATGACCGCATAAATTGCCGCGTTATGCGGGGGAAATCTGTAAAAATACAAGGTATGACCGTGGAAAATCACTGTGAATTACAATAAAAAGCAATAAAGATACGAGACATGACCGTATAGACTACGGTGAAATACATTACAAGATATTTAAAAATACGAGATATGACTGTATAAATTACGGTATAATATATTCAAAATATAAAAATTGAGAGTCATGACCGTAGAAACTACGGTGAAATACATTCGAATATAATAAAGAATACGATGTATGACCGTACAAATTAAGGTAAAATACATTTAAAAATCCTAAAAGTACGAGACAGGATCGTAAAAATGACGGTAAAAAACATTCAAAACATAAAAAATGAGATTCGTGACCGTAGAATTTACGGTGAAATACATTTTAAAATTTAGAAAAATACGAGATATGACCGTATAAATTAATGTGAAATACATTCAATACCCATAAAAGTACGAAACCTGACCGTAGAAATGACGGTAAAATACATTCACAAACATCAAAAATACGAGACGTGACCGTAAAAAATTACAGTAAATTACGGTCAGATTACTTTCTTTTACCGTAAATTTTTACGGTCATATGAGCGTAACTATTACAGTCAAGAATAAAGTACTGTCCGCCGTAATTTTACGGTCATTTCCTGTGTACAAAGCTGCCAGGAAATGCCCGTAAAAATACGGTGAGATTTTTAACAGTGTAGGCTATAATTGTATGTTTATCGGGCCATAATATCGATATAAATTAACTCATATTTCATACTCAGCTACATGATAGTAATTAGAAAATTCAACGTAGTCTGTATACGATATAGGCTATGCTTATATATATGTAGGCCTATGTATATTTATATAACTCTAATTCAGGAAGCGCTTATAGCAAAGCCGGTCTTCATTGCTCTATAATAGCCCAAATTAATGCTAACTATTTCAAGTTTCGTATACATCCATAGAAGACATTTGATATCTTCACAAGAAACGAGACCATTTGGTGAACAGAAATCATTCGCATATATATATATATATATATATATATTGTAAGAAGTTTATCTGCGCTGTAATTTCGCCGCTTCCCTCCTTGCAAGAGATATCTGACGTCAGAACGATGTAATTCATCATGACCGTCCATGCGATATAGACTCTCCGTTTACTGCGGCGCGACGATCATGAGCTTCTTATAATGGAAACCGATTCGTACAACAACTATAGCAGTTAATATCGCCCTATAAATGACGCGGGGACTCTATAAGCGCTCGATACAAATCTCGCCCATAACGACGGATCCGAATCTCGCCATGCACAACCCGTGTGTATATAATTGCCTTGATTGGCGATTGATCAAAGTCGGTGATACGGAAAGGCCCGTAATACGCGAATCGGTCGTGCGTATCGCCCGACAAGCAATTACTGTGTATATATAAATTTATAGATGCGCCACATAAGCCGATAAATTCGAGTTCATTGATGCACCGATTATCGAAGATTTGGTGCCTGCAGCGCGGGCGAAGAGAAAATCGCTGAGATTAATCAAACAGTGGATCTCTGAAAGCAGAGAGACTGAACCAACAGCTCTCTCTTTGTCTCTGTCTCTGTTGCTGCCTATAGCTGTGTCTCTGTCTGTGTTTGTTTGTCTCTATTTATCTAAGACATCTAATAATGATGGTCGTTTTGAAGGCGTAGCCTATCTATGTTTATTACACAGTGCACATGCACCGGCGGCCGAACAATCTCCGGAAAATAATGATGAACGACGATTACGACAACGATTATTATTATACATCGTTTGTTAAATGTTTTTGGAAAAATTCTATTGGAAAACATTATTCGCGTGCCACATTGAAGTCTGTCTGTCTGTCTCTCTCTGTCTCTCTGTTACTCTCCATGGTTCTCTGTCTCTCTGTCTGTATCTGTTTGTCTGTGTCTGTCTCTCTCTCTCTCTCTCTCTCTCTCTCTATATATATATATATATATATATATATATATATATATATATATATATATATATGTGTGTGTGTGTGTGTGTGTGTGTGTGTCTATCTCTGTGTCTCTATCTCTGTGTCTCTGCCTCTGTCTCTTTGCTTGCTTGCCTGCCTGCCTGCCTGCCTGCCTGTCTGTCTTTCTTTCTCTGCATGTCTTTCTCTTCTGTCTCCGTCTCCGTATCTCTGTCTCTTTCTGTCTGTTTGCTTGTCTCTCTATCTCTCTCTACACGTAGGCCTACAAATATTTATAGACCTACCCATGATATACTGTTTAGCGTTCAGGTATATAATTACGTCTTTGAATGAAGCAGTTCTTAAGTATAATAAGCCTGTAATTAAAGCTGATTGTTCTATAGCATGTATACGCATATGCATATGTATACCCTGTACAGTCTGTATAGATGGCAACTTACAGATGAATCATGTCTCGCTGTATAGGATAATACACAGGAAACAAAATTAATAGTCTATATGCACTGACTGCATGCGGTCTAAACGATCGTATCAATTGCGCTTTCTTATCTTTTACTGTCGGTATATGCGATGAAATTGAATGCACTTCTAAGGTACTATATGACCACCAGAGATAAAAACAATTAAACATAGGCTACATGCCGACGGACAGACAGGCCCGCCGACAGAAATTCCGGGCCCCTGGGCTGAGCAGTTACGGGCCCCAAACAATCTTTAGACTGTTTTTAAGCAAATTTACCAAAACAAATAAAAAATAACAATAGTGTGGGTATGAATGTACGCTTATGCTTGCATTTATGATTTTAATCAGTTCTTAATGTTAAGAATTTAATTTTCAAATAATATGGTAGTCAACAAGCAACCTTTCTGGATTTAACTGCAACAATATCTCTTATAATAAACTGGTAGTTCTCCATCTTGTCTGCGAACCTATAAAACGCACTTTGGAAATGCTCTTTTTTCATCGCCTCGAAAATTGTCC
The DNA here is from genome assembly GCA_949752735.1 of Lumbricus terrestris. Taxonomy (NCBI): domain Eukaryota; kingdom Metazoa; phylum Annelida; class Clitellata; order Crassiclitellata; family Lumbricidae; genus Lumbricus; species Lumbricus terrestris. The sequence goes on from OX457038.1 coordinate 59,921,810, forward strand.
GAATGTCTTGGAGGACCGTTTATTTTAAGCTTTCTAGCAGTTTATTTCGTCTCAATTGTTTGTGCATATAGGCCTGAACGTGGGCCTTGGCGGCAGAATGCTAACATCAAAACAATGCCTCTTTACAGTTTCCATAATTTCAGCATTTTCATAATTCTTATTTATAATGTCTTCATTTGAAATTAAGATATTAACACCACAAACTTCATTTTCATACATCCAGTATAGACTATACGATCATCATTCAGGTACGTTTAATTCACTAGAATCAACCAATGTAGGAGTAGGCCTAAATATACTGACTCGATCTGATTGCCTTCTTTTTACAGCAATCAACATATGAAGCATATTATAATCACTGTAGCCCGGGCCCCCTCCGGGCCCCTAAAAGTCGCCGGGCCCCTGGGCATTTGTCCTCTTTGTCCCCCCCTCTCGGCGGGCCTGCGGACAGACGGGCGGACAGACATGCATACATGCAGACATACGTAGGCCTATACACAGTCGGACAGGCAACCAGTGGCTTACTATTTTTTTAAATGCCTGTCTTCCTGCATGCATGCAGATCATTAAGAAATGAAAGAACAAATGAACTGAATAATTTCTTAACCAATTTAAAAAACAATCAAAACTATTTTCTATCGAGCTCTATAATATACAATATATAGCTGAATGCTGACTGTTGACAGCGTGTGTAAAGCATCCTGTAAAGGCTCACTCTCTACGATGCTATATATAGGATCCTCCATAGACAGGATGTGTGGCCGAGTGGGTTGTAGCCCGCTCGCCGCGCCGGCGGAGCGGGTTCGATTCCCCGGTCGGATCTTTACATACTGCGGGTGGCTCGGTCGCAATATAAACGTGGAGTCGACGCTGAAATCATCTTCGATATGAAAAAGAGTCGTTAAACCCATACATTTCATTTTATGCTATATATAGAAATCGTCGTAAATACAATACATTACATTACAGTACAATACAGTACAATGCAGTACAATACAGTACAATACAGTACAATACAGTACAATACAGTACAATACAGTACAATACAGTACAATACAGTACAATACAGTGCATTACATTACATTACAGTACAATAGAGTACACTAGAGTACAATACAGTACAATACAGTACAATACAGTACAATACAGTACAATACAGTACAATACAGTACAATACAGTGCATTACATTACAGTACAGTACAATACAGTACAATACAGTACAAGACAGTACAATCAGGGCTTAAAGTGTGCCTGGACGGTCATGGACGGCGTCCATGCACTTGTTTTAAAATCTGAACGCCGTCCAGCCACTTATTGGTGAGCACCGACTGGAAACGTAAGTGGCGTCCATGCACTTCTTTTGGAGAAGTAAGGGGCGTCCAGGCACTTATATTTACACACTTTAGGCACTGAGTACAATACAGTACAATACAGTACAATACAGTACAATACAGTACAATACAGTACAATAAAATACATAGACAGACAGGCAGTGCGACAAAGCCCAAACATGTAGATGTGTTCATGTGTATACAACTATACATGTGTATACTATGAAGACTGATTCCGTTCTAGACTCCATCCATGGTCGTGGGTCTTTAATCAGCGACCGTCGACTGGAGGGATTCTCCTCTCCCTCCTTCCTTCCCTCCTTCCTTCCTTCCTGGCGTCTCTTCCTCTTCGGTCGATTAGTCAGGGTCGTCCAGGTGTCAATGAGACGTCAATCCGAACCGAAGAACAAGGCATCGAAGGAACATCGCGCCAGGCAAGCGTTAAACTTTATGGATCCGTCACGGTTCATTTGGCAGCGCACAAACATGTGAATGAGCCAGAATTGTCCAATTGCATTATGTATATACCATACATGTATATACATATCATATAATATATACCATATACATGCATATATATATATATATGATTAAATATTATAGTCAGAGTAATGAACTCTTCTTAATAACTTTCATGAATTTTTGTATTTGTATTGACATGTACGTTAGGCTGCATGTGCGTTTGTGTATGTGGCGGTGTTTGCATGTGCACACTGTATACATGCATGGGAGTCTGATTGATTGATGGATATTATAGTTAGGAACATGAATTGCTGTGTTCAAAATATTGAAGCATATATGGGCCCTGCAGCAGCTGCAAGTAATTATTTGAAAATTCACGAAATTGTATTTCCCGGTCAACTTTATTCTATAGATATACTAATTTTTTACTTATATTTCATGATGTCAAGTGGACTATTCCGAAGTAAACAACATGGCGAACAACGATGATGCAAAAGTCAAAAATTATCAGCGATCATTTTGCATTTTGAGGAATAAATTTTGAGGGGATCCAAAATGGCGAAAAAATTATTTGTCTTAATTGCAAAAAAATTGACTTTTTGTACAAAGACAGTAGGCCTATATAACGTGTGTGCGTGCCTGTGTGTGAGCATGTGTGTGCGTTTGTACATGTGCGTGTATTTGTGTGTGTGTTTGTGTGTGAGTGTGTGTTTGTGTGTGTGTGTGTGTGTGTGTTTGTGTGAGTGTCAGTGTGAGTGCGTGTGTGTGCGTGTGCGTGCGTGCGTGACCTCGTATAATACATTGTGCACGTTAGATTTTTGTATTCATAATATTTATAAGTATTGGATCGTTTAGCGTTATGAAGTCCGAATTGCGTAATAAATCTGGACGACCTCTAGCGCTCGAAATGTCCACAATGGTCAGTGGAGCACAGTTGGCTCTCTGACCCTAGCACTGCGCCGTACCAAACCATATTATATAATATCTCTGCAATTTATATCGTATACAGGCGCTATGTAATGCTCACACCCACACAGACACACACAGACACACACAGAGAGACACACATGCATGCATGGTTGTCTTTAATTGTGTGTAAATGTTTGAATTTTCTATATGAAAGTGTATTATGCATACATGTATGTGCTTGATGCGTGTGTATGGATGCGTGTGTGAGGGTCTGTATGTGTAAACGTGTATATTGCATGTGAGGGTCTGTATGTGTAAACGTGTATATTGCATGCGTCTTAGCGTGTGTAAAAATAGGCGTTCCTTTGCTATGCCTTCACGTCGTGATATGCTATAGCTATAGACGTATAGTCGTATACGGTATACAGTATGTCGTTGCATGGATGGGAAGCGGAGTGGGGCAAAACCCCGAAATTTAGCGGTCAACGTCGGGTATACCCCAGAGAGTATAGTGTCGAAAACCAAATATTTCCTGGGCAACGTCGGTTCCCACATGCATCTAGTATTTTATAGGTCTATAATAGGCTACGCAAAGTTAGCTAATTGATGATATTTGGAAATTATACAAATTTCTTATCACGCTGTATGTTATGCCGAGAGAAGAGTATTTAAATAGGAGGAGAAGAAGAGAAGAAGAAGATGAGGAGGAGGAGGAGGAGGAGGAGGAGGAAATGGAGGAGGAAGAGGGAGAGACGGAGAATGTGGAAAATAAAGCGAAAGAGAAAGAGGAGGAGGAAGGATGGTGAGGATAAGAAGGAGAAGGAGGAAGAAGAGGAAGAAAACGAGAAAGCAGAAGAAGAAGAGGAGCTAGGAGGAGGAGGAGGAAGAAGGAGGAGGATGATAAGAAAGAGAAGGAGGAAGAAGAGGAAGGGGACGAGAAAGAAGATGAAGAAGGAGGAAGAGGTAGATGAGGAGGAGGAGGAGGAGGAAGAGGAGGAGGAGGATAAGGAGGAGAACGAGGGTCGGAGAGGTTGGTTGCTTTATTAAATCCTCAGTCAGCCAAAATATTCACTTGCTTGCATGACTCCATCGCCGCCTGAATGAACAATCGATTATACAATCCAAGCACGCAAAATATATATATAAGTATATATAATATGCATTTATATACATACACATATACTATATATAGGTATATAACTGTATATATATATATGCAATTCAGATATACATAGTCATATATGTAGATGACGCATTTATGTGTATACTGTTGCGTGTTTTATTATGATGGACGGATTCAAATGACCGTCACTTTTGTTCCGCTCTGTACTTCCGGCAACGGCGGTGAATTATGGGATATCGGTGTCGTTCTGACGTCATCGTTGCCTGCTTTAATCACTCGTCGTCTCGCGGACCATGCATGGTCCTCTGCATGCAGAAGAAATGCAATGGTCTCGGTCTTCTATTTGGTTCCATTGTATTTATACGGGGTCTTCTCTTTTACTGCAGTTATTGTCCAGGCCTGCAGTGTATACACAAATAATACAATGAAATTTCTATAGCTGCTTGAAGACCATTAGAAAAATCCTCAGTCGGTGGGAGGACCAGACGGCGAGAGAATATGTGGCATGAAAAACCTCCTCATATGTATACCGGTACATGTATTGGCTTATATTATAACGTCATCATTATGGCGATGTTTAGAAAAAAAATAATGAAATCGCTATATGACTTCACGTCACGTCATCTGTATGCATGGACGATGCATGTTTTTCGGAGTTAGCTGAGCTCGATGGTCGCAAACACTTTGACACCGTGTTTATTTATTCTATTATGCATAATAATAGCCTAATAATAATATCCCTGTTTAACAATGTTGTCCCACACTGCACACTGCAGCAATGGTGATTAGGTCGTCCGCCTCCTTTATATTATAATTCCGAAACACTTTCCATTATGTTTGTTTGTTTGTACGCTTTTGACTCTCCCCTGCAGAATAGGCTCGGAAATGAAACAGCGTCGGTTTAAAAAAATTATTGCAATCGATTCTTACCCAAATTATAAAGTCATCGCAACTATTTTCAGGTTTTAATTCAATTTAAAACAAGAATTATTAGCGTTTTAAGACAGATTTCATCATTAATTGATAACGCCAGCGTTAAGTGAAGTCTAATCCCGCATGACGTCATACCGCCCAGTAATAATTTCCGCAGCGCCCCGCAGGTGTGGGTCAAGTTTGGCTTTTTGGGGAAGCGAGGTGGGGTGGAGGGTTGGCGAAAACCCGAAATTTAGCAGTCAACGATGGGTACCAGAGTGGAGTAGTGTTTAAAACCCTAAATTTCACTTTAGAACTCGAGTTATTAGCGTTTTAAGACAGAAGCGTTGTTAAGACAGATTTCAACGCTCACACTTTGGTAAACAGTATCGAGCTTTAGTAAAAGAGTCTACAGCCCGAATGACGTCATTCAAGCCCAGTAATAATTTCCCTAGCGCCCCGCAGGGGCGTGTTACGTTCAGGGATGGGCAGTAATTTAATTGAGTAATTGAAATTACGTAATTTAAATTACAATTGTAATTGGTAATTTGTAATTTGATGCTCGGCATCAAAGTAATTTGTAATTTGTAATTCAATTACATTTCTTCCTGTAATTTGTAATTTCAATTACATTCTGTAAATCAAATTACTTTGAATGCAACTATATTAAAATTCTTTGATGAATCATGCGATCCTTGCAACAGTGAATCATCCGTATTTCAAGTTATGTGCCTACCTGCACAGTTTGCAGACCAAACTAAAAGAATACATAAGTTGCTAGTAACAACATCTGAATATACCACCGGTAGCGAACAAAATACTGAGCATCTAGTGGTCATAAAGAAGAAGAGGAAGATGAAGAATTTAATGGTTTTAATGTGCAGCGTGTTAGTGACCATAAATTAAGTCGACTAGCAGAAACAAAAACGATTTAGAAATCTTGCAGCATAATAGAAGATGACAGAAAAGGGAACTAGCAATGCCTCATAGCTCTCCAACTCCATTGTACCAACAAATTCTTTGTACAATTTAATGATGCCCTTCCTTGGTCTGCACCAGTATATAGAGAGCAGTGATTCCGTTAAGGTCTGAATTCTTGGAGTCATGGACGCATCACATCACAAAAACTGGAGTCCACACCAAATGGATCAGAGTCATGGACTCCACACCCATCCATATTTGGAGTCCCATCGGGCCATAGTAGGCCAAATGTAAAAAAATCCGAACTTCTTATATTACAGGCGACAAAGGGGCCCAACCATTAGGTCTATTTTTACATAACCTATATATACGCAAAAATTCGTATTTTGACCCTCTCATTCTGTTGCAACTCGTACATTTTGCGAACAGTCACATGCATAAGTAAAAATTATCTCTAACCCTCCTCCATATATAAAAGTTCATTTAGGCTATATATATATATATACATATATATTTTACCGTTGGCTATTTTCTGTGTGTCAAAATTTGAAGTTACTGTTGTCGATACCAATAGGCCTACAGAAAATTCCAAGTCATAAACTCATAAATTACAGCCAGCTTCTCCAGAGGTAGGCTGAATTGAAATGAAGTATAAGCCTGTATCGTGGAATCGTGAAAGGTCAAGTAGGCCATAGGCCTCTAATTATGGCCTGAGCCAACGATAAGTAGAAGTTTTTAGTTTTTAAAATTTGAGAACAAATTTACAGCCATTTGGAAGCAAAAGCTGGTGTTAGAGCACAATCATATTGCATTAATATTGACTGGAGAGCGCCTCTGAGAGGGCTTCTTGTAGAGGCGTTATGTAACTTATTGAAATGAATGAATGAAGGCAGAGCCTGAGAGAGCTAAAATGCGAATGTCGTTGGCAATGACATCATTTAAAAAATAAACAGGGAAATTTTAGGACACTATAATAGCCTATAGTACCAATCTTCCTGACAATAATAAGTTTTATACTTTCCAAGAAAAAATATTTTAGCATTGTTGTAGGCTAGGCTACTTCTGTTAATTTTCTTGATTTTATGTTCTATCCGACGACGATCGTTACTTTTTAATCCAGATCATGGGAACGGTTGAGCGCTATAATATTTCTGACAAGTCGATGGTTTATAAGGTCTAGGCACATGTGGTCTAGGCCTGCATGTAGGCTATATACGTCACTCACTTACAAAGAAATGAAATATTCCTAAATAGGTCATTGCATAAATTATTCCCCACTAACCAGTCAGTTAATACGCAATGCACATAAACTGAGAGTTACACATAATATTATAGGCCCTATGGACCCCACGGTATTTCTTATTGGTGTCCCATGGACGCATCGTTAATTTATTTGTGCGTCCATCCACAACTTAAGTGCGTCCATGGACGCACCGCCTTTATTTTTGTGCGTCCGGCGTCAAAATTTGTGCGTCCGGGACGCACGGACGCACGTTAACGGAATCACTGGTAGAGAGGCTCTTTAGTTTTACGGGCATGATTGCAAGGCACAACAGACGATCAGATAAGCCTAACTTGTTTGAACGGATGCTGCTCCTAAAAGAGAACTACACAATAAATAATGATACACATAGAAATAAGGGAAAAGGCATGCACTTCCTGCCTGAGTTTTTTTATTCCAATGATTCAAGCCCCAAAGACCAAAGTAATTTGTAATTGATGTAATTTAAATTACGTAATTTGTAATTTGTAATTTAAGGCTCAGAGTCAAAAGTAATTTGTAATTTGTAATTCAATTACATTTTCTCCAGTAATTGGTAATTTGTAATTGAATTACATGCTGCCCTGTAATTTGCCCATCCCTGGTTACGTTTGGCTTTTTGGGGAAGCGGAGTGGGGTAGGGGAGACCGGGGTCGAAAGTAACACGGGTTGAATGTAACAAGCATCATTGCGGCAAAACTGAAGGGCGTGGGACCAGCGTATACCGATCAAAACGTAGATACAGTCGAAAAACTAACGTGTACAAAATTTCGGCGCTGAATTATTGAGAATAATTTTTTTATAAATCAAAGAAAAAATTTCGGCAAAAAAGTGAGTTTCATAATTTTTCATTATTTTTCTCATGGCTCGCGGTATTCATGTTTGACATTTTCACTGATTGTCATATGTAGAAGAGTTTTCATTCAGGCAGCGTTTGTGTAAGCGATATAAGCGAAAGTTGGTGTTTTCCAAAGATATGATTTAAAAACTAGTCGCATGTGATAGCGGGGATGAATGTAGCACATCAGGCGGGGTTGGATGTAACATCTTACAACCTGCCCAATGTATGTTACAAAAGAAGCCACAATGGATCTTTAAGCCGAATTTCACCTTATAATACTAGATAAGACAGCCTAGACCTTATTGGTAAGCCTATGATTGTAGATTTATGAATAATAAATTTTTTAGTCCTTTTAATTATTGCAGTATAGAGTCTTTCCTGATTTGAATGCCACTGAAGCCAAGAAAATTTATAACTCAACCAGGAGATCTGCGGAAGACCTTGCCTTCCAAGCTGTAGGCCTACTGTGTGTGCAGGGTTTGGTAGAGGCGGAGAATGGTGGTTTAGGTGCACTGCATGTGGCTATTGGGAACATAAAGCATGCAGTGCCATGCACTGATGCAGATCGTCCGGGGTTAGGCCTACATGTTTGCGACATAGCTAACCAAGACGCACCTACAAGAGCCAAAACCATACACTAATCTCGACAGTAGGCTAGGATAACTCTGGCCTCACTCAAACATTGCCACAAAGCCCACAATATCCAAAAGTATTCAATTTCTTACTATCCCAAATAGTGTTACATCTTACCCCGGATAGTGTTACATTTGACCCCGATACTGGGGTCGAATGTAACACCCAGAGGAGCTCACTTATTTGATGATGTCAGCTGTATTTGATGCGCAAGCCACCTGATTCTTTGCCATTATATAGCTGAGATGTTAGGCTATCGTTTGATGCAAGAATATTGCAATTATATTTATTACAAATGCCAAAAAACATGCAAAATTCGAAATTTGTTACATTCATCCCCGGTCTCCCCTAGAGGGTTGGCGAAAACCCGAAATTTAGCGGTCAACGTTGGGTACCATAGGGGAATAATGTTTAAAACCCTAAATTTCCCGGGCAACGCCGGGTTACACATCTAGTCTATTATAAACTTGGGACTTAGCGTATACACCACGCAGACACATATCGTAAAATTAGTTGAATATATATATAGGCCTACATGTATTACCGGTTTAGGCCTACTACTAGGCTACTATGTCTATATGTATATACATGCTTTATTTTGTTCATATATAGACTGAATATACAATTAGATGATGATGATGATGATGATGGTGGTGGTGATGATGATGATGATGATGATGACGACGACGACGACGATGATGATGATGATGATGATGATGATGATGATGATGATGATGATGATGATGATGATGATGATGATGATGATGATGATGATGATGATGATGATGATGATGATGATGATAATGATGATATATTCGTTTTATTGAGTTCTTGCTGACATACCGCAGCCATTTACAAATAAAGAAAATAAAGAAAATCATAATTATATCAAATGGGTGGAAGTCAGAAAGAGGGGCAATGGTCGAATATCTGTAAAGTACTCGAGAAATGCAATTTCTTTCGTCCTTAATCAGGAGTTCAAAACTATGAGGACGAGGACGAAGATTATAGGCCTATGGACTCTCGGTGGGAACTGGGAAAATGTTAATCAGGACGTGTGAGTCGAGTCGGATCACTGTACGATTGCAACATAGTCTATAGGTTAGCCTATAATAATAATATATGAATGAGCTGTCCGCGTATAGGCCTACAGCCCTACACGAATCACACCGTTCCACTTCTGTATTGTTCCGCATATAGGCCTATAATAACCTAATTCCGGACGCAGACAATAATGAGCAACAGATTTGTGATTGTGTCATGGAGTCAATTAGTTCATCTTAATTTCTTAATCGGATGAAATGGAGTCAAGGAGTGACTGTCACGTTCGACACTCAAACCTAACACAGACCATGTAACGCATGACGTCCCACACGAGACACTACGAATGAAGTCTCCGTGCAATCAGACAAAGCGGTCAGGGTCACGACCCTCGTATATTTCTTCTCGTCCAGTCGAGGGTCACGGGTTCGACGCCTCACTCTGTAGGCTGCGAGAGCCGGGCCGTTCCGAAGCGTCACGCCCGACCAACACCCGAGAGACGAGGAGGGTCCCGCCCAGCCAGGTGACGCCGCCGCCACCGCCGTCACAACTTTACGCCGGCGCCTCAGTCCCTCGCTTCATACCCCGCAGACGCCCCGAACTCCGCCCCCGACTCAGACCCTGCGGGTAATTACCATCAATTACCCTCTTTGCCTGCGACCGGGTCATTGTCCCTTCTGTCTCTTTACGAGGATCGTAGTCAGGGTAACAGCGGGGAATGGATTTGAACGGGTGATGGGAGGGAGTGGCCGTGGAGAAGCTGCGCAGCCGACTCCAGATGGAAAACGGGGGGCGGGTACGGATGAACGCACAGCGGAAAGTCGATCCTACCTCGGCCATTTACAGCAGCAGCAGCAGCAGCAGCAGCAGCAGCAGCAGCAGCAGCAGCAGCAGCAGCAGCAGCAGCAGAAGCAGCAACAGCAGAAGCAGCAGCAGCAGCAACAGCAGCAGCAGCAGCAGCAACAGCAACAGCAGCAGCAGCAACAGCAGCAGCGGCAGCAGCAGCAGCAGCAGAAGCAGCAGCAGCAGCAACAGCCATTCCTGTCTTCTCTTCATTACGTTTAGGGGAAGAGGTTCAAGGTTCAAATCCCCTAAATGTACAATTTCCAAATTTTAAAACGGATTCTGTCCTTTGTGAACCCCGATATGGAAACTCCTAAATTTTTTTGAACAGGCCCTATATCGTAATCGTAATCGTAAACTCGAAGTTTCTAAAGCGCTACTTGAAAGCCAAGCGCGGGGCACCACCTTATTCACGAGCGCTGAAGCTATCGAAAGATTGCGGATTTTATTCTGCTGAATACTGAAGACCGCCAGACCGGGTATAGGTCTAATGACCGTTGAGAAGTCGTTTTCAAGCAAACTCCGCCACTGGTTGCATTCTGCCAGTGCCAGTCCCAAGCCCGGATAAAGAAGGAGGACGACACTAATCATCATTGATATGGCAGTGTGGGCTTATCGCCTGATGGAAGTGTATAGAAAGCTATGCGTGACCTAGCAATTTATTTTTTTCACTGTAGTTATTAAATCGTCAGAAAATGGTCAACGAAACAATGCACAGTGAGCCAGCGATCATGTCGGAAGAGAATGTGTAGAAAAGAGCGAGACAGGAGGACGAGGAATTGTCCTTTCCAGCTGCAAAACGAAATCCCACTCCACCGGATTCTGACAGGGGCTTCTATCCCCCCCTAAGCAGCCGGGCGCAATCCATCTTCTTCCCCCCCTTTTCTGAACCGACCTTCCTCTATGTATGCAATATAATGTAATCTAGCGCATGCCCTCCTCTAGTGTGGGAATGAAGGTCTGTTTGGAAGGGGACAAACGAGCATCCAGCAGACGATTGCCGAAGCATGTGTAGCCCCGAGAATGGACCTGGTATGGGGAGGGAATATGCCCCTCCCCATAAGAAATTTTTGCGATTTCCGCATTGCAATTTCAGCAGTTTAAGCTGTCCTCTTAGCAAAATTATTCTACTATTTCAGTGGAGGAATTGCTACCAAAATTGGGCAGCCATATGTTTTGCATCCTTGATCAGCTCGAGAGGCGTTATATAAATTTTTAGAGCACAATGCAATACAATAAAATACAATGTAGCCTAGGTCCTACATTGCAAGCCCACGTATAGCCTACTAATGATGTTGCTTTACTAAGTGTTCAAGGACCAAATTTAACTGTCTGAAATCTGAAAGATAACATTGGAGAGAAGCCATTTAGTTGTGCAAAATAGTATTTGCATTAATATTATTTTGTCCAATTTTAATACGATTGTATTATTTATTAAAATAGCAAAAACATAACCATAATCATGTAATATGAAATTTTTATTATGGTATATATTATAGCTGTTATAGCAGTTCATGTAATTCAAAAATGCAGAGAGTGACCTACCAGGTAACTAAAAACTCAAAGTGTATAAAGTGTATACATTTTGCTAAAAACTATTAGGCCTACCATTTTGTCCAAATTTATATTGAAGGGAAGTATTTTCTGGGGGGATCTTCCTCCTAGTGATGCCTAGATTGAAAGCTGCCCTCCATGTCCGACCTTCCCTCCCAACCGACGTGAATTTTGGCTGTCTTCTGATTCCCCCCCTATTTTTCACTGGGCGCAAGCTGCGCCCGCCATGTATAGGGATAGAAGCCCCTGGATTCTGATAATGATGACGAAGAAACGTCCGGCGAGGTCCATTTAACCACGTGTCAACGTGTGCGCCATATAGCCTAAACCTAGGCCTTTATAACATCACTGGACAATTTTCTTATCGGACGTTGACGCCAGTGGCGGCGTCAGGATTTCAGTTTGGAGGGGGGCTGAAGCCTCGCGGCGGAAATTTTCCATTTTCATCCGCCAAATTTCTGACGACCTTTTTTTAGTCGTCGGCCGAAAATCGTGGATATTTCAATGCAAAAAATCGGATGGCCCTTTTTTTAGGGGGGGGGCTGCACAACCACTTCTTTCCCTTTCCATCATCCATGGTAAATTACTTCCAATCGGATGACAATGACCTTTTTGCTAGTTTTAACTGCACAGAACTTGTGACAGAAGTGCTTCTAGGCTACAGCTGCACAAATCCGTTTAGAACTGCACCTTTTGTGTACAACTGCACGTTAAAAAAGCCCTGGTACAATCGACAATTAGAGTCTACATCATAATCGTAAGCTCGAAACTTTTAAAGCACCACTCAAAAATCAAGGACAGGCACCAGCTTATTCACAAGTGCTGGTTTTACTGCAGTTTCATAACATCTGAATTTAGACATAGCCTACTTCTGAACTATTGCAATAAGCACAGAATGATGTTTCTCTGGTAATCTATATCTTAAATATATTTCTCAAAGTTTGTCCTTCCGTTTGTTTGTCTGTATGTCCGGTTGTATTTTGACTCCGTCCAGGAAAGGCTCGGAAATGACAGAGTGTCGGTTTACCCAAATTTTTGCAATTGATTCTTTCATTCTTACCCAAACTGTAATGTCATCGCGACTATTTTTAGCTCTCAATTCACTTTAAAACCCGAGATATTAGCGTTTTAATTCAGATTAATCAGCCATGTATGTTGCCGCATTAGTAAAGAGACGACAGTCCGTGTGACGTCATTCTCGCCCAATAATAATTTCCGACAAACCAAAACCGGTTACTGTGTACAATTATGCAGCTGACACAATGTCATTCACAAGAACGCAGATCACAGAAATATTAACTATACTAACAGAACAGACAGCCTGCAATAATTGTATTAGGCCACAGTCAGCACACACACCCGCCCCTCAGGGACGGGTCATGTTTGGCTTTTTGGGGAAGCAGGATGGTATGGAGGGTTACCAAAAGCCCGAAATTTAGCGGTCAACGCTGGGTACCCCAGAGGAGTAGTGTTGAAAACCCTAAATTTCCCGGGCAACGCCGGGTCCCACATCTAGTAGGCCTACTTGAATCAACTTGATAAGTCTGCCTGTATAGGCTAAGACAGGTTTTAAAGGCAGAAGGTATAAGATGAAAGTACGTGAAATGGCACGCCTTTAAAGCATAAATAAAAGACAGTGAATTTACAGGAAGGGATTGACGTACGTACAGCTGTCGCTTATGGAATATGGGCAGCGCAGATTATTGTAAGTCCAATACATGTAGATAGAAGTTCATGGCTAAGTCATCGAAGAGAGGTAGCCCATTCGGTAATACTAATATTACGGTAATGCATAGTCCCAAACCACCACCTATGCCGTATATAGAACATATATAGGCAACAGTTACGCAATCCGGACCGAGCCCATCCGATTGATAGCCGATGTCGGATGGTATTTGCATACCTGACTCTTCTCCCGTCACCCGAAGTTGGACATGAGAAGTGTTTTTTACTAATGCAAAGAAATGATTGACAGAATATTTAAATGATTGATCAAGTTAAGTGGAGATCTTGATTGAATCTGCTGGCCAAAATGGCCACTCTTATTTATGATAAGAATGACGGTTTATCGTCCTCTCATTTGCCCAAACTATAATTATGGGTCAAGGGTAGGAGGAGGATGATCCAGATTTGACGAGGGCCTATGACAACAGAGGCCGTTGCCCTCGACAGAAATTTGCTTGGCATGTTACAGCGGTACTGACTGGCTGAAACTATTATTGTCCAAGATTAAGTGCTAAGCGATAGCCTATGTCGACAAAGCTAAGCATGTTAATTAAAACATTATAGAAATTATTAAAAGACGCGATACGAACGTGACGTCATAATGACCTCTGACAACGTCATAATGACCACCGACACAAGCAGAGACTATAATGAGCAAGGACAATTATAATATACATAATAATCCTTGGGCTATGAGCAGAAGTGTGCAGCTGCAGTTGAGATGAGAGATTCGCCTTGACTAACTAGGCATAATAAAATTGAAAATTATTGAGTCTATATATAACTCTATTGACCATTTTAAATCGCTGAATGTTCCTAGTACATATATATATAATTAATTTAATTAAAAAAATCAGGGTTGACAAGCCGCACACGGTTACAAGATGAAGAGAAAAGTAGTTTAAAAAATTTGTTTGCTCATTTCTCACATTTTTTTATTTATCTGGATTCCTGTTTTGCCAAGGTCAGTTTGGAAATTCAGGTGAAATCGATATAATGCTTTACACTGTGACTGTTGTCGGTTTTTAAACGTGAAATAAGACGTAAGAATTTTGAAGTATTTCATAATAATAAAATGGAAAAGTGTACAAAAATCCTGCCCAATAACTTACATAAGCTTACAACTATGACAGTTTATGCACTAGCAGGCGTAACTATAGTATCGGAAACCGAATGACGGCACTAACCCTAATCCTAACCCTTACCGACCCTCACGATGAGTAACCTGACCCTAATCGACACGTCGGTCCCCCGATACTATAGTTACGCCTACTAGCATATGGTGAATATGGAATCTCTTCATCCGAACAGTATCAGAATTTGAGAAATTGTAGAAAAAAACTGGGGAAGGGTTCAACATTGGTTGATGTGGAGTTTGGGTGTGAAATGAAGACTTAATATGGGGTCGTAAGAAAGACTAGGGGGGGTTGAACCCTCTGGTAAATCTCGCCTTCATCCTGCCAAAGAACATTAAGGAAATTGCACATTGACAATAAATAACTGATCTACCTACCTACTTGTTTGTTTGCTAGTATTTTGAATTTTATGCCCCTTTTGTATAATGTCTGTAATTATGTCACATAGGTCCACAGGAATGTCGTTGTCCTTTTATTGATGCTCTTTTGCCCATACCCTTTTGTTTTATGCCATTGTGTCCTCTGACCACAGCAAACACAAAAAATGTTGACGAAAACTATCAAATCTCTTAATTGTACTGTAATATGAATTCAACATTCAAAACACTTACTATGCGAGAAACAAGGAATAACTGTACGAAAATAAACAAACAAGCTGGTTACAACAAAACTCGTGTCAGAAGTGCAAACTTTTGAAATAAAGTTGCGAAATATCTGTTAACTTGTCTGCATCACAGAAAAAAACTGCAGAGAATCTAAAAATCAAAACCAAGCCAAAAATGCATGAAGTTTAAGACTTTCAGCATAAGAAAGAAAATTGAAAAGGTTAAGTATCTTTACCAGGTATGCTCCGCGTGCATCTCAAGTATGCAAGAAGTACAAACTAAAATTCTCAGTTCACCCGGTATCTACCTTAATACATGTTAAAAGTGATTCTGCAAAGTTGTGGGCTTGCACTTTCAAATAGACCAGAATGGTTCTACAAGAAAGAACTTATTTCCTTACTAGTTAGCATCGCAGTAAATGCAATTTACACACTTCAGTTTAATTTATAATAAATATAATTTCCCAATCACACAATCAAACGGTTTTAATCAATCTTCTACCTAAACCAGTGGTTCCCAACCTTTTTGACCCAAGGGCCACTTTTTCCAAGTTGGAGGACATGAGGGCCACTTTTTCATAGTTGAAGGACACTAGGGGGCCATAAGGTTAAAATTTAATTAACTAAAAGCATATGAAATTTTTATTAGTGAATCAAAATAGAATGTTTTATGTTATTTATAGACTTCAGAATAAAATAATTTGTAATAGAAAATAATTGTGTTATATTCTGACAAAATTGTCAATTTTATCACATAATTTTGCCAATTTCACATATTTTTGTCAATTCCTTTGAGAGGTGAGGGCCATTTTTAAGGCCTGGCGGGCCACTTTTGGGCTGTGGGCCACGGGTTGGGAACCACTGACCTAAACTGTTTCACTTTACTTTACCCACCTTGTCGTAACGAGTATTTGACAAGATCTATGCAAAATCGTCTTAACCCTTCGGGCGCCAACTATTTTTTTTATTTTCTTAACCCCACCGCCGGCTATTTTTGGCATTTTCAGCGAAAAACATGAATATAACAAAATATAATGTAAAAAGGGTACCATCCATCAATTTTTGGGTTTTTTCAAGATCAAACTTGTTTCATACGGAATAAAATTTTGACATTTTTAGTTATTTTAGGGGGTTCATTTACACACATTTTGAGGTAAGGTTTGTGATGATACCCCATACCGTTCAAAAGTTATACCCAATATACCTACGGTACCAAGTGGGGGGGGAAACCACCAACTTAGATTATCGACTATATTATCTGATCCTTCATTTATAATAAAGATAAAAATATCATTCCATTTTATAGATGGAATGTGGGGCTACATTGCCATACTAAGTAATTTGTCTTTTCATAGCCGGAAGTGCTCAAAATAAACTAAAATGTATGAAATAGTGATTTTTCACAAAATTTTCCTACAGAGTATTTGTACCTTCTTCAATCATTTTCACCAGTGGCGGTTGCCACATGTATGTTTGTATGTATGCATGTATGTATGTATGTATGTATGTATGCATGCAAATATGTATGCGTGCATTTCCTTTTATTTGTATATATGTGTGTATGTATGTAATCTATGTAGGTATGCATGCATGTGTTATGTTTATGAATGTAAGCTTATGTATGTTTGCATGTACAAATGAGTAGTATGTGTGTGTGTATGTATGTACGTACATACATACATACATACAAAAATACATCCATACATACATATATACATGCATACATGCATTCAAACATACAGACATACATAAATACATACAGACATACACGCATATTCAATACATACATTCTCACATACATGTATTACATACATAAATACATGCATACACACATACATACATACATACATACATACATACATACATACATGCATGCATTTATGCATGCATCATACATACATATATACATACATGCATACACGCATAATCGCATATACATTACATACATTCACACATACATACATATACACATGCATAAATACATACATACATACATACATACATACATACAAACATACATACATACATACATACATACATACATACATGCATGCATTTATGCATGCATCATACATACATATATACATACATGCATACACGCATATACATTACATACATTCACACATACATACATATACACATGCATATATACATTAGGGTGCATCAAACGCCCCATAATTGTTAAAAAGCTTTCAAAAGTTTTTGTCCCTAATTCACTTCTTTTCCTATTACTAAAAAAGTGTGTTTCCCAAAATTTGAGAATTTTCTGACACATTCTAGGTATCCCACCCAGGAACTGAAGTTTTACAATGGTGAACACACTGAACAGATTATGCATTATTAAGCTGCAACAAGACTTTAAAGATAGGTCCAATAGTTCTTAACATTACCTGTGCAGTATAATTAGCCAAGAGTCATCTTCAGAAGTATTGCAAAGATTCTTAGAAGTGAACATATTTATTATTACTATTGTAAAAACATTTATGTTGCGATGCTATTACATGACACATGTCAAGCGGATATTGTCATTCGGAAGTTGGCTTGCGTTTGCGCGGATTGGATTGTCTCTGCCCGTCTTGTTCCACAACTTGAAGCACATCTTGATAATGCTGTTCCGTCTTTGATGCTGACAGAAAATCCGAGCTGAGCTTCACTCCTCTCTCAGCACAGTCATTGATTACGTTGAGTGCTTCAATGTTTTTCATAGCAGTTTGATAGTCATTGCGGCTCCACCAGTCGGACAGCTCTTCGTTGAGGAACTGAGTGTCAACTTGTAGTATTTCAAACATATAGGCTACCACGAGTCAGTCCTTGCAAGATCGGCAAGAGTTGTTGTAGCTGTGATTACATCTGGAAATTTAGGTTTCCCAAAGCCCGATCCAAATCTGTTCTGCGGCAATTGCAAGCGTTCTTTTGGCTTAACTGAAAGCAGGCGATTAGCAAGGGCACGTCGTTCAGTGTCTGGAACGATGATAATTACTAAACAGTACAAGTGGCACCATTTCTGCCGTTAAATACCACAAATGTCGTTTGAAGGCACGAACAGCACTCGCGGAGACCTGTGCATTCAGCAAGTCATATTGCAAGAATGATTTGTATAGCTTCAAGTCATTCCATGGCGCATCAGTCACCGAACTACAAGTCATCCACCAAGAGCTGTAAACCATGGTCACAAAATTCACGAAGTCTCTCACTTTTGTGACCTGACGCCCTTTTGTTATTGTGTTGCATGGAAGCTTTGCAATCTGTTGCTCAAAAAGACATATCTTGATTGAATAAACCAATTTGGCCATCCATCTGGCCTTGTGGAGTGCTCCAGGTCGCTTGAATGTGACTTTATCTCCTTCTACTTCTCCATCAAGAAACAAGAGGCAGAGATCTGCCAATTCCTTATAGTCATCTCTACGAAAGGACAACATCTTACTGTGAACTATAAATCTGTCGAAATTGTTCTTTGCAAATGTCAATGAATGGTTTCGCATTGTCACCGAATACATTATCATCAAAGCGTGATAGTCTTTCTGTTGCTGACCGATGTGTCTTGAGGAGCTGGAAGTTCTTACGAAGCCTTGCGAATAATACCACCTCGGGTGATTTTGAAGTCTCAATTTGAAGATCTTCAAACACGTGTGTAAGAATTACTTCACCAACGTGATGTCGACATCCTGACCAGAGAAGAGCTCGACCTAACCGCATCTGAATTGTAACACAAGCAGCAGTAACGTGTCCTGTATTTGATCCGGTGGTGTCAAATGCCATGTTCACAATGGAGTCACTACATTGCCATGAGCGCAGGAGATCAATGGTCAGATCAGCAATGATGTCCCCCGTTTTTCTCTGTGATCCCATTGCATAAGATGGCATACCGAGGAACTTCAGCTCTTTCGCATTCCCAACAACAATTGCAAGGCGCTCCTCCTTAATATTTTTATTTGACAGCAATGGCATTTGTTTGGAGTCCCAATGCAGTGTTAAAAGCTGTGGAACAACCCATTGCTCTTTGCAAGCCGAAGCTATATTCTGTCCAACTTAACGCCTGGCTTTGTCAGTCGTTGCGTATGATGTAGAGACTTTTATCACATCTCCTCTGGCCTCAGATATGAGTGCTTCAGTGTAGGCTTATTGTTGTGTTGGAGTCATTTTTAGACGTGTAGCTAAGGCAACAAGTTTGGGTCGCTGTATGATATCATGAGGGATGAATGCAGCAGTTAAAACGCCATACAATCCGATAATAAGTAATGTATGTCGAATGATAATTATGTACATTTTAAGAAATGGAGGTGGGATACCTAAACAAATTTTTATTTTTATGCTTTTTGATCAGGGATATATTGGAGATAAAAGGACAATTTTAAGCCTAGGGACAATGCATTTTGATAACTTTGGGGCGTTTGATGCACCCTAATATACATACATACATACATACATACATACATACATACATACATACATACATACATACATACATACATACATACATACAGGAAATGGTGTCAGATCACGTTGTGGAATACAAACAACAAAGTTATAAATAAGTAAACTACAGCACTCTAAAAAACGTGTAAACACGTCGGCGGCGTATGGATGTAGATTTGCCATAACGTGTATACACGTCGGCGGCGGCCTAAGGGTTAAACCGAAAATGCAGAGATTACAAGAAAAAGCAACAGTCAACATGCTGCTAAAAGGAATTGAATTCAATGTGTAAATGTAGAAACATAACAGCAAAGATGACAAATCAACGAGAATCAAAACAGTGTAGGTAATATTCTTCTGGAATGCATAAGTAAGTAAATTCCACTCAACAGCAACCAGTAGAATCAAAGCATCTAATAATTCGCAAGCAACATCTGCTTGCTTGAAATTTTTTTGTCCTCATTAACCCTTTACGCTGCATTGGTTTGATGTTAAAGTGCTAACTAATTTAATCTGCATTTTGAACAAATCTCATAAAGAATCCAACACCTATAACCTCATTAAATTTAATTATCATTACACATCCAATTCTCCATATGAATTAAGTTGTAGTTAATAAAATATCAAATTGCATTTATCAAATTCTTCTTAATATTCCTGACAACATGGATCTTAAATTTACTAAAGTTTTAGAGAGAATGTGTATTCATTAATCTGCAACCATGTTATAGCAGCAATGAAAGACTACGATTTCCATTTTTACTTATCATCTCTACGTTTACTACAACAGCTTTCTTATCATAAATCTACCGAGTTTCGATAATACTCTACATTCAACACTAGAAACTAACTTCTTATTTCAAATTAATTAATAAACAACTTTCTGAGGCTTGATAACTTAAATTAGTTAACACTGAAAACTAAAGCATATAGCAAACAAATTCGGTTGAATCAACAATCAAGGTATTTCAAAAAATTACTTATTGTGACAAATAACAAAAACTATTCTATTCTATTTTATCCTGTCATTCAAATATCAGAGTTCATGAGGTTTTTTTAACGCACGTTTATTGCACACTATCTGGATTGTATATATTGCACGTTTTAAGGTAACTCTGAATACTTAGAACATAAACAAGTGCAGCAAGGGAAGAAACTTAGAGCAAGAACTTTTTAAGATGGCAGACATAGTTTGTCCAGTGCATAATTGGACATTTTACTGAACCCCCAAAAAACTGGTTTTGATATTAAAAGATGGCAAATTCAGACATTCTCTTAAAAGTATGATCAACGAAAGACTAAAGATAAGGCTGGTCCAAGAACTGAATATTTTTGGTAAGGTAGGAAGAAATGATGGAGATCAAGAATTTTCCAAGGATCCAAAGTTAATCCTTCAATGATGACAAGCTGCATTGGCTCCCATACATTTTAGTACATGCTCGTCATTATTAAAGTAATGAGGTGATGTCAGGAATGGAAATGCATTAGCTGTGCAATACAATACAAGCAGACACTTGCACTCTCTCCTATACATACATCAGATGTGTTTGCCATTATGTTCTTTGGTATGTGCATTGTACTACAGCCTCTAAATTTGCCAAACAGCCGTTGAAAAAGATTACAAAGCAACGTAAACACAGATATCATAGCAGAATCATATCATATCATAGCATATCAAGCTTTGAACAAGCAACAATCAGAATTGATCTGCTAGATTAATGAAGATTTATATGAAGCACAATCATCACCATTTTATTCAGCCCCTTGTCTAGGAAATTTAAATCCATTAAGCCTATTTTTGGACATTTAATAGACATATATATATATACAATTATATGTATATATAATATCACACCATATATATATATATACTAATAGTATTATACACACACATATATAATATATAATATATAATATGTGTGTTTGTGTGTGCAATGTGCATGTGTGTGTATTCCTCAGAAAGAGGTTAAAACAGAACTATATGATTTGCAAATAGAAAACAGAGCATTAGAATCACATCACCAAAAAAACAACACTACTGTCATAGTAACATGATCACATTGCCAAGGAAACAATACACAGCCATGAAGATGGAAGCAAATTGCAATTGCCGTTGAAACAATGCCATTGCAATGACGATATTAAACATCCAAACAACACAAGAAACTAAGTTTCCACGTCGTCCTTTTTCTGAACATCCATAGGAGAGAACTTGTTCACCAGACATCATACGAGACCAACATCATGTTCATGAAACGCTTTCGTCAATTGGTTCTGGTTGGTTAACTTCTGGTTCCACTTGGTTTACCACTGGTTCCTCTTGGTTTACCACCGGTTCCACTTGGCTTACGACTGGTTCCACTTGGTTTACCACTGGTTCCACTTGGCTTACCATCAATTCCGGTTCACTTGCAAACACTTCTTCATTGTCTGGTGGCAAACTGATCGGCTGACTTGTAAAGGAACCGGCGAGAACGACGGTGCTGAGTGTGTCCTCTCGACTTGGAAGCACGGAACCAGTGGAGGTGGAGGACCAGATGCTTTGCGCATCGGCTGTTGCCGTGGAAACCGTCTCCAATTGTGCAGAAATTGGGGCAGATGCAGAGGAAGGACTAAAAAGGATGACAAGAAACAAAAAATTAAATATAGGAACAAGAGGAATAAAATCACAATTTTATAAATGCACACATCAGGTTGAGCATGCAGCTTTGTACCTTTTAATGACACCCATGTACCAAAAGTGACTGGGAAACCAGTTCAGCTCCTCGTCATTAAGGAATTAAAAGACAGTATACAAGTGTTCACTCATCACGGTCACACTTACAGATACCACACAAAAAATCATGTTGCATACTGGGATTACAAAACCTTACTATCATCACCATTTTTAAATTCAATTTAATTCAATTCATTTTATTGAATCCAGTATAATTATAAATAATCAATTACAATAACAAAACAGCAACCAAACAAGTACAACAAAGAAACCAATAACAAAGCAGCAACTAAAACAAATAATATAACACAGAAATGATTAATTGAATTGTGATAGACTGGGAGCATCATGGATGTCACTTGATAGCTTATTTCAAACTAGGAGACCTGGGCACTGCGTGGAAAGTTTACGCATGTTAGTTCTAGCATAATTGCACATGAAGACACAATTAGTTCTGGGTGACAGTTGATGACATTTGAGTGAAGAATGACAGGAATGCAACGGGCAAAAGATTATTGGCATACTGGAACTTGAATTCACAAGTTTGGACACATCTGATTTTATCAATATTTTTATGAATCTTAAGGTCATAGAAAAGTGGTTTAGTATGTGAATTATAAGACGACTTTAATACTGTTGTTGTTAACTTGCTATAAATTAATTTGTAACGTGCCCATGGTCAAATCGACATGTGAATCTGAGGATGAATAATTAGCCACCTGAACAAGGAGTCAGTTATCCAAGTGCTTGGTAGAGAATGAGAAAGAGTTTTGAATGACTTTATGAAGGAAGGAAGTGAAATAGAACTACGAACAGAGAGTTACAGTAGTCAATTCCTTTCCTTGCGGGTACAGACATGGAATGCACATGAACCCATAGCTGTTCTGGATCTTGGGTAAGCTAAAAGACCTCTGATTGATCACAGACAATGACGAAGGATGTAGGAGTCGTCAGTGAATGTGACGAGTGCATGGAACTCACTTGGAAATGGATTGCGATGGTTCGGTGTCAAGACAGAGATCGACGGAATCTCGGTTCTCCAGTTCGATTAGCTCAGACATGGAAAACGCCGGTTCTTTCTGGCGATGCTGGCGTGACAATATGTGCACCTTCTTCAAATAGTCTTTGTTCTCATTCTTCAGGTGAGAGCTAAAGAGAAAGATTCCAACTGGGAGTCAAGCCACACAGCGTTTTAGTTGTCAAAGAGCGGGACGGAGTTAGAAAATTTTAGATTACCAAAGCACCGTACATGAATGCAGGTCAAATCCTAACGTTGCTAATTATGTTGTACATGAAACAACTGGTAAACTAAAATACGACACATCTAAACAAGTGCACGTAAAAACAACATAGAGCGTTATTAACATAATTCTTACACCTTAGTTTCCAAAAATAATTTAACCTTAACCCCACTAACTTTCAATAACTTAGTAAAAAAAACAAAGTCCCAACAATGAAAGCACCACCAACAAGTCTCAGTTCTGTGAAAAACTTCTGCAGTTGTAAACGTTTAAATAAATTACCATCGTACAATGAGATCAACGGATACACACTAATCGAAAACTAAATTCACCAAAACGAAATGTCATTCATGGTTTACTATTTCATGTATTTTACTACAATAGTCATCACTAATATATTCTGAATACCAGATTGGTACTGCTGCTATTTTTATTATCAGCCATTACTCTGGGTTTCTCTGGGTCCTTCGCACTGGGAGCACCTCTCATTGGTGTGCACTGTGAGAGGCACTATGTAAATTTACAGTGTATACAATTTACAATACAATTAACCTTTTACTTTATCATTTTTAATCCTTCGAAGCTGTGCTCTTGTGACCTTGCCTAATACACTCAAATTCTTAGTAAAGCAAATATCAGTTTTAGGCTAAAATTTCTGTTTATAAAATGCAGATTCGAGCTTACATCTGTGACTGTAGTTCAACGACGATTGCTTCAAGTTGTGTTCGGTCGCAACTTCTTTCCGACTCCAAGTACTGCATCGACTCCACAAGTCGCTGCCTCTGAGACTGGACGTCATCCAACTGGGCCTCACGAAGTCGCAACATCTCATCAAGATAGTTCTAAAAACAAACATGTGACGTATGAAAGACTAAACATAAAACACACTAATTATAAACACACTAATTGTTAACCCACTAATCATAAACACACTAATTATAAACACACTAATTATAAACACACTTATTACAGATAAACACATAAAATATCCCAGATTTTCTGGATGTGCCGACCCAACTATGGCATGGCTTTGATACAAAATCGGCTGATGTCGTATTTCCAACATTTTCCCAAAGCGTGTGCAGAGGAACCTAGTGCAACGTGAGCGATAGATACAGGTTCTGTGAGGAAATTGGATAAAAGTCTTGTTTGGCTGATATTGTTGGCACCTTGTTACATTGTAAATCAGACTACAAAGACCTCAATATAAAAATTTCGTCTAAATAATGTCTATCATTAAATTTTCTTATATCCCTGACGTAAGCATACGACTCTCTAGCAACAAACTAAACATGAAAAAACGTCATGAGAAGTATCAAAAGCAAACGGCACATTAAATTCTCACATAGTAGCTTTTATGACATCGGTGTTGAATGTATAATGCATTGCAAGGGATGGTTTAAAGTTCTAACTTTAATTTTTCACAAGAACCACTCTTTTGAAAATCTGCTTCTTTATAAGAAGGAATCCAGTTACTCAGAAATATTTTTTGTGTCATTCACTAAACCTACAATTTGGAAGTTTTGCAGGTGCTACATAAACCAGAATATTCTGTAAAGGTGGGATCCATAAAAAATCTTCTGGTCAAAAAAGTTCGGTAGTCAGAAAAGATCAGCAAGCACTAACCAATGCCATAAAAGGTAACAATTAATAATAAACAGTAACATCCTTCTGATCGAACAATTTTCCATCTTATACCTTATACTTTCTGTACACCATTCTGTGCCCTGAAATGGAACTTATCTTCACTTTCATAATGTACCAATTTTTGAATAAAATTTAATTTTTTCTTCTTAACACATAATGTCTGTTCCTAATTATACCCTAAAAGCGCAATAATATTAACAACAATAAAAACAGTTAACCGTGCCTTTTATTCCTTGTCATAGTTTAGAATGGAATTACCTTCTGCTCATTTGTTCGTTTCAATTGCTCCTGCAGTTTGTTGTAGTTGCTTTTCCAGAATTCTGATCCAAGTTCCTCACCGCTTATTTCTCTTTCCACCGATTTGATCTCCGGGTAACTGCCCTCCATCCTAAGAGTCACAGAATTAAACGTGCCATACATCTCGTCTACTTTCTTCACAGTGAAAATTATGCAAATGATGATACATTGATAATGGGGGTACATGGTGATAATGATGTTCAAAAAGCTAACAATAATAATTGTGGCATTCGAAAGATCTATTACGGTGATCAAAATGAAGCAATATAAATGATCACGAATTCTCTTTCAAAATATTTAAATAAAATGCAATTGATGTCTTCTTTTGTAAACATCTAGCCGACTACAGTTGATGATGACAATTATTAAAACGAAGACAAAATTTCAATTTCCACCGATGGTATGGGGATGATGATGATGATGACGATGACAAGTTCTCTGCCAAAAGGCAGGTTCACTGGCTTTAAAGTCACAAGGGTGATAAGATGAGTGAAGTGGTTTTCCATTGCCTTCCTCACATTATGGGGTGAGCAACTTGTCCAAGGTCGGTACGAAGTGGCTTGAGGTAGATTCAAACCTGCAACCCTTCAGTCACAAGGCTCAGAACATACCACTACACCACCGCATCTCATTGTGGTATGGTAAGATGTCCTAATCAAACATTGTCAACATAAATCTTCAGCAGGCATCGCTGTACGTTAAAAGCCATCGTCTCATTTAAATGTGCTTGCAATGACCTGATTCCAGCGAACTGCAGCCCGCATGCTCTTTTTCACAGACTCACGTACAGACGCATGGCCAGCGCTCTTATCAATGTAGATAACTGGGTCAGTAAGATGAACCCGGATTTGAAATTGGAAACAGGTGGACGACAAACAGTTTACAAATCTGCAATAACGCCAACCAACTGGGCAGGTATCTATAAGAATGGCTGAATTGTAATGTAGCATAGTTCCTCAAGTGTTACATGCATGCCTACCCATTGTCGTATTTGAGGTACGGGGTGTAGTCGATAACTGGCATCACAGGGTAATCCAGATTTACGCCTTTTATGTCAAAGCTATGGAAAACACAAAGAATTTAAGAGTTTAATATTTTGTCAACAGATATATGCTACTAGTAAATTTTTCTTAATTTAAGACTAATAACTAAGTAATTTCTAGTCATTGTCTAATGAACAAGCATCGACCAATGGCAGAACCAAATCAAGCCTTACACGGGTCAACACCTAGAAGGTTGGTCTGCGGAAAAAGTCTCTGTGGAAGTCGACGAGCCAAACGATAAAATTTATTCTCAGTTGAGACCAAAATGGGACAAAAAAGACAGATTTAAAAAAAAAATTAGGTCCAGCAACAGTGCTAGCTAGTTTTCTGAAAAACCACAAGACTGAATGATAAGGTATCGTACAAATGAGGACTGATTTTTTTCATTGTTTTATAATTTACTGTGAGCTTTGCTGATGTCAATTGAAAGAGTTAATTAGAACTTTAAATGATGCAGTTATTCGCTCAACTGAAGTCTAAAATTTCTGTACATCATATCATAAGAGGTAACATGCAGTAATCAAGGGATAAAAATCAAAAGCATATGCTGCAGCTGTTGCTGAGGACATAGGGGGGCGGCATAATGCTCAGTTCTGCAAATGTTACAAATATACATGAATGACAACTGATGTATACATGAACACTTGTTATAGCACCCGTTCCATATTTGTACTTAGCGGCGCTCCCGACTACAGCATGGACACTGAATCGAAGTTTCATGCCGAAGTGCATGAGCAATTGCGAGTGAAGGACATGCTCAGGGTCCCTACGTGGCGACTTGAGGTGGATTTCAACCCACAAACTTCTGGCTCCAAGACACCAAACATACCTCCTACGCAACCGAGCCACACAACTTATAAACACAATTAATAAACTGGTGGTCAGTGAGAGAAAAAGGTCAGTTACAAGTAGCAATGTCAGTCAACTGATCAAAATAAGTTATCCTTTTTCAAAGACTTAGACATTAAAAATTCTTAAAGTTCCTACAGAATGTCAATAGTAAAAATTAAGATTTTCATGAGTTAAGCAGGAAATTCACGTAACATGAATTCGGTATCATGTATATTGTATAATCAAGTAGCAATTTAACATTCAATAAACTGAGCTCTGTGCTGAAAAATATGTCTGAATAATACCTGAAGTCGAGAACATTGAGACCAAGAAGAAGATCGGCCAACATGGTGACGTCATCTGACAACATAATTGATCCTTCATCATAAAAGCTTCTGAAAAACAAAATACCAGCTCTTAGCATGCAACTAAATATTCTGACCAGCTACACATCAAATATATAACAACTTGTCGGTGCTGACGCTTAGCTAGACACACTCTGCAAAACAGAGCAATTTCTTTGTAATTTTTCTTAATCAAACTCATAAATTTCTATCAGTTGTATACATGAATCAAGATACTGCAGTGCTCTGATGGTAAACATCTTCGAGAACTCTCAGCACCTCTCGAAATCTCAAGTATCTCTCAAAATGCCAAGTAACCTTTCAGAAACGCGAGTTGTTACTATACAAACCGGGTGATCAATAAAAATGGTGAAAATTCAAATAAGTATTTGGCTAAATTGTGTAACACCTCTAAAAACTTCTCACAACAACCAGCGATTAATTTATTTTGACTTCAGCATTCAAATGCAACAAATCCACTGCACTAGAATCGAACCACACTCTGGAACATTCATATTCTATACATCCAGGGCTGTAATAAGGTCAGACCATGTGTCAAACTGACCCACAAGTAACCTCATTTTCTCAGTTGCAGCAGATGAACATATATGTGACTACCGGTAGTCCTTTTCCTAACTACCCAATCTCCTTCTAGTTTTGAGAAAAAACCTGGTACCATAAGAATTAGATGGCTGACTGTAGCAGCTTAATATCACCAACATGGTGTAGTTTATAAGGAACTCTGGTCCCAAATTTTCACTGGTCATAGTGTCGTGCAAGTCGTCTCAAAAAACTGACAAAAACAGTAACTATTATTATCATAGTAATAATAATATAGTGATACATAGATGCACTTAATTGTAAGGAAAAGTTCGTAAGAGGGCTCTAGATAGTTAAAGAGCAACTTCAAAATAATATTCCTTTTCTGGAGGGGAAACCAAACCCCTAATCTCTGAGTACACCAAATATGAATAAACAAAACTAGATGTGCAAACAAACTCGATCAGTTTCGTCTGCTGAAGCGCAATCGAGACGTAATCTGAAAGTCGTTTCTCCATCAGACACATTCGAATCCAAACACGGCCCTGTGACATTCAAAACAAAACAATTTTTTTTTAAAATATCAAAGTCAAATTTCATTTCATACATCTGAATTCATACGAAGGGCATAATGCACAAGTGGCTAAAACTTCTGAGCAGTGTCAGCGAAAATAAGTAATGTAATGTAAACTGTTAAAATAACTCAGTGCCGCAAAATGCTGCGGCAGATTCAAGAAGATGATCCCTAGAAAGGGCTACCCTACCGAATCTGGAAAAAAGGAAAAATCTAACTAAGTTCTTGAAAGTGGCAGAGATGATCTAAAAGAAATTACCGGTAGTCACCATAAGAAGTCTACCGGTAAGTCAAGCATTGTTCAACTAAGAGAATGTCAATTTGTGACACCGGGGGTCAAAACCCATCACATGCTGGTTTTTTACTTTTTTTATTCGATCATATTCTACAGATATTCTGCTTCAAAAAGCTTTTTACAGAATGAAAATATCTTTTTTCTAACTTGAGTTATATTCGTTTGAATCTGCAATTTGTAAAATCATAACAAGTGAGAAAATCGAATGCAAAGTTTCAGAACATTCGTGTCATGAAAGTCCTTAGTAGCCATTAATTAATTCTTTGGCAATTTTGCTGGTCAATACATGGCTATATTCTATATCAAATATCTCAAACGGCATGAAAATCGAGCTACTACTTTCCAAATTGTGATGGAATAACAGGCAACAGACCACCGAATTGAACAATAGGCTACGAATGAATGAAATGTAAACAAATGCGCCCAAAGCGCAGGGACCAGATGCTTTATCGTAGACATGATATACGATGTATGGGTGTAATACTTCACATAAACAATTAACCAGAATGAACAAGAGAAGGATGAAAATTAATGTGTATACCTATTCATGATTTAAATCGATGGAAACTAGTATCACTGTGACTGACAACAAAGATGCGGCTTATTTCCTTTACACAAGTATTAGCCTAGCTGTACCTCAAAGAAATGTTTACCCATGCGCTTAGCCCACAGAGAAGCTGAGACAGGACTACTAATACGAATAAATTGCATCCAATAAGAATCTTAACTTGGTCTGATAAACTAAGTGAACCTCTTAGATTCTTATAAAGAAATTTAATTAGGACTATCTACCCACTTAAACAATTGTTCATAGGGCCTACTCAGGCCCATGTCTCGTGCGGTGCACTTTCGGTAGGAATAAATTTCATTTGTGTTAAGCTAGCTAAGTCAGTAGGCAGTATTTAGTTAGTGACAAGCGACGGGTTTTGAGGCTAGGCGTCACATTTCAAGAAACGGAACTTGTATCAAAATGACAAAACTAAAATACTTTTCCATGGGAAGTCTGCGGCCAGTGCAGAGATTCGATACTTGACAGACAGTTGTGAGGAACTCGACGACAGGCATTCCGAACAAAATCCCAGAACGACCGAGGTTCCTGAGCTCCATACCACGTATTGGATGCTGTCAACAACCACAAACACTTCATTAGCTTCCGGCTGCACTTTGGCCATGCAAACACCAGTCTTACTGTTTCTAGACTCTTAACATCATCAAAACATTGTCCCATATTCTGTGACTGTCAATTGAACAGAAATTAAATTATTAAAGCATACGCCAATTTTTTTTAATATAATTTGGCTCCCTAGTTAGCAGAATTTTTATCCCTTTAGAGCATCTTTTTTGGCAGCATAGTTGAAAGTTCATGTAAACCTGACTTGTTTAATTTGGTTACAAATAAGCTGACATTGATTGATTGATTAATTAGTTGATTGATTGAATCTCTTTAGCCGCAGTCTGTCATTTTCACAAAACCATAATGGCTAGACCGTATGCTGTGCAGCGCATAAAACAATGCTCTGCCATCAGTTTCAGCAGCCTACTGTGGCGAGCCATCATACTCTACTGGTGCACGTCATTGCATGTTAATCATGGAGCGGAAAAAGAATCCTTGGAACAGGTTTCTAGTTCAAATTATTTTGCCCAAGTAGCACTAGTCCTTTGGTGTTTTATCCACAGTTTACAACAGGTAATTAATGTGAATAAGAGCAAAGCACATCAAATCACTGTAGAATGTGTAGATAAAGCTGTAAGAAGTTGTAGTTTTCATAAACAATTATCTAAAATAAATAATTATTCGCTAATACACAGTTTTGATAAATAATATAAATAACATTAAATAAAAGTGTGAAATGCATGTAATAAAATCACAGGTAAGCAGTTCGAGCAGACATACGTTTCACACGATGATTGAGGATGTGTTCTAGAACAGAGAGGAAGTTCTCCAATTCCTTGCATCCTTCTTCGATGATTCCAAAACTTGAACGATCAGTCAGTGACTTGACAGCCAGTCTAAAATGAATTAACAGCTGCCTGCAGCTTTGGAATACTTACAATGCCATGTCTCACATAGCTGTTATATTGAACCTGTTCACGGTAAATATACTAAACAAAAGTTGCCTATAAGCTACAGCAAAGGTGCAATACAGAAGTTACGCTTAACAAAGGTGGTACATAGAACGAACTCATAGTACAATCCTGTTATACAGAATTATGACAAAACAAACAATGACAAACATTTCTATTCCCATGAAGCATATATATCTGACTTGTTCCAACAATGCAATTTAATTATGCATTCACAATGCAAGATAAACACAACATGTTTATCTATATAAATAAAGAGAAGATTCCGTCTGTTTGACCGGAATGCATTTCCACAGTTTTTAAGCTTTTCACTCCAAACCTTCACTACTGTGTCCGTCTCGGCTTCCGACGCGTAGAGAAGGGGTTCGCGAATCTCTGCCACCATGGGGGCCAGAGTGGGGGCCAAAAACACTCATTTTCCCTGTTGGACTCTGCCCTTTCAAGCTTATAACAGCACTTTTCTTTCGGCTCCTATACGTAATACATATAAAAGCAGCCGTTCGACAGCGTTTAGAGAACAGCGCCTTGGCCAGTCCGGAATTCACGGGTCGCGCACCGGTGGAGGTCGGTGGTGGAGGTGGGTGGGGGGGGTGTGGGAGTGGGGGGGTGGGGTGGTGGTGCGAGGGGATGGGGGTCGTGGGTGGAGAAGTGGAGGCGGTGGGAGGGGGGTGGAGTGGATGAGGGAGCAAAGGGGTGGGGTGTGTGGGGTTGTGGGGTGGTGGGTAAGGGGCCAGGGTGGGTTTCCCCAGGGTTTCCCCCAAAATTTCCCGAAAACCAAAATTTCACGGGTGGCGTACCGGTGGAGATCGGAGTTAGTGATGGCGTGTTGTGGGGGGAGTGGAAGAGGTGGGGTGGGTGGAACGGTGGACGGGGGAAATTGGGGGGGGGAAATTTTCTCCCCAAAAATGTCACGAAAACCAAAATTTCACGGGTGGCGTACCGGTAAAGATCAAAGTTAGTGGTGGCGTGTTGTGGGGGGGGGGTGGAAAAGGTGCGGTGGGTGGAAGAGGAGTGGGGGAAATTTTGGGGGGAAAATTCCCCCCCCCAAATTTCCAGAAAACCAAAATTTCACGGGTGGCGTACCGGTGGAGATCGAAATTAGTGGTGGCGTGTTGTTGGAGGTGGGTGGAAGAGGTGCGGTGGGTGGAAGAGGGGTGGGGGAAATTTTTTGGGGAGAAAAATTTTTCCCCAAAATTTTCCCGAAAATCAAAATTTCACGGGTGGCGTACCGTTAAAGATCGGAGTTAGTGGTGGCGTGTTGTGGGGGAGGGTGGAAGAGGTGGGGGGATGGAAGGAGTGGGGGGAAACTTTGAGAAGGAAATTTTTCCCCCAAAATTTTCCGAAAAAAAATTCACGAGTGGCGTACCGGTGGAGATCGGAGTTAGTGGTGGCGTGTTGTCAGAGAGGGGGTGGGTGGAAGAGGGGCGGAGGGAATTTTGGGGAGAAATTTTCCCCCCAAAATTTTCCTAAAACCAAAATTTCACGGATGGCGTACCGGTGGAGATCTGAGTTAGAGGTGGCGTGTTGTGGGGGTGGAAGAGCTGGGGTGAAAGAGGGGTGGGGGGAAATTTGGGGGAAAAAATCCCCCCCAAAATTTACCGAAAACCAAAATTTCACGGGTGGCGTACCGGTGGAGGTGGGAGTTAGTGGTGGCCTGTTGTGGGGGTGGGTAGGAGGTGGGGGAAATTTTCGGGGGAAAATTTTTCTCTGAAAACCAAAATTTCACGGGTGGCGTACCGGTGGAGATCGGAATTGGTGGCGGTGTGTTGTGGGGGGGATGGAAGAGGTGGGTGGGTGGAAGAGGGGTGGGTGAAAAATTTCCTGCGTGGCGTACCGGTGGAGGTCGGAGTGGTGGGGTGTGGTGGGGTTGTGGCCGGAGCGGGTCGAATCCAAAATTTCCCGGGCAACGCCGGGTACCCCAGCTAGTAAGATATAAAAACATGTTCACAATGCAAGATAAGCACAAGATGCTCATAAGATCTGGAAAACCCCCAAAAAACCATTTCATTGTGTCAACAAGAAAAGGGGAAAACCCTAAAGGGGCAATTGCCCCGCTAGGTTAGGCCACCCTTTAACTAAGTATAATGTATAATTGTGGTTGTAGAAAAAGCACATAATTGGCTACTGTCAATGAGACAGGAGATTAATATGTATCTGTGGGGCGCGGTGGTGTAGTGGTGGCGTCGTTGCCTTGAAGCCGGAAGGTTCGAGGTTCGAATCCATCTCGCCGCGTAAGGACCTTGGGCAAGTCCTTCACTCACAATTGCTCAGCGCTTCGGCGTGAAACTCCGATGCAGTGTCCGCTCTGCATTCGGGAGCGCCTCTGAGTAGAGATCTTGAAGGGGCGCTATAACAAGTACACATACAAACAAATGTAAGCCTTTGGAAAAAATGAAAACAAAATGCAGACAAGTTGAGTGAGATGTGATCTTTATGCAGAAGAGCAACACGACACCAGCATTAAAGATGAGGGCAATCAACTTTCTGAATAGCAACACTTAAAAATGAATGGTTTTTTAAATGGTCATTACAATTCTGAAATTTTAACGCAGAACAAACTTGAGTCGAGGTTAGCGATGGCTCGGTCGCCGATATGCAGCGAGTAAACAACATAGCAGCACCAGAAAGGGCCAGAATAGTGTCTTTGGTCTAGGTCGATCAATAGCCCAATATTTCTGCGAAAGAAAGAGTGACTAAGTGGTAGTATAAGCTTATGTCGGCATTATAATCAGTCAAAAATTGAGTATGTATGGCAATCCATCGTTTTAGCGTTGTAATTATTCCACCGGAGCAACATACGTATTTTATCAATCTGACCATTCATTTTACAATTAGCCTATCTTTCAGGAACAATTATATTTTATCAAGTGATATATTATCTGAGTGTAGCGATGTATAGGACTTAAACTAGCGCTATACAAGCACAGAAACTAATTATTTTGTAATCGTTCGTGCCTGTAAAGTCTAAAACAAATCACATGCTGTCTGTCAGTTTGCACTGGTTAATTTCTGCCGCTTATTCACGCTTGTACATGCTATGTTCTTTAGATTATTTAATGAAAAATATTTGTGTGAAAATATACGTTTCATGGCTTCTTCAGCACTGACTGACTGAATTACTTTTGCGGAAATATTGGGCTATTGATCGACCGGTAAACGTGTATTTTAGCATCGTAAATTATTCGCTCGTTGCAGCATTGCTATTTTTAATCAATCCAACTTCTAGTTTGGTGATAATCCTTCTCATCGATCCAGCTTCTGTTTAGGCAAGAATTTGTTTGATCAATCCCGCTTCTGTTTCGTCAGCAAACATTTTTCATCAACATAACTTATATTTAATTAAAAATTATTGTTCATCAATCCAGCTTCAATTTCAGCAAGATTGTTTTAATTAATTCCTTTTCTATCTCAATAAAAAATTACTTTCATCAATCCGACTTCTATTTAGAAAGAATTCTTTTCGACAATCCGACTTGCACTCGACTAAATTCTGAAACCCATGCAATGGCGAATAATTTACGACGCTAAAATACACGTTTACCGATCGACCTAGATCAGCTCGCTCTACCCTGTCCCTTTCTGGTGCGGCCATATTGTTTATTCACTGCATATCGGCGACCGAGCCGTCGTAAATCTCTACCATTACAACAATTCCCAATTTAAGCGTAGCCTAGCCCACATCTTTTTTTTATCGCACGACTACCTAAAAAATCAGTCCAAATTCATCTGAGGGGTAGTGAAAACGAATGTGAACTTATAGCGGGTTATTTTACCTCAACCATGGTTATTATGACCGACGGTCTTTTAGTCTAGCTAGCATGCAACTGCACCTCTCGATCATCACATGATCATGACAAAAAACAGCAATGTCGTGTGTAAACCTGCAGACGCTGGCAAAATTCTGTCTTTGCGTTTGCAACTGGCGCAACACAAACTCCCCCGCCGACAAACGACCAAGCTGCGACATTTCAACTGCAGACGAAAGCCAAAATAATTATTAATGGTTAATTTTACGAGTATTTAATTCATAAATCCTATACGCCGCATAATTCTTTGGTCTGCGCCATCTGTCTTTGTTGACGAACCCTGATCAAGGCGTAAGCGCTAGACTAATTATAGCGCTACCTCACTCGCACTCAAAGCGCTTGGGTCGTTTCGCATTAGTAGAATACACGAGCGCTGAGCTCACACGGTAAGCAGTTACGACAGCAGCTGCCAGCCACTATAAGCTTCTATAAAAGTTTTCAATCGTAACAAACAAAGAAGAATCCTACTTAGCCTATTATTGCTAGGATCGTGTATCAATCTGTATTGTGACCTTTTAATTTTAAATGACAATAATTAAAAGTTTCATATCGTTTTGATGCAAGTGCTTATTCTACACATGTCCAATACAATTAAGTCTTTCACTCGTAATTGCTCAGCGCGTCGGCGTGAAGCTCCATTGCAGTGTCCGTTCTGCAGTCGGGAGCGCCTCTGAGTAGCGAGCTAGAAGGAGCGCTATAACAAGTGCACATAGGCTACAAACATAATAAATAATGTTTAAATTTAAAGAAGGGATCTCAACAGTTACTCAATCGTATCCGCTCCTCTACCCCTCGCGGGCCACCGAATTTATACCTCCTGGCTTTTGACAATCCTTCTGACTCGACTCAGGCCTAGCTCTCTGCGATCGTGAATGAGCTGGACTGGTGCCCGCGCATCGCTTTCGAGGGGCGCTTTAGCAGTAGCCTACTATTGAGTTTATAGGCCTATGTGCAATTTGTGCATGGTTATCGTCGCTACACGAATGGCCTATAGTCAGTGGCGTAGCCAGTTATTTTTTCATGGGGGGGCAGTGGGGTGGCAGCTTAAAATGATGGGGTGGCTACCGTTGGCAATTAAAGCGTGCATCGGCATCGGTATATTGCCATAGACTATGAATTTTTAGATTTTGGATGTATTACAGTATTGGACATAATACGCATGCAAGTCTCACTAGCCTGTCTGTCCCACAGTGCACTATAGTGGCCTGTCCCACTTTCCCATCACCCACCCTATAAGAAGTTGTACAGGAAGTTGTATAAAAAATAAAATAAGTCAGAAATTATATAACATTCTTTAATTCTTTATCACTCGTAAAAGTAAAAAGGAAAACAAACGCAGGGATTGGGGGGGGCAGCTGGGGGGCAGCCCTTTCATTTGGGGGGGCGGCTGCCCCCTTGCTTCCCCCCGTAGTTACGCCACTGCCTATAGTAATCACTGCCCGCTGTCTCCAGTAGCGAGTAACTTTCAGTAAGACTATGGGCCGCCTAGCTCTGCCTATGTAGGCCTAAGTGCCAACGAGCCCAGTCTAGTCCAGTCCAAGACGTTGAAACCCAACTTTCATTCATTCGTTCGCCAGTCTCTTTTCTCCATACTTCATCCGCTTGGAACGAGCATTAGGCTACCAGTGTCGGAGTGTTTTTAAAAGAATGATTCTGACGAATCGATTTATTGTGCAATTTATTGATTTTCGGGAAGACTTCAAACGGAGGAATAATAATTATCATTATTTTAGACCTTTTGTACACCATGGTGTAACACAAGTTGCGCAACTTCCTTTACTAAAGCCCGTCTCACCTAGCCGCGATACGTAGCGCCGCCTTGCGAGTCGAATAACAGGATTGTCAAGGATGACTAAACACGATCGAGGTTTGATATCCAAAAATCTTAATTTTATCCATTCTAAGCTCCTCGGCCTAATGTCCATGACTAAAGTGTTATGGGTTGTGATGACTTTTGAAATCAACGATGTCGCAATTATCTGCCAAAGCTAGCGAAGTTTATTTCAAAATTCAGCTTCAGTTTTGCTCCCCAGGAGGCCGTCTAAAATGAGTACATTGATCGTACATTGTCGATATATAGATTATATATTTTCGTTTTATTGAGTTCTTGGTGACATAACACAGCCATTCCACGATGGGAATAGAAAGCTGTGTAGGACAGGACTGACCACTAGCTATCAAATTTGATGTTGCCCCATGGTTGCCCTATTATTAAGCCAAAAGGACAGATTCTAAAGACATTAATTTTTCCCTCTGTTGCATGGAGACGTTAGTGGCTTTGTTACGTCATCCAAAGTAGCGCTCTGTTGCGAATTAATAATACTTTACTAAAAATCCTTCAAACGAGACTTTGACGAGACGTGAACAACAATCAGGGTATTGGCAGGAGGAAGAGAGTTTTTGTTTCAACAACGGTTAATATTAGTAAAATTTTCATTAGTTTGCCTCTTGGACGTGGATTTGTTTTTATGATTGAATACTAATCGTCTTCTTTCGAACTAGCCGGTCATCCGGTATTGGTTTTACGGGTTTGAGCGACGATACCGAGTACGACACCTTTTGTACTCGTAGTCGTATAGCTGCTATAGCTCGAGTCACAATAATTATATAGATTGTCAACGTATTTGGGGCCAAATAAATGTAAAAGTAACTCGCTGATCTGGTTTGTGTGTTAAACGACTGTGAAGTAACATTTTCATCGCGACATTATGGTGGTGTTGTTGAGGGCAGTGATCCCATTTCTACTCATCTAAATGTTGTAGCTCTATTTTTTCTGAAGATTTTATTGTTAAGATTTTATATTTTGCGCATAAGTTTTTATTACAGAACTCACCATGAACTTAACTGAGCTTTGAACGTCAAACGACTATAGACATTAAAAAAACAGGGATTAAAAGGCTAAATTATTCAACACACAAGGTGTCTCGAATCTTATCAACACATGGTTAGTTATCACCCCAATTACAGCATGTGTATAAATTTGCACATGATCTATCTTTTAAACTTTCAAGATTTTATAATGGGGTAATTTTAAGGTTTGTATTAGCTAATTATGTCGATTGTGATTAGCTAAAATGACTCCCCAGGCCGCAAGACAATATTAGAGCATTGCAGGCTGCACACAACGATTCTCCAATAAGTATTTTAAAGTTATGAATGAATAATGAGCATAAGTTTGTAAAAATTTTTTTACTGGACTTAATGAATTATTCTTTTGGGCTAATGTTTGGTGTACATGTGATTGTGTGAGCAAGTGTTTTCATGGCAGAATAACCTCAATTGGTTAGAAAGCTTCTGAGCAAATCACAACTTTTGCAAAATCGCCTTGTCGATTTCTTTTTCGTTTGTATCCATATGTTGACGAGAAATGTTTCTCATCATCCATATCCACAGAATACTTCTTGGGCACAACATTGTGAACATTTCTCTGGGTACATCTGTCACTGGGATATGTCGTTTTTGCGTCATGTGGATGTGGGATTTTGCTAAGTTTTTCTCACACGTTAGAGCTTACTAGCGTTAAGTTTGCCTACTGGATTTCCTCATCGGTTATGCTGTCGATTTTGTTAATTTTGATGGTTTTCACATATTGTTGTGGTGTGGTTGATGTGACTGCAAGAGTAAGGATGAGCTTCCTAATTTACATGTAGGGTCAAGTCTGGATGCACCGTCTGAGGTGGGCATATGTTGGAATAGTCTTCCAGCGGACATCGGGTTGGCTGCCTCAGTGGACTTTTTCAAATCTAAGCTTAAATCTTGTTTGTTTGCTAAGGCTTATCACGCAGTTAGCCATTTGTGAGGCGCCCTTGTAGTGGTTTGGCTACGTTACGGCGCCATATAAATTGTCGCTATTATTATTAGGCTAATTGGTGGTATCAAAGGTTTGAAATGTTCAAAGTTTGAAATGAGAGAGATGCGCATGTAAAGTTCGATCCTACTCTACGCAAATGAAAATGTACATGCTTCTTATCGTGATTGTATGGCCTCATTCCGTCTCATATTTCAATTAATTTATTGCAAGTGTCGTCGCATCCTTCACCACTGGTGCGTGTTTTAAATGCGTGCCACACCTTTTTAAGTCCACACATTCAGATGCAACTGAGCCAGTAGCATCGAGTTTCTGAGTGGCTATGTAACTCTGATATATTATGTATCAACCCACTGTTTGGTAAGGACATATTAGTGCATTCGAAATGAACGAAATTCGTTATTGGCTGGTTCAATGAAACAGATCTGTGGTTTGTCTGTGTTTGCATTATTTGTGGCAAAGTTATTTGCTGTTGTTCAAGGTAACCAACTTAGTTAAAAATACTTGAAATTGTGCATTTGAACTTTATATTCCGTTGCATCCTTGTGATGACCTCAATCCATAGTTCATTATGAACACTTTTTAAATAATAAAGCATTTGCATCTCTGAAACTGATAAGACATCTTTTCTGAAATGGAAGAAACTTAGAAATGTTGCATGAGTTTTAGAGACAATTTTTCTTACACACGATTTTCACTTTAGGCCCAAAAAAAATAATGCTGTGTTTCCGGTAACAGAGCTAAAAAAAATTGGGTAGGTAGGTCGAAAAATATTTTTATTTTGGTAAAATATTTTTATACAGTGACTACACAAAAAATTATGCTGAAATACTTTTTTTGCATATAGGTACACGCTGCAACAAAGTACGTGTTCTAAGCAAGTATAAACTGCCTATTTCCCTGTACCTAAAATTGCTCTAGAAAGCAATTCTATTAATTTCATTTTGTTGACATCCTTTCTGGTAAGATAAAGTGGGAAGGGAATGGGAAGATGAGCGCGAACAAAACATCACTGCTAGGGGTCGTTCCAGACTGATCGAGCCAGTGACTAGTTACACCTAGACTAGAGGTTGCTAGATCTATTTTCCCTAGTCACCGTTAGAGGTGACTCAAGTGATAATGATAAGGCTAGAGGTTTCTCAAGACTGGCAGCCAGGAAGTAGTTAGGCAGGCGTGAAACTCTAAGGCAATGTCAATGTAAATAAAAAATTTACGCAAAATTTTCCGAGTCACTGCAATAAAAGTGAGTCGGTTGGGTTACCGGTAACACAAAATTTTTTGCCTAAGATCCAACTCTATATGGAAGGCAATGTCACCGTATTATGTCAAAACAAATTTTGGAGGAAAAAAAATTTTTTAATAAATTTTTTTTTAAATAAAATTTTTTTTACAAAATTATTTGAGTCGTGGCAATAAAAGAGGGTCGGTCGGGTTACCGGAAACACAACATTATTTTTTTTGGGCCTTATTGTTTGTTTGATATGTGTTTGGTCTACTCCATCAATCAGCTTCATATATTTTCTGTGGTTAGATCATTTTCCTAGAATAGCATCCCTTTATTTGAGCATGTATGCTTTTGTCTAGAGATTCTTTTTATCTTCTATATATCTTTTATTTATACTTGAGAGTTGCTCTTTCACTTGGGTTCAGTTGGTGGTGCTTTTGAGTGGAAATATTCAATCATTGGAGCTCTGTGTGAGAGCCGTGAGTGATTGCATGAATATGTAAATAAAGATAGTTGTGTATAAAGAAGGATTTTTAAACGCTCAACTTTTTCTGAACATTGACATATTCATCACCTTCACTAAATTTCTATAGCTTCTAAGAAGACTGGTGCACATGTTTTTATTAAATATTCGCTGAGATTGTGCTGATGCCCGATCTTGCAGTTTCTGCCCAGTGTATTCTGACTCATTTGAGAAAATAAAGTACACATTACTTAAGACTTGACAGATTAGTTCCTTTTCTAATGGCCAAATCTGGTAACTGAGATTCTTTTCTGTTGTTTTTTTGCAGTCCCTGAAGCCTAGTAAAACGCCAAAATTGCTGCCATGTTACCTGCCAAACAAGACTGGAATGTGGTTGCCCACGGTCATGGCCTTAAGCCAATCAGCCTCGACCAGATGTGGGATGACCTGAGAATGGGCATCGAAAATGTCTACCAACAGAGGAACATGCCTAAATCAAGATACATGGAACTGTACACGTATCCTTTGAAAATTCTCAACTGAAGCTTAATTATTTATTAAGAACTAATGCCGAAAAGATCTTAAGATAGCACTGGAGCTGATGATATCAGCAAATGAAATTAAAACCATTTTGATGTTGGAAATCAGGTTAATACGGTTGAGATCTGTAAATGTGGTCAAAAGCGACATGATTAGTGTGGAATCTACAAGTTATTTGTAGTTCTACACGTGTCTTCACGTTGTTTGTAGTTTCTGTGTTTGTAGTTTCTGTGTTTATAGTTTCTGTGTTTGTAGTTTCTGTGCAGTCTTGAACATGAATCAATTGTAACTGAGTTTGATTGTGCACATTTTACCAGAAAATGGTTCTCTCGGGTATTGTAGTTCTATATTACTGGTATACCATGTACTTGATGTATTTATGGCTGTATGTATGCCTTTGTAGAACCTCTCGAATATGTTGCATGTAAGGCTATCTAACGCATTTAAGCAGGTGTGACTTAAAACCTAATGCCATGAACTTGCTAGGTGTTAGTACAGCAGTGTTGCTGCATAAAATGTAAAATGCTTATTAGTTATTTTACGAAGAAACGTTTGAGTCAAATTCTTTTGCATACAGTACTAATTTATTGCAGTTAGTCCCTTGGACCATTTTGAGTGTACCCATCAAATTTAATGTAGCAATCTCTGTGAATATGAGTAACTTTGATTGCTGCTGTTTGTGTTGATACGGTGTGGATGTTCAATTAAAGATTGACTTGAGACATAAAACCTTGTTGATTCTTTAACCTGTGCTTCATCAGACACGTGTATAACTACTGTACGAACGTGACTCAGAGCACGCCCAGTGGCCATGTGAGTCACCACACGTCTGCACGCACGAGTGGAACACGGAGTAAGAAGAATCAGACGCAGAGTCCAGGCGCCCAGTTCGTTGGTCTCGAGCTCTACAAGCGACTGAGAGAGTTTCTTAAGAGCTACCTGGCCAATCTGTTGAGGGTAGGTAAAAAAAACATCGCGAGAGAGGAGTAGGTGGAAGGTCAAAATGAATTTAGCCTAGGTACCGTTAAGACACTCTTTTGCCTACTCCTCATTTTGACCTTAGGCATGACTCATGATGTCATGCAAAAATTCTGTTGAAATTGAGCTAAGATATCTTGAGTGGTGGGGAGGAGTCTTATGAGAGTAAAAGTCTTTTGAGGTTAGGCAAAAATCTCTTACGGATAGGATAGAAAAAATATCTTTGGGATATGGGAAATAATCTTTTGGTTACAAAAAATTTGGTGAACTGTGAAAATTTGAGATTGTGTTGATTTTTACCCGAGTTGTATAAATGTTACATTGGCAGGATGGCAAAGATTTGATGGGCGAAGACGTTCTTGAATTCTACACAAAACAATGGGAGAACTACCAGTTCTCGAGCAAGGTGCTCAATGGAGTTTGTGATTACCTAAATCGGCACTGGGTCAAGCGTGAGTGCGATGAAGGACGGAAAGGGATTTACGAGATCTATTCGGTGAGTCATCGTTCATTCGTTCACTCATCTGTTCA
Organism: Lumbricus terrestris; assembly: GCA_949752735.1. Classification (NCBI taxonomy): domain Eukaryota; kingdom Metazoa; phylum Annelida; class Clitellata; order Crassiclitellata; family Lumbricidae; genus Lumbricus; species Lumbricus terrestris. The sequence continues at coordinate 59,964,487 of OX457038.1, forward strand.
CTCATCTGTTCAGTCACTTATTCATTCGTCTTTTGCACACTCTGTCTATGAATGGTTGTGTGTCAGTAATTGACTAAGTACTTCATACTGAAAAGTTTTTATGATAATTTTTATTGTTTGATTTGATTAAAATATTTGTTTATAGAAGTGATCTCATATAATAACTGAAGTACAAATGTCAAGATAAATCAAGGAATGATTTATATTGTTTACATGTAGCTCTGCAGTTTTTCTTGGTTATATTGACTATCGCAAGTATCTTGTCTCAACTAGTATTTGTTAAGTTAATTAGAAGTAAGTGAATAATTAGCTATCAATTATCGAGCAATTAACCTAATGGGGTTTGTGATGACCAAAATAAAATCTGTGTCAGTCATGTGTGTGACCAAATACTGCATGTTATTTGTATGATGTATTTGATGAGTGCGGTTAGTCTCTCATTCGTTCAATTAATTTTTTGTGAGAGCTACACAGAGAGTCCATTTGTACCCGGTTGTTTGCATTTTACAACACTTAATTGCTGTGTTTTTGTAAACTTGCTCCAATTTTATCATTTATTGTACAGCTGCCTAAATTCAGAATTCATTGTTCAGTTGTGCGAAACTTTTTATTCTGCGATAACAGTTTGTTTAGGGATCATTTGGGTAAGAATTGATTGAAAGAATCAGATTAGAAAATTTGAAATCTGCCTCATAGTATTAGCCTTACAATCTATCTACGTGCTGTGCTCACTCCTTGTATTTATCTATAGGGGTATAAACTGCACTCAGGGGCTCGATTACTAAACACTGACTGTTGCTCTGTGCCCAGAGCTGCATTGGTTGTCATGTTTTCTTTGTGACTATTCTAAAACGTTGAGATTTCCTGCCAATTCTCTTTGTTCTGTGAATGCTTTGATGTCATTCTGGTCTAAATGTATATTATTCGTCTATTTCAATTTGCGTTTCAGCTGTAGCCTGCTTCTGGTTTGTAGACCTGGCTATTCCAGTGGATCTGAGTTTAATTGCTGTTCCAGTTGTAGCAAATATCCGATAGATTGATGTCATATAGCATTATGATGACAGCACTGTAGAAAAAAAATGGATTGTATTATTCGATTAGGATAAAAATTTAATGATACACATGTGGAGTGATAATTATGGTATGCATGTTTTATTTTGCTGTTCGCTTTGCTCTGATAAATTAGCTAGAATATGGATTTGGTTAAATAACATTAAATGAGTAAATTGTGTCTTTTGTTTGTTTTTCTAGTTAGCTTTGGTTACCTGGCGAGACAACCTGTTCCAAGATCTTAACTCTCAGGTTACGAATGCTGTTCTGCGGTTGATCGAAAGAGAGAGGAAGGGCGAAACGATTAACACCCGTCTTGTCAGCGGCGTCATCAACTGTTACGGTACGGTGGTGGTGATGATGATGGATGATGATGGTGATGCTGATGATGATGATGGTGATGATGATGATGATGATGATGATGATGATGATGATGATGATGATGGTGGTGATGGTGGTGATGGTGATGGTGACGGCGACGGCGACGGCGGTGATGATGGTGATGGTGATGATGATGATGGTGATGATGATGATGATGATGATGATGATGATGATGATGATAAAGTTTCAGCAGAGACTGAAAGTGATCATGATCTTGATACACCTTAAAAGGTTGCTCCTCTCTATTCAACCATAGTGTGGCTGGGAAGTTGGAACCAAAATTTCGTACGTTAGAAAATGATTCTGCCATCTTGCAGATGCTTTTTCTTAAAGCGGTTCTTGATATGGTTCCCATGGGATGTCATTGCTCTAAGTTTTGGAATGTATTGAAATGGTGGTGATGGGAAATCGTTTGGTTTAATGTGATTTCATATTATATATGGTTAGGAGTGCTTATGAGTAATTTCTTGAAATGGTGATAGGTAAATGTCTGATTATGGTTACAACTGATGGTCGAAATTGCTGGTGATACCATGATGAAGATGATGATTATTGGACAGTGATGATGAAACATTAATGTGAATTTATTAAATTAAGTTAGATAATGTTTCTGATAGATAAAGTTGTTGGTTTCTGCTGTATCCTTCACAAATCTTAAATAAGCGGTTGATTTTTTTCCAGTTGAACTTGGCCTTAACGAGGAAGAACCGAACGCGAAGGGACCAACGCTTGGTGTCTACAAGAGAGCCTTTGAGAACAGTTTTCTCGAGGACACGGAAAGTTTCTATACGAGAGAAAGCTGCGAGTTCCTTCGCCTGAATCCAGTCACAGAATACATGAAGAAGGTAGAGCTCTACAGCTTCAGAACTTATGCATTCCCGCCTGTCTAGGTCCATCTTCCCAGTTGACTGATCATTGGAAATTTATGCATACAATATAATACAGCAAGTAGAATTTGGTATGGCATTTGCCGTGCATCTTATAGAAAACCAGGTTGTCATTCCTTATTCCTGATTCATTGGTTGTTATTGTCATGCATCCAATGCAACTGTGAAAACATTGACTCAATTCCCTGAGGAGATGTAAGGAATATAAAATCCCCAGGTAAGGGAGAGGTTGTATAGTTGTTGAATTGTTATTGTTTCAGTCTGTCAATAATCAAACTTGCTTATTAAGAGCCAAAGTTGATTATTTGCTGTCAAAATGTGTATTAAAAAATGATTTAATTAATTGTTAGCATATTGTTGATGCAAAAGATAAACAGGAAGAAACTAAGGTTCTATTGTTATGGTTACCATTGCTTACAGGCAACAATGTTTCACTGGAAACTGCATTAAGCAAAATACTATACTATGCTATACTATTTTTGGATTTATTAAGCGCCTCTCACAGTACAACCTAATCAGAGGCACTCTCAGTGTACGATGATTCAGGCCAACGATACATACATTCATATGTATGTACATACAGTCGTACACACATGTATGGAATCATATATATTATGGAACCAGTACATTGTATGATTTTTGAGCTGGATTCTTTTATAGGCAGAGGCACGACTCCTGGAAGAGCAGAGACGCGTACGTGTTTATCTGCACGAAAGTACTCAAGACCAGCTGGCGAAAGTCTGTGAGAAGGTTCTCATCGAGAAACACCTGGAAATATTCCACTGTGAATTCCAGAGTCTGCTTGACAACGACAAGAATGAAGGTTTTCTTGGAAACATTGTATTTAAATAGTAAATCTGAATGATATATATCTGAAAAAATTGTCTAAATACTGTGTCGAATAATGGCATTTGGATATTTTCATTGCACCTCGAACTAAACATGAGTTTAAGAAATTTTTGGTTGATGTGTTCGAACATTGGGTCTTTTTTTAGACTTGACTTGTATTCACTTTCTCAGATCTTGGCCGAATGTATCAACTCGTTTCTCACATAGTTGAGGGACTTGGCAAGTTGAAGACGCTGCTGGAGACGCACATCTGCAGCCAGGGACTTGCAGCGATTGAGAAGTGTGGAGATACAGCAGTCAATGTAAGACGTTAAATTGTTTTACACAAGGTTAGAAATACTCTTTATAAATCATTTAGTAACTGGACAAATTTGAAAATCTTATATCCAATCTGACTGCATAATGTGCTGTTGGTAATTATACAGTAATTGCAAGTGGTTAATTAGAAGTGCAATGTTGTGTGCAGAGGTGCTCCAATGTTGTATGCTGTTTGAGGGTCTGTCAGGTTTAGCTAATGTTTGTCAGATTTCTGCTACGGTATGTCACTCTTCTTTTTTCTGCAAAGTTGCATTTTGGTGCGATCTACCTTCAACTCAAGTGATTTTGCAGTAGTCTTGCAGTTTGATGCTTGTAGTAAATGAGTCATGTATATTGTATAGTAGTAAATGAGTAGTGTATATTGTACAGTAGTAAATGAGTCATTACTGTACCTTGCTCTGTAACTTATTTGTGAAATGTCTTTATAAATAAGTGTAATCAGGTATATATATATATGTAAAACACTACTCCAAGAATGAATTCACCACTGGTGCTCCTTTTGTGTCAGGTGGTGGTGTTGCTATGTAATTGAGAACGCTAAATAATGAATTTCGCGTTATGAGGAATTGAGGATGATGTACATTTTCATAGGATCCGAAGATTTATGTGCAGACTATTTTGGATATTCACAAGAAGTACAATGCTCTTGTGATGACAGCATTCTGCAATGACAGTGGCTTTGTTGAATCTCTTGACAAGGTAACCTCTTGATTTTGTCAACTGGATTTTGTCAACTGGATTTTGTTGGGGGAGGGGGTTTATCTGTGATATAATTGTTAATTTCTATGCGTCACATAATTAGCCCTTGAACAGTCTTTTGGTCTTTGCTGTCATTCCAGTCTTCATTTAAGGCCCTTCGATTTCATTGTGCATGTTCTAAAGGAAGCTGCCCTGTTGTCTTTTTGGGTTACTTGTAAAACTGACTGAATTTGAATAATAATAATAGTAATGATACTACAATAATAATGCTACAGCGCAATTGGCTTTAGGGGCACTTGTGCCGACCAGTAGGCAGAATATGAATAGGGCCTTTCCAGATTTTGATTTTATACTAGGTGGTAGTGAAATTCCTGAGGGATCCTGTATACCTCAGGGCAAAAAAGTAATGATAATAATAATGAATAATAATAATAATAACAATTTATATGGCACCAGAACACTGCCATTCCACTACAAGAGCGCCTCACAAACGGCTGGCTGTGGGATTTGCAAACTAATAGGGTTTAAACTTTGATTTGAAAGAGTGCACCGAGGCGGCTAAGCTCAATAAGGTATCAGTGTACTATAAATTGATGTCTTTTGAATAATTATAATGTTCCTTTTGAAAACGAAGGCAAGACTACAGTTCTAAGCATAAAAATGACGAAATCTGACAGTTCTTGAAAAATGAACATGCCAAAAACTGCGCTTGCTGAAATCGTTCTGCATACACTCCATTGATTTGGTCATGTGGAAAGTTTGCCAGCTGACTGAATCCATTACAATACATGCAAAGTTCAAAGGAAATATCAGCAAAGGGAGACCTCTGCGTAGGAAATGCAAGCAAAGACTTGGATTAAACTTAAGAAAGCACTTGGTTTGAACAATAATCGAGAAGATAAGGTGTATGACCACTGGCCAGCCGCGGTTATGTTTATAAACTGATTTTTCAAAGTTTCTGTTTATACCGTTTTGACTTGATCGAGTATTGCACTCAGCTGCTGGCAATTAGTTGCATCCAATGCTACCAAAGGAATTGTGTAGATAACAATTGGTATGGTGACGAAGATTCATTCATTCCTTCGGACATTTATATAGCGCTTCTTCAAGAAAAACTACTCAGAGGCGCTCCCGACTCCAGCGCGCCCAAAAAGAATAGTTTTAAGTTTAGTAAGGAAGGATCCTGGTAGAGTCCCAGGGTGTAGGCGTAGCTCAAAAGGAAGATCATTCCAGACCACTGGTCATGTGTTTCTAGTTCTGACCATTTCCCATCACTTTGATTTTGATACCCTGAGCTGCAAGTTCATAAAATGTGAGACGGTTATCATAATGCACTTTACAAGCCTTAGACCGGTCTGATTTCTTTTCTGATTTCTTTGTTTTGACTGAGCACTGCCTGTAACTTTTGTTTCTGTTTCTGCAGGCGTGCAGGAAGTTCATAAACCATAACGCCGTGACGAAGGCTGCCAATATGTCTAGCAAATCCCCGGAACTACTTGCACGATACTGTGATCTGCTGCTGAAGAAGAGCTCGAAGAACCCAGAGGAAGCGGAACTTGAAGACACGCTCAACCAAGTGGTGCGTACATGAATCATATTTGTGGTCGATCATGCAAATCTGTGGAATTCACTGCAGAACTTTGTTGATGTTGTGTCAGATCATTCATATCTTTGTAGTGTATTCTGTTTCAACTGGCTTATCAAATACAGCCTTTGTGTGTGAACTTTAACACGTTCACCGCCAGGTACGAGTTAACTCGTACTTCAGCCAGTCATTTAACATGGCATGTAGGAGGTCAATGTGTTAAAATGTCTTGATACAGATTTGCATTCATATAAAAAAATTATACGGACACACTTGACGACAGTAGAGAAGTAGATAGACTCGAACATCTGTTGGTTCTATGTTCCTGTACGATCTAAGTTCATCATCTTTTATCGTGCGCTGGTCCCCATCCATTCTGAGCAGTCTTTCACTAAAGTGTTGTTCTGCCACAGGTGGCTGAACAATCATTTTCGGCCTGTGTTGAGTCTTGCCTATGATGTTCTACAAGATGCTATTTATATACATGAATATCCAGAAACATATACGCATAGTATTACGTACAGTACATACATTCATTCGCCATTCATTCATTTATTACAAGGATTTATATAGCGCCCTTCAAAGTTACTATTCAGGAGTGCTCCTGACCCAGCCTCGGCGAAAGAAGTCAGTTTTAAAATTGCGATACAACGTGTCAGAGGAAACCCTTGTTAGCAGGCGCAGGTATAGAGGTAACCCATTCCAGACCACAGGCTGAGGGCCATCAACAAGTGTGTAGGTAATACACACACACACACACACACACCACATATATATATATATATATTTATTTATATATACTATACACTGTATAATTAACAGTCTGTATGGTATACAGACATGTTATATTTTACTGATTAATGATTATGAATATTCTGTGGTTTTCCCACTAGCTGACAAGTGACTCTGCAGTGTTTGTACGGTGGATGTACTTTACTTTTCAGATGATCGTTTTCAAGTACATTGAAGATAAAGACGTTTTCCAGAAGTTTTACAGCAAAATGTTAGCGAAACGCCTCGTTCAGCACATGTCAACGTCGGACGACGCAGAGGCCAGCATGATCTCAAAACTGAAGGTACTGTATATGCAACATATTAGCGTTAGATGGAGCATTCAATTTGCACTGCAGCACGTGTCTTTATGACATGAATTTTGTTAATATTCTGTTACAATTTGATCAGGAACATTCATTTTATGTCTTTTTTGATCCATCTTTTTTGTCACCCTTGCAGCAAGCGTGTGGCTTCGAATACACGTCCAAGCTACAGAGAATGTTCCAGGATGTTGGCGTCAGCAAGGACCTGAATGAACATTTTAAGAAGCATCTTGATGGCACTGGCGAAAATCTTGACAGTACGGCTTTGTTTTATCATTTGTTATAGATGAAACATTCTTACAGTCTCCCATATCATCTCGTAGTGGGGTGGCAGGAAGTGGCCGTGGTGGCATTCTTTTGCTCAAGATCTCTGGATAGATGGCAGGTCTATGTGTATGTGTATGTTAGTAGACCAATTCCCAACTGTGGTCTCTTTTCTCGACTAAGGGCATATACTATGTGTGCGATACATGCCTAGGATGTTACTAGCATAATATTTTGGCGATTAGGATATTAACGAATAGGTTTACATTTTGTATGCATCATTTAGCAATGTGCTGTTGAGTTGTCTGTTTTTCGTTACATATATATGTTTGTGCTGTGCCATTTCTGACAGTTGATTTCTCGATTCAAGTTCTTAGCAGTGGATCCTGGCCATTTCAGCAATCCACCTCTTTCACCCTTCCGATTGAGGTGAGCTCCTTTACAGCGGTTACCTCCTAACCAGAAATTTTCAATCTATTATAAAGACGCTTCTTTTAAAAAGGTCTTAGTCGTAATTACCATATTCCTTACCTGACTTTACATTAATGTAATGTAATGACGACAATTTCTATGGCACCATAACACAGCCATGCTGCTACAAGGGTGCCTGGAAAACACAAACACACACTCAGAGACAAGCGATTTTTACCGTGCCAGTATATTAACTTGAAACAAAATGGCAGCGACTGGATGTTGTCTTTTGTTCGGTTGTTGGATTGTTGTTAATATGTTTGTGCTTCACCTTTTAATGTATCTTGCTGTAGCGCCAAGCAGTGAAGGTCTTCAGGACTGATTTAATGAAAGGTTCTGAGAAAATACTGATTGTGGAATGGTTTTACTTTCAGCTGGAAAGAAGCTTTCAACGATTCACGTCTTTCTACAGCGGCCAGCATAGCGGCCGAAAGTTAAACTGGCTGTATCAGATGTCAAAGGGAGAATTAGCAACAAACTGCTTTAAAAACCGTTACACATTACAGGCTAGTCATCAGTGTTATAATAGCCTTTGATATATGTGACGGAAGCCTTCGAAACCCGTCGTATGACGATTTTGACTTTTTTATTCAGCCATATTCTACAGTTAATCTGCTTCAAAATACTTTTTACAGAATAAAAATATCTTTTTTCTAACTGAAGTTATATGCTTTTGAATCTGCAATTTGCTAAATTCTTACAAATGAGAAAATCGGCTTCAAAGTTTTGGGACATTTGTGTCATGAAATTCCTTAGTAACCATTAATTGATTCATATGAAATTTGGCTGGTCAATAAATGGCTATATCCTGTATCCTATACATCAAACTGCATGAAAATCAAGCGATTATTTTCTAAGTTGTGATTTAATTACAGACAACTGCTGAATTGAAAGATACGAAGAAATGCAGTAATATCAAGCGCAAACAAGCGCACCCATGCATGTCGTGACGACCATGGCAAACACTTGATCGTAGACAAGGCATATACGCTGAATGAGGTGTAATACTTCTAACAAAATAATTGACCAGTCTTTAAGACACGCTTGAATAGGAATATTGTGTTCCAATTTATGATTTAAATAAACAGAATCAGGCCATGTACGATTGATACCAACGGCGGCGTTTTGCTCATGGAGTATTACCATCTGTATACTGTATGGGGTACCTCAAAGAAATGTTTACACAGCAGCTTACGGCCATCGAACCCGATAGGCCCAATAATACGAATAAATTATGTCCAATTTCAATGTTGACTCTCTCTCTGAGAAATAAAGCGAGCCTCTTCTATTCCAATAAAGAACTTTAATTATCTAGACCTAGCCTATGCACTTAGACAATTATTGTTCCTACTTAGGTCTACATGTATATCTCGCACGTTGCGCTTTGAGGTGGGACAATAATGTTAAGCTATCAAAGCCAGTACTAATTAAACTTCCTGTAGAGCTATAACTATGATGGGTGGATGGATAGATGGATGATGGGTGGATGGATAGATGGATGATGGGTGGGGGGATTGCCAGTTCAGCCCTATTATGATTGATAACGCCGTCAATGTTTACCCACGTTACACCCCTATCGTATTTATCTAAGAATGCCTGCGGCTTGTCTTTATCGCCATTTGAGCAGTTAATCAACTTTGCAGTTTTACTTTCCATGATGTAAAACAAAGTTTATACGAATTGTTTCCCATGCTAACGCAAACAGAACGAAAGAAAATGAGCACCAAAAATAAAATATCTGCGGGTCTCGATATAGATGCGAGTAGCAGCGCATGCGCAACATGAAGGTCAGGGTCGCGAGATGTCCCGTAAACCAATGAGACTTTCCGAAAACTGGGTTGGAGGCGTGGTTTGACCTCGTAGTTAGGCGGATATCTCAAACACAATGATAATTTGGATAAAAATGCCTCTCATTTAAATAGATGATACAGTTTATCTGGACAATCGAGTAGTATTTTGAATGTATAATTCATTAAGTGTTACACAGGGTTACAAGAAATAGTCTGGTCGGCGTGTGAAAAGTCGGTCGGTCATGGCGAATTTTAACTTTGAAAACGTGCTCATCGAGCAATTTTTCAGAGCAAATCTTGACACCACATGCGTTAAAAGTCATTTTTTTATCACCAAATATTTGAATTTAAATTTTCTAATTGCAGATAATGAAAGTAGACATATTTTTCAATACAAATTCGCCATAAAACGATATTTCATATTTCTGTCCCCTCTCGCCTATTTTAGCCTATAGCACAGAATCTAGTTAGCGACAAGTGACGGGGAAAGAAAGCTTCTGTCACATATGTGTGCTGTCCTGCCTTTGATATGTGTACTGTCCTGCCTATGATATGTGTGCTATCCTGCCTGTTTTTTGGGTTTAGTCCTTCCTGTGATATTTATGTCGTCCTTCCTATGATATACATTTTTATCCTGCTTGTTTTGTGTGTTTAGTCCTTCCTATGATATGTGTTTTGTCCTTTCTATGATATGTTTTTAGTCCTACCTATGATATGTTTTTAGTCCTGCCTATGATATATATGTTTATTGGACCCACTCAATCAAGTCCTTGAAATGTGCTGGAAAGGTACTGTATGCATGTCCAGATGCATAACTGCATGAACATCATCGTGGACAAATAATGGATATACTGTGTAGTTGTTTGGCATTTTTAACTCTTTAAAGATGGGCAGTTTTTTCAGAAGGTCCTTGGAATTAATGTGCAGCTTATTAGCGTTAAATTGTTAACGTGTCGTTTTTGCAGGCATCAACATTTCAGATGGCCATCCTTCTTCAGTACAATCAGGGAGAGACTTTTACAGTTCAGCAGCTCCAGGAGAGCACACAGCTTGATTCGGTCAGTTGCCGACAAATTTATACATAGTCCCATTGAAATTTTTCTTTCTTTTTATCCACCTTTCACTAATGTTATACCTACGTGACTATCCATTCATTCTCTTGGTATTGGTACTTGTGCTACTATGTGCATTTATCTGTCTGTCTTTGTATAACTATATACGATGCCGTATGTTAACTAGTGAGAATGAGTTAATGACATTACGACTTTCTCTGTAACTATACATTTTGACCTATGCGACGTATATAAATTACTATATGCCATAATAGATTCATAATTAATGTGGCCAACTGGTTGAGCGGTTGCATTTCACTGTAGGGTGGGAGTTCAATCCTCCCTGGTATGGTGGTCACTGGGGGACTAATCCATAGGTCTGTTCTTGCAACCTCCCTGCAGCCTGCGAGGCTCACGCATGGGTCTTTTGACTGAGCCATGATACAGAACAGTCATGGATTTTGTCCAATCTACGTTTATGCCACAAAGGAATGGCGCCGATTATTTTTTATTTCTCTGATGCTCAAACGCTTTTACGACCTTCAAGAAAGCGTTGCTAGTGGGAATATTAGCTGACACCCTGCTTTATTCCACTTTTGCAGGATATCTTACAGCAGGTCCTACAGATTCTACTGAAGACGAAGCTCTTAGTCAGCGAGGGCATTGACGGCGATTCCGTTCTACTGTTGCCTCCGAACGCGGCCATTTCACTCTTTCTACAATACAAGAAGTCAGTTGCACTTCACTTTTTCTAAGCTGTTGTATTGTAATAATAATAATAATAATAATAATAGGAATAATTACGACAATTTATATGGCACCGACAATGCTGTTGCAAGGACACCTTACAAAAGCGAAATTTTACTAAGGAAATCTTAATGTAGCACTGTTTTGGGAAGTTTTGACTCTTGCCGAGCACTTTTCTAGTTTGAATTCCAAACCAAAGCAATGACAAATAACTTCAACTGTAACCTGACTGTCAGCATAAATGATGGGTGTGTAAACAATATAAACAATAGAATTGTAAAAGGAATGTGTGAACAGTGGATAATGTACATGTTCAAAAATAGGATATGCTCTAAACAAAGAAAATGTAATTAGATGAACTAGAAAGTGTAAATGATGAAAATAAGCAAACTTTGAATAATGTCAATGATGTAAATGCTGGAAAATGTAAGCATTGAAAGATTAAAATTGCAATATGGATGAATAATTTGGATATTTTTCTTTGCAGCAAAAAGTTAAGAGTTAATATCAACGTGCCAATGAAGGCTGAGGTGAAGCAGGAACAGGAAGAAACTCACAAGAACATTGAAGAAGATCGAAAGCTTGTCATACAGGTCAGTTGCATTTAATAACTCTTTAGATTTACTTTGTGCCCAATCCATACGTTTATGGGTCGGTACTTTACCCACTGTGGCCTGCTGCCTACCAAATGAAGCTTAACTGAACTTTGCTAGCACATGCTGATGTTCATGTTTGGAGGGATTCTACCTATTGACTAAGTTTTACCTATTTAACCTTTCTCTTGCATTCGTTGCCATATATTGCATTGCATTGCTGTACATTGCAGTTCCGCTTCAATGAAGAGTTTCTGTTTAGTATTTAACTCCTAACACTTTTGCAGGGACCGACACTATAAAGTATCCCCTACGTAACTTGCAGGTTTAATGACCAGTGTGTTAATACAAGTAGTCTTCATTACATTAATAATGGTATGGCTTTATCCTCTCTAAACTGTCTGGACTGAACTGGGTTTCAATCACAATTAGGTTTTTATGCTCTGCAATAAAACAGTTGATGTTTCTGTGAATTGGACACTAACGCTAGAGAAATTATGAATCAATTCAATAGTAATTATGCAATTTCATCAACTGGTGTCTTCTGCATTTTGATGATAATGAATTAGACCTAGGAGCTACATATGTTTTTGATTAGTTCTGCCATTGTATTTATGGTATGCTTTTCCTGCTGTCTTTTGCTTCTGCGTGCTGTATGATTGTCATCTGCTTTCAGGCGGCAATTGTAAGAATTATGAAAATGCGCAAAACCCTGAAGCACCAGCAACTTCTCGTTGAAGTCATAAATCAATTGTCGCAACGCTTCAAGCCTAAAGTCCCCGTCATCAAGGTGAGGTGGACGAATGATATACCTGTATGATGAATGATATACCTGTATTATGTTCAGTGTCACTTGGACACACCTGTTTTAGCATCGTTGTTAAATCACTTTCGTTTTTTTAATGATTTAAAAAATGAAGAGTACTGCTGTGGAGCAGTTGATGTTGACCAGCATGCAACTTGTAGGAGAGTGTGAAAAACTTGACATTTTCTGTTTCACGCCATTTAAGCGTTGTAGTTATGGCTGGCCAAAGTATAGTGCTCATAATAATAATAATAACAGTGACGATTTCTGTGGAGCCGTAACACAGCTATAGCTCCTACAAGGGATCCTCACATACTATACTAACAGCAGGATAGACCTTGAGAAATAAATAAGTCTTGAGTCCAGATTTGAAGGAGTCAACTGAGTCAGCCGCTTGCAGGGCAGGAGGAAGACTTCCAGCATGTGGGGACGGCCACTGAGAAAGCACGGTCACCGAATCAGGTTTTCATCCGCCGTACATGAATATCGCTTTTGTCGAGCGATCTAAGTCGCATCTCAGAAGCGGAGCTCATGTTCCTACAGTTAGATTTATTTGAATTTTGCATAAGTTACGAGTTTATGATATGATAAAATAAATAGACCAGTACCAGTAATAACTGTTGTACTGTTCCCTACTCCCTAGTATGGTGTGACTTCACCAATAAGCAGAGCTTGACACTTTAAGTGTGCATGTTTGCAAGTTGGTACTCCTCCGACTTTTTACCAAATTGTTTCCTCACTGTTGAATGAATGAGCTTTCACCCCATAATTTTCACGTGGGCTGACTAATATTGTAAGGATGGTGTACTGTGCGTGTGATTCTGTTGCTATGTTATGAATGAATTAAAATATCCTCCTTATTAATTTACTGAAAGGAAAAGTATTTCACTTCGTAAAAAGTAAGTTCTGGACACTTGTTTCGACCGGAATGGCTATCAAGCTCTAAGCGTGAATATATGCTATTGATTATTATTGCTTGTTCTTACTCGGCTTTGTAACTTATGTCTGTGTTGTTGAACTATGCAGAAGTGCATCGACATCTTAATCGAAAAGGAATATCTGGAGAGAGTTGAGGGTCAAAAGGACACGTACAACTATCTTGCCTAGTGCTGGCCGCAGCATCGGGTTAGTTGGATGATTCGCTGACCCATTCCTTTGAAGTTGCAGAACTTAGAGTCCATCCAGTGTACTACAATGGAATGGTTGTCCTGTTGTAATTTAAATTAGATATACTCTACCTTACGATTGATATTTTAATTTTGTGTTCTCCGAATTATCTTTAGATCTCAGAACGTTTATTTTAAGGACTAATGTTTTGCTTTGCTTTATCTGATGCTGGCAATGTAGTACTGTCAATCTGCTATCAAGAAATAGCATAAAGGATATCTGCAGAGGGATAGGGAGGTATGGGACCTAGATGTTGACGTGGCGTGGGACTATGCCCAATGCCTCGTTAAGTTGTCCGCCCCAGGGATAAAATTCGGTTGTGCAAACTTGGCCTCATGGAGTATGGCTGTAGCCTCAGTTGTGGGAAGAGTGTATATACCTAATCAGTGTTGTCATTAGATGAATCCTTGGAATTAAGTGCGCAGTTGCTTTCTGGCGGTTCACTCCTGAAAAACTTAAAACTTTGAATTGAAATTATGGAATCTGACCACTGTGCCCAGGTCTTGTTTATAGAATTGCTAGCAAACTTTTTGAAAATGGGTTATATACTGTTCACAGATAATCTTTTTAGCAACTATTAGTTTGTTTATAGATATATTTGCAAGTAAAACAAGTGCATGTGGTAGGTGTAGCTTTTTGAAGGAACTCCAAAGTGAGAATAAAATTAAATGTGGAGACGCAACTTTCTTCGTAGTGGACTACTACCGTACTACTAGTGGTGGTCGGACAAGATAGACGATTTTGCCATGTCTACCATTCACAATGATGATGATATGATATGATTTTATTCCTGCCAAACTCGCCTCAGCAGAATTAGTGGTTAAACTTATTGCTGATTACAGTGCAAATATGAATGGTATTGATTAATGTGACCAGCTTCTAGTATATTATGCCCTTGGTCTGAAAATACCAAATGCAAAAAAGCAATATGCCAATTGGTTGCAAAAGTATCAAATGGCAAAATGCAGTATGCCATTGGTTGAAAAAAATACCAAAATTGTCCTTGGTTGTTTAAATACCAAATGGCAAAAGTGATTGCTTTTCATATCTGAAATATTTATCAATTTTTATTTACATAAATATACACCCAGGAAAGCAACAGGAAAGATAATTTCATAAGACTAGAATGGTATATGCTAGATGCAGTTGTTTCGAAGTACCCCACCCAATAGCACAGTTAGTGCTGCAAGATTAGCAGGGTAACCTAATATATAAATTTGCCTTAGTACTCCATTGTGTGGTGGTAATCTGCACAGTGGATTGTGGTTGGATTCAAATGTGGACAAGAAAAGAGCGAGAAGTGGTCAAAAGAAGGTATCCTGTATGGTCTACCCATAGCACATTTACTTTAGCAAAAGAATTTGACTTTTGCTTTGAGTCTCAGCTCTTCTGTTTTGCCTTCGCATATACGGGCCATCAGGAAAATCCGTACTTAAGGCAATTTTGAAAAAAAGTGTGTAGTGAAAGAGGATTCGACTGACTATTATTTTGTCTAACTGATGTTATCCTGCTGCTGTGATTGCAGGTAACATCGTGTCTGCCAAAAGAATCGACGATTTTCCGGGGCGACCATCTCCCCGATGCACATACATTGTGATGCGGACTTTTCACTATTTTATGCATCTGCATATTGTATTTTGACTCTGTAAATACCATTTGGAAATTGACCGTCGGCTGCCAGCAGTTCTCGGTTGCAACTCCCTGTTCTCGCTTTAATACATTTTCTGATAAAAATAGCTCCTTATACATACGGTTTCAGACACATGCATATGAATTTTTTCATATACATAATCTTTACTTACAAGTGCATTCATTATACTGGTGTCAAAGTATATGCATGCCTTTCTGGTTTGCTTTCATGTGCATGTACGTGTGTGTAAATGTTTGCCTGAATTTATTATGCACATTTAATACTTGTATATAGACTGTTATATAAACTATTGACAGAGTGTTTGCTCATGCTATTATATACATGTATATGTTTATATATATGTATATATATATACATATATTCAATTTTTATAGCATGTGCAAAAACCCTGTTGATATGTTTCATCTTGGTTTGCTAATTTAGAATGTAATTATAACAGCAGTTCTCATAGATGCATGCCTTGAGTAAATCTAAATATCAGAATGGCTAGTCGTGACCAATTCTGGCTGATCTTGCTCAGAGCGACCCGATGAAATTATTAACGAATATCTGATTCAACATAATTATGTGTGACCAAATAATCCAGTGCTCACCTAGTAGTAGCTCAGAGTGTGACAGTTTTCACCTCCTGCCAAAACAGTCATTGTGAATGAAACCTGTCTGGGGTTTGTTGTCAATGCGCACATGCGTAGTGCCATTGATAGATGCTTAATCACTGGACAGTAGCGCTGTTTGAATCGGAGCAAATACTATGTGTGAGTTATATGATAAGCGAATTCTCAGTTATAAAAGGGGGTAGTTTCAAGAAAAGGTTGAGAGTCAAGGGGAGTGTTGGCTTTGCTCCCTAAAGCAGCCAAATTGTCTTTGAATTCTAAATTCCTTTGCCATTTTGGTCCATGCCAAATCAACATTGTTTTCCTTACTGTAAATTTTTTATCAGACTCTTGACAAAATCATACATTCATTGTCACCTTATCACCACAAGTGTTGTTGGGAAACAAATTCTAATATGATGTGCTAAGAGACCCAGACCTCAACTTCAGACCTGAGTCATCCTAGATGTATAACCAAAGGCTGCATGAAGAGGAAGCTTTGGTGTGTAATACTGTAGTATGTGTATATATTATATGTGTATTTTATATCTGTGTATATGTACACTAATATATATATATATATATGCACACATATATTATATATACTTATATATATAAATTATGTACTATCTTTAATACCTGTCTGGTACTTCCAGCTTTCTCTAATGGACTAACCAGATCAGAAACAGATCATTGGAGAGGTTCACTAAATAAATACCTCAACACGTAACTGGTTCGATTCTTCAGCATCTCCAATGCCGAGCGTCCTCTTGTTGCTTAAATTTTCAATATAGTACGAAAAGTTTTACGTACGTATGTGTATTTGCCTGTTGGCAGTATAACTGCAACGTATTGTTTTCCATAATTTCCTTGGTACACATGTAAGTTTGGAAGTGTGCACGTCCAAGAGTGTATACTTAAGTTACCGTGAGCACTTTCGTTTTTGCTGAAGCTCCTCTGCTTGATCCAGTTTCTACATTTGCCAAGCAGCACTTCTTTTCTTTGCCATTCAGTGGTACATCAAGTCACATCTTTGGCAAAAATGCATATGCATACTAACACTTGTATGCTATACAATATACATGTGTTAGTATTGTGTGTGTGTATAAATGTGTGACATTGTGTGCGTATAATATATCTATTTTGAAGGGGTGCTATAACAAGTGCTCATACATACATAAATGCATACATACATGCCTAGGTTTATGTAGGTGTGTACTGGACTACTTGAACTGATGCCAGGTTTGAATGCTAAAGGATTGGGTATTTCTGGTATTAAATTAATAAAATTAATAATAAAAGCTTGTATATCTGAATTATATTTTTTATAGCACCTTTTAAGAACCCCTGCAGGACAATGTGTATCTATTGTTGTGCAGATATTACAAGTCTGTTGGTTGGATGTTCCCTCCATAACAGGGAGTGTGCACTGTGCAAGCTGTAACCTTCCAGTTCATTCATTTATTCATTCATAAATTTCTGTTGCACTTCTTAAGGGGAGGGAGGGAGGGACTGAGAGTTACTGTGCAGAGATGGTGAGCAAGTCTCTAGCATGTGCACTACTTATTGCAGATCAGTAGATGCTGCATCATTAGATAGTGGTGCTATACAAATGTATATAGCAAATAAAGAGCTGCCATTAGATTTTGTGCATGCTGTTTTCAATGTTACTGGTCTGTACTTGTGCCTGTTTTCTGAATTAGCAAAATTAATAATTCGGTTGCATACATAACACACTTGCACAAATTTATGTACATTATTCAGCATTCGATAAATCTCATCACTTCGAATTTCGGGCCCCATAAAAGGATTACTGAAATGAAATTGAATGCCTTTTCTACTTCACAGGCGTTGTGCATGCCCTTAGCAACTATGTGTCCAGCAGAATGGTGCATACTTTTTAGCACCACTTCAAGTCTACATATGTTTAAATCTAATAATAATAAAATGTTTTTTGCACATATTATATATATATATATATACACATTATATATACAGTTGTCAAGGTTTATATAAATATTACATATGTATAAATATGGTATATATGTGATGCATAATTTCTCTGAGCGCTACAACTGTTGTAGTGATGTATGTATATCTTTGAATCTACTCTTCTGGTTTCATATAGAATCGTTGGTTGGTTCGTTGAAAATGATATCCGAAGGTTTTATCTACAACTTTGAACACTGCTTTATACTGTAGGTTAATAAATTTCAAGTTTTTTGGTTCAGTTTTGACAAAAAATTTGCTTTGTTGAATTTCTAGAAAATCGTGCTGAAGAGTTGAATGGTGTGCATTGTTTTGTGATTGTTCCCCAATGAGATGCCTTATGTTATGTATGATCTGGTTTAATTTAAGAAAAGAGACAAATCCATGTGACACACCGCACCCAGTTATGCGGCAAAGCACATTAAAAATCAACAACGGCAAAAATATTGTCAACATAACAATGTCTGTCATTAATTGGCGGCAAAGAGAACCACTCGGAATAAAATTTCTATCATCTTTAAATGGTGGAACAAAAGGATGCAATCTAGGGCGTAAATAATTATAGGTGGTTTTTGCTAGAGGTGGGAAAAGGTTCCTCAGGACGAGATTGACATTTAGCATTACGGTACATTACGAAGCAGCCCAGCATCTACTCCAGCAGCTAACTTCTGTATGTTCGGGAACAACACAGGAAGGTTAGATCACTTAGATGTATATATTCCAATCCAATAAGTTTTTATAGCATTCCAACTATATTATTTATTATAGACAGCTGCCGAAATGGCACTCGGTGAACAAGCTTATGCAATGTAAACATCAAGATCTATCAAGGCCAGTTAGACTATAAGATCAGATTAATATGCAAACAACATTCTGACAATGTTTTTCGAATTCGGTTATCTGCCTTTAGCAGCATTCGGTCATGTTGTCGAGAGAAGGCTTTAAAGTGAAGACCATTGGCTTCGTTGGGGGAGGGAGGTTGGGAGCAACCTGTGGATGACGTGACCCAGTCTCTCCAGGAACTGGCGTAAAAGTCTGTTATCAGCTGGAATGGCATTGTTGTGTTGCATAAAGGCTGTCCATATAATTACTACATGTACACTATACAGTGAGACATATGGTTGATCTGATTTAGATGATTTTTGCGTACAAATGCGTATGGTATGTTGAGAGTCTCTGCAAAATGTTTACCTACGCAAAATAAATGTCTAATTACAACGTCCACATTAGCATGTTTGTAGCTCTGTATTCAGTGTTCAGACCTAAACAGTAATGGATAAGTTGAAAATTTTTTAAATTAGCTAGCAAGTATGATGTTAACAAAAATATAATTATTATTATTACCTACAGAAAATAACTTTCTTATCGATGACTTTAGCTAATTAACTGTTGTAAAGAGCTGGGGCAATTAGAGAAGCTTAGTTGCATGTATACATGGGGGAGCCACAAAATGTGCAAGATGCAACAGATGAGGTGGCATGAAAGCATTGTTGTTGCATATGTAATATATCTAGATGGGCCCTTAGATATCAATAGTCGCTTCAAAGTGAACTAGGCCTATTAGAGAATGAGTTGTCGTAATCGTAATGTCCTAATTTCTAAAGCGCTACTAGAAAGCCAAGCGCGGGGCACCGGCTTATTCACGAGCGCAGCGTTGAGTTAGAAGGGTTGTCCGTGAGAGTAGTCCGTGGTGGTCCGGGTCGAGTTACCATAGGATCAGGTTCAAATGCGTTGAGTCAAAAAGGTTGTCCGTAAGAGTAGTCCATGGTGGTCCGGGTCGAGGTACAGTTGTGTGTCAACATTATATATAAGACAACTGGAACTGTTTAGTGACTTAATTCCTATAAATTTTGCTTTCAAGCAATTTATTTTCTATAATAAGCCTTCATACATTGTGATTTACTAAGAACCAACAGTACATGTAGTGAGGTAGGCAAATGATTTTTGAGTATTTTAATTAGTTCCAAATAACAAGGTCAGGAGCATTTTAAAATCGTCTAATAATAACTTTATAAGCACTTCATTTTACTTCATTTACAGTCCACTGAAGCATGGTTAATTGGAGCTTAAAACACTAGTATTAAGGCAACTAGTCATCTGTAGCAAATATCACAGTATCTACATCAATTGATCGTATTTATATAAATTGTCCACTACAGTCAGACACGATGGGTGCGGCCAATCGCTCAACGTGTCACATTGTAATCGCGCATTTCTGTAGCGCCATTCGACGAAAAACTCATCTTAGCTTACTATGATTTACCAATACAAAACTATGATCCTCATAAAAAGCAATAAACATGTTACGCATATATAACAGGCTACAAATTAAGTTATTAACAACAATATTAGCAATAATAACCTTCAACGTTTTTAGCACTTCTGGAGCTGAATATTAGCCAAGGCACAGAAGTAGCGGTCCAGCGAAACAGGTGGGTCTCGAGTGCCAGCACATACCCTGTATGCCAGAAAAAGCTAGAATGCACTTCTAAATTAACCACTTTAAATAGAACGTTCAAAAATTGGTATTGCATAGAAGGTCGTCCATTCTTCCGAAAAAGTCACGGATTATTAATTATAAATATACTATTCTATAAAACGATACGCGGACACGCAGACGAAACTTCCATATTGCAAGACGGCCTGGGCAGTTGCATGCTTTTGTAGCGCCTTAACACGGGCGATCGTTCATTAAATTCGGCCTAAATCGTTGACGTTTTCTCTGCAGATTCTGATTCGGAAGTTTGTCGGTTTCGTTAGTTCGTTGATTCGTTAATGTTGTCTATAAAAATTGCCAAAACAACAATGTCACATTCAGCATAACACTTCTAGAATATTGTATTGTATTGTAGGCCTATTTAAACATTTATAATGCGCCTCTAGTAGGGTGCAGGGGCGGATCCAGGGGGGGCCAATCCGGCCATGGCCCCCCATTTCAAAAATTTCTTTCTTTTTACCAGCTATTTTGCTCGGAAAGTAGACGTGCCCCCCCAAGAGTGGTCTTATAGGACTTTGGCCCCCCCTTCGAAAATTTCTGTATCCGCCCTTGGTAGGGTGAACCGTTCAGAGGCGCTCCCAGTGCGCAAGGCCCCGCGAGAAGAAGGCTTTGAGAAGAGACAGAGCAGAGGAGAGACTGACAGACAGAAGTGTAGAGCGAACAGAAGGAGAAAGAGCATTCCAGAGGGAAGGACCAATCGAGACAAAAGATCGAGATTGAGCCATAGCAGTTCTAGACCGAGGAACCAATAGGTCAAGTCTGTTGGATGAGCGAAGCGGACGATGGGAGGAAGCTGAGTGAGGACGAAGTAAAACATTAGTCAGATATTTTGGGGCAAGACCCCGTTGAGACTTTAGAATCAGAGTGAGGATCTTGAACTGTGCGCGAGCACATAGAGGAAGCCAATGAAGTTCATCAAACATAAAGGTAGAGATGTGAGAGTACTTGGGAAGGCGGGCAATCAATATATCAGCTGAGTTGAGAACTGACTGAATCGGTGAAACACGAACTTTAGGAAGACCAATGAGAAGAGAATTGCAATAGTCGATTCGAGAACATATAAAAGCATGAACTAAGGTAGTGAAGATGGAGGAGGAGACAGAGCGACGAATGACTCTGAGACGTCTTAAATGAAAAAATGACGAGCGGGTCAGATTGGAAATATGCTCGGTAAAGGTAAGAGAGCTATCAAGTACTACACCAAGATCACGCACACTTGAAGAGAATGAAAACAATGGGAATTTTTCAGAGAGAAGAATAAGATCAAGCTTATGGAGCTGCTGAGGAGTGCCTCAGATAAATTGAGTCTTTGAAGTATTAAGCGAAAGGCGATTAGAAGACATCCATGAGTGGAGATGATTAGTGAGAGATTCAATAAGCCCAACTAGAAGCAGCTGGGAAGAGGGGGGACCATGGACAAATGCCTGGACATCATCAGCAAAGGGATGCCCAGCAGCAATACAGATCGGAAAAAGAGAAGAGATGTCAGCCGTGTAAAGAATAAATAGGAGAGGCCCAAGAACTGAACCTTGAGGGACACCCAGATTAACATGAACCCACAAGTTGACACAACTACCGCCCAAGTATCTGATCTGCTTCTCATCGCTGGAACTCCACTCTGACTCCGGTTTGGAAACCCTGCAACCGCTGGTTTTGTATTGCTGTAGGGCGTAGGCTAACGCAGTGTGAGAATTGTGGAAAAATAACTGGGGGGTTGGACCATTATCCACTTGGAATTGGGGTGTAAAAAACATACTTTAACATGGGGCTCTAAGAAAGACTGGGGGGGTCGAAACCCCCCAACCCCCCCGGCAATTCTCACCCTGGGCTAACGGCGCTTTAAGACAGCAAATTCTGTAAAATCAGATGAGGTTAAGTACATCGCAGACTTGGTCATTTTCTTACCTAAAGGCTGAGGTTCGAGGTGAATCATCACGGCTGGCACATGTCACGCAGTATTGCCCGCGCCACTTCATCGATGTAGGTCGTGTTCAGCATCATGTAAACATACTTCGACGGATCGCTGGCGACTCCTGCCATCTCGGTCAAGTCGTGCTCCTGGTTGATGACGACAGAATACATCAGGACCCCGAGGTCCTTGATGCGGCTAGCCTCCGGCAACGTATTCTCATGCAAAATGTTCGAGAAGCCATCGCTGACCAGCACGACCCGCGTGGGAACCGTGCGGTTGCGGAACCCGCGGAGGGGGTCGAGGACCGCCGTGCGTGTCGTGTAGAGGGCGGCCTGCGTGTTCGTGTAGCCACCCTGGTGGTAGAATTCGAGGGCTTCGAGCAGCTTCTGCTTCTGTCCGATGAACTCGTCCATGTAGATGACGTCGCTGACGTTGGTGGCAAAGGTGACGATCCCGAAGCGTGAGCTGTTGTTGTCGATGTCGAGACCTTGGACGACGGCGTGAAGGAAGCCGACGACCAGTTCGTACTCGTATTCGACGCTGCCCGAAAGGTCAAGGATCATGACGACGTCGAACTCATGAGCGCAATCTACAGACAGGAAGTGACGTGTCTGCATTTAGTACATCTCATCACTAGTTAGAAAGTTATCATGTAGGCCTACGTACTTATAAGCTTACATACGGTGGTGTAGTTGGTATGTTCGTTGCCTTGCAGCCAGAGGTTGCAGGTTCGAATCCACCTCAAGTCGCCGCATAGAAACCTTGGGCAAGTCCTTCACTCGCCATTGCTCAGCGTTTCGGCGTGAAACTCCAATGTAGTGTCCGCGCTGTAGTCTGGAGCGCCTTTGAGTAGAGAGCCTGAAGGGGCGCTATACAAGTACGATTACAAGCAAACATACATACATACATACATACATACATACATACATACATACATACATACATACATACATACATACATACATACATACATACATACATACATACATACATACATGCATACATGCATACATGCATACATGCATACATGCATACATGCATACATGCATACATGCATACATGCATACATACATACATGCATACATACATACATACATACATACATACATGCATACATGCATACATGCATACATGCATACATGCATACATGCATACATGCATACATGCATACATGCATACATGCATACATGCATACATGCATACATGCATACATGCATACATGCATACATACATACATACATACATACATACATACATGCATACATACATACATACATACATACATACATACATACATGCATACATGCATACATGCATACATGCATACATGCATACATGCATACATGCATACATGCATACATGCATACATGCATACATACATACATACATACATACATACATACATACATACATACATACATACATACATACATACATACATACGTACCTACGTACGTACGTACATACATACATACATACATACATACGTACCTACGTACCTACGTACGTACATACATACATACCTACGTACCTACGTACGTACAATACATACATGCATACATACAATGTCATACATACATGTACAAACATACATAATTTTTCTTAAAACATTTTCTGATCTGCAGCTAGGCTAGATGATGTAAAGTAAAATTATGGTGACGTAGAGTGAGGCTAGATATGATCAGTCCATGTCAGGCAAGGAATGTCATATCATATTGCATCAATCAAGGTATAGTATAATGTCTGGTGAGGTAGAACAAGGCCAGATACACGCGATGGGATGAAGTTAGGTTACGAAAAGCGAAGGAGAGGTTGAAGTACAGCATAACAGTGGGACAAAGTCATCAAAGTAA
This sequence comes from Lumbricus terrestris, assembly GCA_949752735.1. Classification (NCBI taxonomy): domain Eukaryota; kingdom Metazoa; phylum Annelida; class Clitellata; order Crassiclitellata; family Lumbricidae; genus Lumbricus; species Lumbricus terrestris. The sequence goes on from OX457038.1 coordinate 59,988,737, forward strand.
GGACAGATGAGGTAATGTTACGTAAACAAACATTAAATAAAAGTTGATTAAGGTAAGAGATTCTGAACTTGAGAAAAGTTCCCTATCTCCCCAATTACCCAATACCCAGTATGCGCACCATCACTCAGGTTGACTTACAACTCCACCCCACCCCACCCACCCCAAAACCCCACCCACCCACCCCAAACCCCCAACCCCACACCCACCCCTCACCCGCACAAAGACGGACTTACTAATTCCGCAGTTGGCTCCAGCGTAGTAACGATTGCAGGCGCAGATGAACTCGTAGTATTCGTCGTAACAACTGCCACCGTTTTGGCAAGGAGACGACACACACTCGTTGTAATCTATTATAGACAACACATTCATGATTCAACCAGATAACATATCGATTAGATGATCGTCCAAGACAAGATTACGCAAGCTAATGGAAAGTAGGCTGAGGTAAGAAAGGTAGACATGATCAGGAATAACTTATAAATTGCATGCATACAGAAGATGTGTAGGCCTATACAGTATATATTACACACAGCGGTGGTCAGATGAAGTCCACATCTGCATATTTATTTCATGTATAATTATCAACACCAGGCAGTCGTGTCGACATCACACGTGACCAATCTTTGTGCGTTGTGAGCGCACGGATGCAAGGATGCACGGATGCACGGATGCGGGATCGCATCGCGCTGCACTACCAACGGTTCAATCAACCTTTCATTCGGCAGATGGCGTTGGTAAACGGAGCAGTAGGATGTGATGGACGCCTTGCAAGGCTACCCGACAGTTAAACTTGACTTCTGTAGTAGATTGTAATCAACCGTTCACTATATGAATTGTAATGATATATATATATATATATATATATATATATATATGTGTATAATATATGTGTACATATATAAAATATATGTGCATATATATAAATTGCAATGATACTGCGTCGTGTCAGTGTGGAATTAAACAAAGATTATATTCACAATTGTCATCAGTGAATATCGGTTACGGTCAGGATAGACGTCGTGAGTATCGGTTAGAGTTAGAGTTAGTGTCGTCATTAGATACTGTCCAAAGACACAGTGCATATGCTTCGGTCCCCGATACCGCAATTATGCCGCAACGTTAACTGACCGTCGACGGTTGAGTTGATGAGTTGCTTGGCGAGTTTCGTTCGCTCCGTATCGTTGTAGCTGAGCGCCACGAAGATGTTTCGGTCGAAGGGGCGACTGGCGATCATCCGGATCTCAACCATGTTGACGAAGTCCCCGAGGGTTCCGGTGATCATCCGGATGTTCTGCTGACGACAGATGGAAGCCTCGACGACCGTCCTTTCCGGATTGATATTCGACGCTCCATCCGTTATGACGATGGCGATGTTCCGGACGTTCGGACGGTCCCCGTTCTCCGGCGTGAAGGCCTGTTCGTGGAGGATGCGAAGGGCGTCGGCGGTGTTCGTCCGGTTGCCGAGGAAGTTGATCCGGTTGATGGCCTGGATGAGGTCCTGGCGGATCGTGTACTTTACGAGGTTGAAGGCGAAGACGGCGTAGTCGCTGAAGTAGATGAGTCCCACTCTCGTCCGGTCGCTGCGGATCTCGAGTTGACTGACGATCGCTACTGCCAGCTGCTTTACTTTGCTGAAGCGGTCGTTCTTGATGCTCCCAGAGCCGTCGAGTACGAACATCAGGTCAATGACTCCGGTGCCAGCTGTAAAGAAAATGTCATCAATTTTTATTAATTGATATTATTATTGCATATTTATTTAAACTTTAAGCCACTTCTAGCATCGTCAGTCGAGCTGTCATCTTGGCACATTTGCAAAGACGACAGCTGAAAATGCCACTATTAACCTAAAATGCGAATATTCAAAAGGGAATCATCACTATAATTAGATCTCTAAGTATATTTAATCTAAGCCTTAAACCGCTCATAGCATTTACATAATATTTTTTATATTATTGCTATGGTTATAAGCAGGTCTATATTTATTTTAGCCTTAGGCTACACCGCTCATATCAGTACTGAAATAGTAGGCCTAGGCTATAGTAATTCTGTGTTAGAGCGACAGCCTAAAACGCTACCACTATGCAATGTGGAAATTCAAGAATTTAAGATGGGGAAGGGCTCATCCCCCCCAACCTTCTCCCTGCTCGGCGCTACGAGCCTCTAAGGCTGTCGTCGGACGCTCTTTCACCCCTAACAACCTTGATTCCTTTCCCCCCACCAAAGGAGGGGACTAGATTAAATACGTACATCTCTCGCAGTAGATTCCTGTGGAGGTTTCCGGACAGTTACAGATGTATCCTCCTAAGATATTCTGACAGGATCCGCCGTTCTGACATGGGCTGCTTCGACAGTAGGTGTCATCTGGTATTTGAGCAATCACATGATAAATATCAGCTCTCCAAAGAAAGTGGAATATTCATAATTAGAATAATAACAGCAGAGTAGAAATAAATAATGATGACAATAATTAGCAGCAATAATAAAATTAATCATTATTATTTCTTTAAAAAATTCTATTATTATTTTATTTATAGATAAATAAATATATGAATTAAAGAAGTTATTATTATTATTGTTATTATTATTATTATTATTTAATATTATTATTATATACAGTTACGATTTGGTTTTTACATAAAAAATTTTAGTTTGTTTAGGGTGGCCGGTCCATGGCCCCGGGTAATCCAGACAAGGTGCCCTGGAAGGCAACGGCGTTGTAGCGCTGGATAGTGATTGAAATGCTTTGGAAAAGAAAACCCGCTTCTCGTATATCTCCAGATAATTTCGACAGCCGGCGTCCAATCTCGGACACAAAGGCGAGGCCCTCGTTGTTGATTGGCCCCATTGTTTCCACGGCTAAGGGGACGAAGACGTATGTTTTCTGAAGGTCTAAGTACTTTGAAATTTTCCTTGTAGCGGCTTTCTCTGCTGCTCTCCCGGCTTCGGTCGCGTTCTCGTGGACGTACGAGGCGGCCACCGTGTCCACCACGGTCGCGTCCCAAATCAACGCCCTTCCGTTGCTCCAAGGGATGAGAGTCTGGCCGTCCGGTCTTTTTCCGTCCAACCTCGTGAGGCCCGACGGCTCCTTGATTGCCGGAGTACCAGCTCTATTTAAACCTCGGTAGACAAGGTCGTTGATGGTGCCATGTCTTGCCTGACGACCGAAACCAAGGAAGCATGAAAGACCATGCGAGCCTCTTGCTGATACAGGAGCACCACAAACACACGTGTGCGGCTCACAAATGGCCGCGCCAAGTCGGAGACCTACCGCGACTCTCACAGCCTCGTCGTTCAATCTGAGGTCGAACGCGGTAAGTGGAAGGGCGTATAGCCAGTCAGAAGCGTGTGGCGCCATTGAAGCCTTTAGACGTGCCCGATCGTATGGGTCTTGTAGCTTTGACTCGATGGAAAGCACGGTCTTAAGTAGTATCGGCTTGTCCAATAAAGATTGCTTGTGGCCGGGAAATTCCGCTGGATCACTAGTCTCAGTAATCCGCATCCAGTCGGACCGCGCAGAATCGGATGATTCGTCGTTAAAGTTCCAGGCCGCTCCCAAAATGAGAGACTGGATGGAGAGGGTGCCAGCGGCAGAAGCCAAAAAGGCTGGAAGTGCCAACGAAGACACCCTCCTTACTCCCAGTCCCCCTAATCTGATTGGAAGAGAGGCCTGCGTCCATTGGTCGTCGGTCAACGAAATGTTAAATATTCGTTCAAATCCTCCTCTTAGCAGCTCATCGTAATCCTGCAATCGAGGGTGGTCGTGACAAGGGGTGCATCTTAATAGGTGCATCAGCCTAGGCGAGCCAAGCGAGCATCTGAGGATCAAGAGAGCGTCCTGTTTTGCGACGAGTTGTAATCTGTCGATCGAGGTCCCGAGGTCGGTCACGCATTTGTCGAGCGCTGATAGAAGGGCCGACGACGACGTGAGCGGAGCACCAAGAAGCATGGCCGCCATGGGATCGACTCGGGCGAATTGTCGCATAGCGCCTCGGTTGGTGTTGTAGAAATCGAAGTCGGACGCGATGATCTCGCACTTAGTGCGGTTGAGAGTGAGCCCCAGGCGCGAGCATCCTTCCTCGATCGAATCCACGTCAGACTCCACTATCTCTGGGTTCCCGCCAAGGGTGAGGTCGTCGAGGTATCCAAAAGCCAAGGGCGACACCAAGCGAGTTAGAATAGGATGGAGCGGTAGACAGAATAGTAGAGGCCCCAATGGATCGCCCTGTTGTGACCCTTCCTGCGATAGTATATTAAACCTGCCGAACTGTAGAGATGTCGTTTCGGCGTAGGCAAGGTGGCAGTATGCGGCCAATTCAGGGATGATTTCATCAACCGACGCCAGCATGGAATCACGGTGTAGGCTATTGAATGCGTTCGAGATGTCAAGCTTGACCAATACTGACTGTGGGTCCATGTCTTTCAAAAATCGTCTGGCGGCATGGGACGCAGCTTCGCAGCCTCCTGGCACTCCCACCCCAAGTTGTTTAGGGGTTAGGTACGGCGTGACACGCGGGATGGCGAAAGCGTTGGCGCATTTAGATGCGAGTCTACGCCAGACATATCCAATGGCTATCGGTCTTAGACCGCCACATTTCTTGCGAAGCGCGAAAAGAGTTCCTCCGAATAAGATGCAACGAAACTCTTGTGGACAAGTGCCGGCCAGAAGAAGGTTGATGAATGCGGTCGTCGCCTTCAGTAACCCAGGTCCTGAGTCCGGATCGTTCAAGAGTTCCGCGACGTGTTGAGGACGCAGGCCATCCGGACCGCAACAATATTATTATTATTATTATTATTATTATTATTATTATTATTATTATTATTATTTTTATTTTTTATTTTTTTTTTGCCCTGAGGTACTTTGTTCCCCCAGGGACTTATAAAAAGTTAAAAGCAATGTGCCTGGAACGGCTAAACCTCATCCATTTCGGGCGTGGGTCTTCTAAAGGAACCACTAAAAGCTATGGAGTTGAAGCGCTGAATTGTGATTGAGAGCCTTTGAAACAAATAGCTGGTCTCTCGCGGTTCGCCAGTAGCTAGTGTGAGGTGGCGACCCATGTCCGAGATAAAATTGAGGCCTGCGCTGTTGATGGGGCCCAGTGTTTCCAGGGCAAGGGGGATAAAAACGTGCGTATCTAGAAATGCGTGGTATTTCTGCATTTTTCTTTCCTCCGCTAGACACGCCGCTGCCCCTGCTTGTGCTGCTGATGCTGCGATGCATGACGGTGCCAGTGTGTCTATTATTGTGACGTCCCAGACTAGACTTTTGCCTGCCTTCCAAGGTATGAGTGTAATTCCATCTGGTCTTTTCCCATCAGATCGTAGTAGTCCTTGCGGCTCTTTGGTTGTTGGGAAGCCGGCTTTCGACAGGGATCGGTAGACCAGGTCGTTGATGGCCCCGTGGCGTGATATTCGGCCGAATCCCAGCTGGCAGGACAAACCATGTTCACCCCTGGCGGTGACTGGTGCTCCACAAGTGCATGTGTGTGGTTCGCAGATGTTTGACCCCAACCGCAAACCCACCGCCACCCTGACCGCCTCGTCGCTCAGTTTCAGCCCACAAGATGTAATTGGTAGACTAAACAGCCAGTCACCAGCATGTTCGGCAGTCACTGCCCTCCATCTGGCTTGGTCGTGCTCATCAGTTAACCGGGTGGAAAGATCCGTGAAAATCCGTTGGAGGAGCGGTTGGTCCCACTTGGACTGCTGATGAGTTGGCAACGGTTCTGTAGAACTGAGCCCAGACTCTGCCCTCCATCTGGCCTCCAGAGCGCTCACATGTGGGTCCTGGTTGCCTTCCAGCTGTCTGAGAAGTTCTGACTGTAGAACGAGGGTGCCCGCGGCCGATGCCAGAAAGGCGGGAAGCGCCAGCGACGACACCCTGCGTATTCCCAGTCCACCCATACTAATGGGGAGGGCAGATTCTCCGTCAGGTTGATGTTCAAGATGTCTTCAAGGCCCTTGCGTAGACGATTGTCGTAAACGGCCAGAGTGGGGTGGTCAGCGCACGGCGCACATCTGAGGCAGTGAATCATTCTTGGAGCACCCAAGGAGCTTCTGAGGATGAGCAGTGCATCCTGGCGTGCTACTATTCTTAACCTCTGCAGAGCTCTGTTAAGCTCTTCCACTCTCGCGTTTAGTGTGTCTTGAAGGGCCAGTCCTGTTGACAGCGGGGCTCCCAGCAAGCAGATGGAATCCAGATCCACTCTCTCGAATTGACTGAAAGAGTCGTTGGTGAGCTGCTGCAGATCCCCGGCCGTCACTTCGCATTTTGATCTGTTGAGAGTGAGGCCCAACTCCGCACAGTCAGCCTCTAATGAAGCCATATCCACTGCGACCGTTGAGGTGGGTCCACCAAGCGATATGTCGTCCAAGAAACCGAAGGCGAGCGGAGAGGTCAATTTGAGGAGAGCAGTTTGTAGTGGGAGGCAGAAGAGCAATGGGCCAAGCGGATCTCCTTGCTGCGGGCCCATACTGGAGTAGATGGTGTAATTGCCAAACTTCAGTTGAGATGGTTCCTCGTACGCCAGATGGCAGTATGGCGCGAGCTCTGGTAGTAGGCTGTCGATGGCAGATAGCATTCGATCTCGATGCAGACTGTTAAATGCATTTGAGATGTCGAGCTTAACGAAGACTGAGTCTGGTTCCATTGCTGCCAGAAAACGACGAGATGCATGCACTGCCGCCTCCGCTCCTCCCGACACTGCCACTCCGAGTTGCCTTGGTGACAAGTAAGATGTTATTATCGGTCCTGCGTGAGAGTTTGCTCCCTTCGATGCCAATCTGCGCCACAGGTAACCAATCGCTATTGGACGCAGACCACCTGTTTTTTTCTTGAGAGCAAACAGAGTGCCACCGAAAAGCAACGGTCTGATCTCCTGTGGGCATATGCCCTTCAGTAGTATGTTGGTAAGAGCTGTAACTGCTGAGATGAGGGCTGGACCAGCCTCCATCGATTTCGTCAGCTCAAGAAGGTGCTGTGGCCGTAATCCATCCGGGCCACCCGAGGATCCTGCTGGAAATGTGCGGATGATGTCTCTTACGTCCGATTCTGACAATTGGAGTGGTTCGCTGATTGTTGAAAACGGGGTCGGAAGGCGGTCGGGTGAAGGAGTCGGATGCTTCGACTGAAGTTCTGCAAAAGTCTGCTCACAAATTTCAGCAGGTGTCTCACCTGAGCAGAGTATCTTTGCAGCTGCCTTGATGTTTCCGTCTTCAAGCTTAGCAGAGACGGCCGCTGCAATGGTGTGATCGCTTCTGGTTGATTTCTTTTTTGCAAACGGCTGTTGTTCATCACCGAAGATTGATTATTATTATTATTATTATTATTATTATTATTATTATTATTATTATTATTATTATTATTATTATTATTATTATTATTATTATTATTATTATTATTATCACCATCATCGACCATTTATATAGCGCAACTCGTTTGATCTCTACCACACGAATCCAACTAATTGAGAGCACATCAGTCATTTCCTCGCTACTTGTGGTCCATCCGGCTGGGTTCTACAAGTTCCTCAAGTCTTTTTTCCTTGGTCGTGGTTGGGCTGGGAGCGGCTCTGAGTAGCTTATTTAAGGGACGCTATATAAATGTTTTGAATGAATGAATCAACGACGACAAAAATATTGCTGGCGAACTATGATGATAACGATAACGGCACGGATGAGCACAACAATGATGACTAAGACAATGATGACAACGACGATTACATAATTTATGGTGAGCATGCTAATGACGACGACGTCAGTGATGCTTAGTGGAGGAGACCAGATAAAAATCGGTGCTGGTCTAGGTAAAATCAAGTCCACGCCAGCAGGAGTATGGCGGCTACTCTGGTCCAAGGAGAGGAACTTTTTATAGGGTGAAAGTTGATAACAATGTTTGCATGTGGTGTAATCTACACCGTTTTAAATTAGGCATGGACTGCGGTAGCAGAGCTGATGATGACAGCAATGGTAGTGACGACGACAGTGATGATGCCCACGACGACGACAACGATGATGACGACGACGACGACGACGATGAAAGTTAGACGGATTAGCCTACCATTGCAGAGAGCGTTTCTGAGTTTATTGTTCAATTCCGTGGCAAGAGAAGTGAAGTTGTAGGATGTCATGACGTTTGTAGACGTTGGATCACTGGCCAGAGCAGTCAGTTCATCCAAGTTGTAGTCCGAACCAACACCAATCTACAAGTGAAAGTTATCGATTATTATTACCCTATGCATCTTTGCGGACCTATATGCTTCCTACGAAAATATTTAACATCTCTGAAGTCCAAGATTTCACCCTTGACTGACTGAGCAAGACATTAATTGAACTCTCGTTGGCATTTGGATTTAAGAAAACGGGTCCTGCAGGCAAATTAAAATTAATATCGATTTATAGGTGACGCTGTTTGTCTTGTTCCAGCAATAATGTAGGCTACGCCAATCAATTGTGTAATATTGAAAAGGCAGTGGCATTAGCCTATACGTAAGTTATGAAATTTTGCTCTGGGTTAATAGCAGTAACATGGCGCAGACCTATCCTGTTCAGTGATATGCTCAAATGACAATCGCATCAGACATGAAAATCATGTTTTCTATGTCAATAGCAATAACACAATACTGCACATCTGATACGAATGGTAGTCACGTGATGTGGCATTATAACGTACGGCAACGATTGAGATGTCCATGCTTCTGGTCAAGATGGCCTCCTGCCACGTGGCATTCGGGTCATTCGATTGGCCGTCCGTCAGAATAACCAGGATGTTTGGGATCGATGTTCGATCTCCTGATTCCACTCGAAACATCTGCGTTCGCGCCACTCTGTTACAGAAAGAAAGACAATTGCTTAGGCCTATTGCTTATTCGTTCGATGAAAAGAACCCAGCAATTGCAATCTTGCAATGCCCTATGAGGTTAGAAGTGCACATGGTGGCCAATTTAATTGTATGAGCAATTGTTATAGCGCCCCTTCAAGATTTCTACTCAGAGGCGCTCCCGACTAATGCGCGAACACTGAATCGGAGTTTCACACTGAAGCGCATGAGCAAATGCGAATGAAGGAATTGCTCAGGGCCCGTACGCGGCAGTTTGAGGTTGATTCGAACCCACAACCTTCCCGCTCTAAGCACCGAACATACCCTTACACCAGCGCACCTCACGAGTTACGTTCCATCTTCGATGAAGTTAAGCCACTCTGAAGGACCTGTGGCAAATTGTATAGAACCAAATAATGCTGTGTTCCAATGTAAATTTGACTGAAAAGTTATGCTAGGTTAAAAGTTAGGTTACATTGAAAACTAACTTAAACCAAAAGCTTTGTTAGGTTAGGTTAGAAGATGGAGTCTTGTGAAGAATTAAGTTAATGCAGAAGCCAGTCTAGACATATGGTACTGTACTGCGATGTACCAAAGTTTATTCATCTGTAGTCTATTGTATTTACCGCATTGTGGTACCATGTATTATTAAGCACTCAATATGTTTCACAAATATAGACCTAGTTTCATAAATCTCTCAAGTCTTTTTTCTTTCGCTGTGGCTGGGTTGGAAGTACCCCTGAGTGTATTGAACGGTGAGCTATTATATAAGTCCATAGAAAGAATGCAAAGCGCCCTAAAGATGGAAAACCAATCCGTTTCACTCACTGGATTGCAAAGCCAGTGTTCGTTGAGCCTCGTGTGTACGGCACATTGATGGCCTCCAGAAGCTGCGTACGATCCGTGTAGTTATTCAAGAGGAACTGTATGGTGGCATTGTCGCTGTACGTCAGCAGCCCCACCTGTATCCCGTTCCGGTTCGTTGGGCTGGCTATCTCCAAGGACGCGATGACGTTCGTCACGAACTGCGTCACCTGACGGAAGTTCTCTTCTCCGATGCTCCCAGAGGCGTCAATAGCAAATACGATGTCGGCGGAACCGTTGCAACCTCCTGCAAAGTTACACAGTCAACGTGTAACGACCGCAACGAGCCAATGCAGTGCATCATAATAATGCAAGGTAACGTAGAAGATAGGTTGTCGCCTATAGTGGGGTAAATCAGGGCTTTTTTAACGTGCAGTTGAACACAAAATGTGGAGTTGTAGAAGCAAGTCTGTACAGTTAAATCTAGCAAAAAAGGTAATTGTCCTCCGATTGGAAGTACCCTAATTTGCCATGGATGATGGGAAAGGAAAGAAGGAGTTGTGCAATTCTAAAAATGCCTTAAAAACAGCCCTGGGGTAAATCTAGCTATAGGAAAGTCAAAATAGAGTAAGTTCATAATTAGGCCTATTATATTTAAGAAAAAGGGAGCTAAAGTAATAGGTTCTAAGGAAAACTTAAGTAATAGAGCCAAGGCAGGAGAACAATGAGAAGCGAGTAGGTGTTTCATGAAAGACTTTAAACAGACGATCATTATTATGAAATGAACAAAAAAGTGAGAAGGCTTCATACTCTGAGTGCAGTCTACTCCAGCCCACGGAACTACACATCGGCAGTTGTAGTTGGTGAGGTAGTTGTCACAGCTGCCACCGTTCTGACAGGGCTGCGAGTCGCACGGTCGAATTTCTAAAAACGTAAAACATGCTCAGCTAATTGATTCAATTTAAAGGGTTTGTTGATCACTCAGTGACCTACAAACCCATCTCGGACAGGCGCTATATAAGAATGCTCTGAATAAATAAATAAATAAATGCATGAACGAATGCATGAATCAATCAATCAATCAGTCAATCAGTCAGTAAATCAATCAATCAATCAATCAATCAATTAAACACTGAATCAGTGGATTAATGAATCAATTAATCAGTCTACCAATCAATCAATTCAATCAATTTAATCAAACAATCAATCGATCAATCAATCAATCAATGAAAGAATTAATTAATTAATGTGAATTAAATGAGACACCGTGATCCTATTATTTCCGTGTGTGTGTGTGGCAAGCCAAACTCTTGAGACTAATCTATCAAAATGTTATCTTACTGTCGCAGACAATGTTGCTGAGGTTTGCGACAATTCCAGTGAGCGCCGTCGAGCTGTCAATCACGATCATGTTCTTCCAGTACGGATAGCTGGCAATCTTCGTCAGCACGAACATGTTCCTCCACGTCCCAACGGTGACCGTGATGAGCAGGACTCCCGTCACCTTCAGATTCTGAGCCTCCTGTATCGTCCGCGCCGAATCGACCGAGTCCCCGTTGGTGATGAGCACGACCACACGCGGCACGGTCCCTCTGTTGACCGGGAAGCCAGCGACGCGTACCTGCGCCAGCGCGGCCGCGGTGTCCGTCCGTCGCCCCTCGTAGGTGAGGTCCTGCACGGCCCAGATGATCTCCTGCCTGGACTTCAGGTACCCGAGAGGCACGGGGGTCTTGATGACGTCGCTGTACGACACGAGACCGACGTTGATGCGAGTGCTTTCGACGTCCAGCTGCGATACGACGTTGACTAGGTAGAGCTTGATGAGGTCGAAGGTCGACGGTCCATAGGTGGCGGAAGCGTCGACGACGAAGATGACGTCAGTAGTTCCCGGGCAATTGATTGCTGACAGACGAAAAGCAATTATATATATAATCTGTGCTATGTAATGTTTTTAACAGAAGGCTTCATTCAAGCGAATTATGCCACTTGCAAATATTTCAGTAATGCTGTATACTTTTAACCTATAATTTTATCTGAAGGATCGCTAGCACGGGCGCTATATAGGCTATGATCAGGAGGGGCGGATCCAGGGGGGGGCCAATCCGGCCATGGCCCCCCCATTTAAAAATTGCATGGAACGTGGCCCCCCCCATTTGGTTTCAAAAACATGTAGTGGGAGAGAAAAACAGGACATCTGGCCCCTCCCTATTAGAAAATCGTACGGGACGTGGCCCCCCCGTTCGGAAATGGCATCTCCTTTTCCCGGAAAATTGATTGACGACAAAAAAAAAAAAAAAAAAAAAAAAAAAAAAAAGGTCATCAACTTTTTTGGCGGATAAGTTGGTATCTTTTTCCCGAAAAATTGGTCGATGACTAAAAAAAAAAAAAAAAAAAAAAAAAGGTCATCAACTTTTTTGGCGGATAAGTTGGTATCTTTTTCCCGAAAATTTGGTCGATGACTAAAAATTTTTTCTACTGTCTCACAATACCAACAATTTTGGCCCCCCCCTTCGAAAATTCCTGTATCCGCCCTTGGCTATGATACCTATGCATGTGTGTGTAGGCCTACATAAATATTATGTATGCATGCATTTAATTACCTATTATGCATTGTTGCAGACATTTAGTGATACAGAATGAAAAGCAATACAGCGAAATGATGTGGAATGAAGTGCATTGAGATCACACGCAACTCTTGCAACAAATGCCATGACAGAAGATTGTATGTGAGCTTAATGAAGCCCAAAGCGACAGAGTCATAACTGTTTAACCTAACCTTACTTCATATTGTTTGTATGCGCACTCGTCATAGCGCCCCTTCAAGCTCTATCTACTCAGAGGCGCTCCCGAATGCGGTGCGGACACTGCATCGGAGTTTCACGCCGAAGCGCTGAGCAATTGCGAGTGAAGGACTTGCCTAAGGTCCCTGCGCGGCGACATGAGGTGGATTCATAACCACTACACCACCGCGACCCTAACATTAGGCATACTCCACTTTCTCTACCCCACCATGATTGTTCTGACAGAGCAATATAGGCTACGTTTTGATCCTGACTCCAACCTCAACCAACACATCGAGAGTTCGTGTGGTGCGATAAAGAAACCCACTCTACTCTATCACAATCGGATATGAATACTCACGTGGAAGGGAAACTGTGGCACGTGAAATGCCGGATGTTGTCGAACTCAAAACAACGGGAGAAGAACTGGTCGACGAGGGAGAAGAACTGGTCGAAGAGGGAGAAGAACTGGTCGACGAAGGAGAAGAACTGGTCGACGAAGGCGAAGAACTGGTCGACGAGGGAGAAGAACTGGTCGACGAGGGAGAAGAACTGGTCGACGAGGGAGAAGAACTGGTCGACGAGGGAGAAGAACTGGTCGACGAGGGAGAAGAACTGGTCGACGAGGGAGAAGAACTTGTCGACGAGGAGGAAGAACTGGGTGACGAGGAAGAAGAACTGGTCGACAAAGAACTGGTCGACGAAGGCGAAGAACTGGTCGACGAGGGAGAAGAACTGGTCGACGAGGGAGAAGAACTGGTCGACGAAGGCGAAGAACTGGTCGAAGAAGGCGAAGAACTGGTCGACAAAGAACTGGGCGACGAAGGAGAAGAACTGGTCGACGAAGGCGAAGAACTGGTCGACGAAGGCGAAGAACTGGTCGAAGAAGGCGAAGAACTGGTCGACAAAGAACTGGGCGACGAAGGAGAAGAACTGGTCGACGAAGGCGAAGAACTGGTCGACGAGGGAGAAGAACTGGTCGACGAGGGAGAAGAACTGGTCGAAGAGGGAGAAGAACTGGTCGACGAGGGAGAAGAACTGGTCGAAGAAGGCGAAGAACTGGTCGAAGAAGGCGAAGAACTGGTCGACAAAGAACTGGGCGACGAAGGAGAAGAACTGGTCGACGAAGGCGAAGAACTGGTCGACGAAGGCGAAGAACTGGTCGAAGAAGGCGAAGAACTGGTCGACAAAGAACTGGGCGACGAAGGAGAAGAACTGGTCGACGAAGGCGAAGAACTGGTCGACGAGGGAGAAGAACTGGGCGACGAAGGCGAAGAACTGGTCGACGAGGGAGAAGAACTGGTTGACGAAGGCGAAGAACTGGTCGAAGAGGGAGAAGAACTGGTCGAAGAGGGAGAAGAACTGGTCGAAGAGGGAGAAGAACTGGTCGAAGAGGAGGAAGAACTGGGTGACGAGGAAGAAGAACTGGTCGACGAGGAGGAAGAACTGGGTGACGAGGAAGAAGAACTGGTCGACAAAGAACTGGGCGACGAAGGAGAAGAACTGGTCGACGAGGGAGAAGAACTGGTCGACGAGGGAGAAGAACTGGTCGAAGAAGGCGAAGAACTGGTCGAAGAAGGCGAAGAACTGGTCGACAAAGAACTGGGCGACGAAGGAGAAGAACTGGTCGACGAAGGCGAAGAACTGGTCGACGAAGGCGAAGAACTGGTCGAAGAAGGCGAAGAACTGGTCGACAAAGAACTGGGCGACGAAGGAGAAGAACTGGTCGAAGAGGGAGAAGAACTGGTCGACGAGGGAGAAGAACTGGACGACGAAGGCGAAGAACTGGTCGAAGAGGGAGAAGAACTGGTCGAAGAGGGAGAAGAACTGGTCGAAGAGGGAGAAGAACTGGTCGAAGAGGAGGAAGAACTGGGTGACGAGGAAGAAGAACTGGTCGACGAGGAGGAAGAACTGGGTGACGAGGGAGAAGAACTGGTCGACGAGGAGGAAGAACTGGTCGACGAGGAGGAAGAACTGGGTGACGAGGGAGAAGAACTGGTCGACGAGGAGGAAGAACTGGTCGATGAGGGAGAAGAACTGGTCGAAGAGGAAGAAGAACTGGTCGACGAGGGAGAAGAACTGGGCGACGAAGGCGAAGAACTGGTCGAAGAGGGAGAAGAACTGGTTGACGAGGGAGAAGAACTCGTCGACGAGGGAGAAGAACTGGGCGACGAAGGCGAAGAACTGGTCGAAGAGAGAGAAGAACTGGTCGAAGAGGGAGAAGAACTGGGTGACGAGGGAGAAGAACTCGTCGACGAGGACGAAGAACTGGGTGACGAGGGAGAAGAACTGGTCGACGAGGGAGAAGAAATGGTTGACGAGGGAGAAGAACTGGGCGACGATGGAGAAGAACTGGTCGACGAGAGAGAAGAACTGGTCGAAGAAGGAGAAGAACTGGGCGACGAGGGAGAAGAACTGGTCGGCATTTCTGAACCACCCGGTGAGGTGCTCCCAGTGACTGGGTTTTGAGGTGATGTACTTCCACTTCCTGTACCACTTGGTGTTGTACTTCCAGTGAATGGACTTTGGGAAGATGAACTTTCATTTCCGGGACCACTTGGTGTTGAACTTCCAGTGAATGGACTTTGAGAAGATGAACTTCCATTTCCGGGACCACTTGGTGTTGTACTTCCAGTGAATGGACTTTGGGAAGATGAACTTTCACTTCCGGGACCACTTGGTGTTGTACTTCCAGTGAATGGACTTTGAGATGATGAACTTCCATTTCCGGGACCACTTGGTGTTGTACTTCCAGTGAATGGACTTTGGGAAGATGAACTTTCACTTCCGGGACCACTTGGTGTTGTACTTCCAGTGAATGGACTTTGAGAAGATGAACTTCCATTTCCGGGACCACTTGGTGTTGTACTTCCAGTGAATGGACTTTGGGAAGATGAACTTTCACTTCCGGGACCACTTGGTGTTGTACTTCCAGTGAATGGACTTTGGGAAGATGAACTTCCATTTCCGGGACCACTTGGTGTTGAACTTAAAGTGAATGGACTTTGGGAAGATGAACTTCCATTTCCGGGACCACTTGGTGTTGTACTTCCAGTGAATGGACTTTGGGAAGATGAACTTTCACTTCCGGGACCACTTGGTGTTGTACTTCCAGTGAATGGACTTTGGGAAGATGAACTTCCATTTCCGGGACCACTTGGTGTTGTACTTCCAGTGAATGGACTTTGGGAAGATGAACTTTCACTTCCGGGACCACTTGGTGTTGTACTTCCAGTGAATGGACTTTGAGATGATGAACTTACATTTCCGGGACCACTTGGTGTTGTACTTCCAGTGAATGGACTTTGGGAAGATGAACTTCCATTTCCTGGACCACTTGGTGTTGTACTTCCAGTGAATGGACTTTGAGAAGATGAACTTCCATTTCCGGGTCCACTTGGTGTTGTACTTCCAGTGAATGGACTTTGAGAAGATGAACTTCCATTTCCGGGACCACTTGGTGTTGTACTTCCAGTGAATGGACTTTGGGAAGATGAACTTCCATTTCCGGGACCACTTGGTGTTGTACTCCCAGTGAATGGACTTTGGGAAGATGAACTTCCATTTCCGGGACCACTTGGAGTTGTACTTCCAGTGAATGGACTTTGGGAAGATGAACTTTCACTTCCGGGACCACTTGGTGTTGTACTTCCAGTGAATGGACTTTGAGAAGATGAACTTCCATTTCCGGGACCACTTGGTGTTGTACTTCCAGTAAATGGACTTTGGGAAGATGAACTTTCACTTCCGGGACCACTTGGTGTTGTACTTCCAGTGAATGGACTTTGAGATGATGAACTTCCATTTCCGGGACCACTTGGTGTTGTACTTCCAGTGAATGGACTTTGGGAAGATGAACTTTCACTTCCGGGACCACTTGGTGTTGTACTTCCAGTGAATGGACTTTGGGAAGATGAACTTTCACTTCCGGGACCACTTGGTGTTGTACTTCCAGTGAATGGACTTTGGGAAGATGAACTTCCATTTCCGGGACCACTTGGTGTTGTACTTCCAGTGAATGGACCTTGAGAAGATGAACTTCCATTTCCTGGACCACTTGGTGTTGAACTTCCAGTGAATGGACTTTGAGAAGATGAACTTCCATTTCCGGGACCACTTGGTGTTGTACTTCCAGTGAATGGACTTTGGGAAGATGAACTTTCACTTCCGGGACCACTTGGTGTTGTACTTCCAGTGAATGGACTTTGGGAAGATGAACTTCCATTTCCGGGACCACTTGGTGTTGTACTTCCAGTGAATGGACTTTGGGAAGATGAACTTTCACTTCCGGGACCACTTGGTGTTGTACTTCCAGTGAATGGACTTTGGGAAGATGAACTTCCATTTCCGGGACCACTTGGTGTTGTACTTCCAGTGAATGGACTTTGGGAAGATGAACTTTCATTTCCGGGACCACTTGGAGTGATGCTGCCAGTGCCAATTGACGTGCTGCTCGAGGCTGACATCGTTCCACTTCCTGTACTACTTGGCGAAGTGCTGCGTGTTCCAGAACCACTTGACGATGACAGCGTTGGCGTGATTGTGTTCGTTGTTGTGGTTGTGGTTGACGTTGTAGGTGTGGATGCTATTGTAGACGATGACATAATAGCTGGTGTTGGTGAAGTCGATGGTGACGTAGGTGTTGTTGTTGACGTTGGTGAAGTCGATGTTGACGTAGGAGTAGTTGTTGACGTTGGTGAAGTCGAAGTTGGGGTAGGTGTTGTTGTTGACGTTGGTGAAGTCGATGTTGACGTAGGTGTAATTGTTGACGTCGGTGAAGTCGAAGTTGACGTAGGTGTAGTTGTTGACGTTGGTGAAGTCGATGGTGACGTAGGTGTTGTTGTTGACGTCGGTGAAGTCGATGTTGACGTAGGTGTAGTTGTTGACGTTGGTGAAGTCGAAGTTGGGGTAGGTGTTGTTGTTGACGTTGGTGAAGTCGATGTTGACGTAGGTGTAGTTGTTGACGTCGGTGAAGTCGAAGTTGACGTAGGTGTAGTTGTTGACGTTGGTGAAGTCGATGGTGACGTAGGTGTTGTTGTTGACGTCGGTGAAGTCGATGTTGACGTAGGTGTAATTGTTGACGTTGGTGAAGTCGAAGTTGGGGTAGGTGTAGTTGTTGACGTCGGTGAAGTCGAAGTTGACGTAGGTGTAGTTGTTGACGATGGTGAAGTCGAAGTTGGCGTAGGTGTAGTTGTTGACGTCGGTGAAGTCGAAGTTGGCGTAGGTGTAGTTGTTGACGTCGGTGAAGTCGAAGTTGGCGTAGGTGTAGTTGTTGACGTTGGTGTAGATGGTGTTCTTGTCGTTGTCGTGGTTGACGTTGACGTCGATGCTATTGTTGGTGTTGGCGTAGACGCCGTTGGTGGTGATGTTGGCGTTGACAAAGGGCTCGTCGTCGTTGTTGTGGTCGTCGTTGTTGAGAAGGGTGTCGTCGTTGCGCCAACGGCATTGCAGACCGACGTCGTCAGGTTTCTTACGATCGACTGAAGCTCGGTGAAGAGATCGACGTAGAAGTAATGTGCTGCGGTGGGACTCGAAGCGATGACCCTGACAGCCGTGTCGTCTCTGTTGATCTCATCCGATATCCCGATGACGAACACCTCGACCCCCTGCGATCGCAGATTCTCCGCCTCACCGGGAGTCTTATCCCGGTCCACTCCACTTGGGACACCATCCGTTATCAGCAGCGCCACGTTGACGACATTCGCTCGGGTCTTGTTGCGGAAGAGCTCCGTTGTTACTCGCAGACCGGCCGCGGTGTTCGTCTGTCCGCCCCAGAACGGAAGTCTCCGGATGACGGGCAGGAGCTGTTCCGTCGTGTTGAATCGGGTGAAGTCGAAGATGATCTGCGACGTGTCGCTGAATCCAACGGCTGCCACTCGTGTGTCCGACTGACTGATGTTGAAGTCCTTGAGGAAGTTGTTGAGAAATCCGACGATGTCTCGCACCCAGCTGTCTGGATCGTCGAACACGATGCTCGACGATTCGTCCAGTATCAGTGCGAGGTCAAGCCTCTTCTGGCAGGCTGGCAAAAGACAAAGGCAACGCAGGTTCTTTACAACTCTGCACTCATAATAATAATTAATTGTACTTTGCCAGGTCTATGCTGAGTAGCATCAGGACTTACTCGCAGGTCCTTGGTGGGGATGCACTCTTTGCCAACGATGTTGGACAGATTCGTTAATTCAATTATGCAATACAAAACATTTATGGTGCTCTTTCAAAATGTCAACCAAGTCTCAACAGTAGCGGCGTCTGAGAGGGGCTAGGGGCTAAGCCCTCTAAAAGGCTGTCCGGGGGCTAAGCCCCCCTAAAAAAGGCATGTAAAACTGAAATATTTCCACGATAAGCCCCTCTAAAAAATGAATAGATCCATCATAAGATTTCGACCGGATGACTAAAAATTTCATCGGAAATTTTGGCGGATGGAAATGGAAAATTTCCGCCAGGATTCAGCCCCCTCCCAACCTGAAATCCTGACCACGCAACTGAGTTTCAATGAATTGCTTATTAATGGGTCACATTAGCCAGGAGTTATTGTGTGATGAAGGGTATGCACTATGCAGAAAGTGGTTATATCAGACACTAGGAATGCTCAAAAGTTATGTTGCTTTGAGGTCCATGACATCACCATCAAGACTTGCATTGTCCTGTAAGCTCCTACAGAGACTTTAGAATAGTTAGGCTAATTGTATCGGGGTCGACATATGAGGCTATAGCAGAAGTTTTAGCAGTAAGGCCAAAGTAGATTTAGGGATGTTCTAGCAGTTGCAAGGTTCGGTCTATTTAGTAGTTGCACTCATAGTAATCTTGCCTGAGAACAGGGCTTAAAGTGTGCCTGGACGGTCATGACCGGTGTCCATGCACTTGTTTTAAAATCTGAACGCCGTCCAGCCACTTATTGGCGAGCAGAGACTGGAAAGGTAAGGGGAGTCCAGGCACTTCTTTTGGAGAGGTAAGGGGCGTCCAGGCACTTATTTTTCCACACTTTAGGCACTACCTGAGAAGACCTATAGGCTATGTTGAGTAGCACCAGGACTTACCCGAAGGTCCATAGTACGGGATGCACTCCTTCCCAACGATATCATCGACGATATTGGAGAGATTGGCGTAGGTGTCAACGACGATGACGTCTGATAGGTTGGATGCGATCGTCTGAAGCTCCGTTATGTTGATACTCGATGTGATTCCGATCACAATAACCCTCGCACCGGTTGCCTTCAGATTTCTTGCCTCAGTGATCGTCTGCTCGGGGAAAACGTTCGACTTGCCGTCCGTTATGACGATGGCAACGTTCGGCACGTTCGTTCGGTCGCCGTTGTCGACATTGAAGGTGATCTCCCTCAACGTCCTAGAGGCAAGGGTTAAGATGAGGTCATAAATAAGCAAGTAGGTAGGTAGGTAGGTAGGTAGGTAGGTAGGTAGGTAGGTAGGTAGGTAGGTAGGTAGGTAAGTAAGTAAGTAAGTAAGTAAGTAAGTAAGCAAGTAAGTAAGTAAGTAGGTAAGTAGGTAAGTAAGTAGGTAGGTAGGTAGGTAGGTAGGTAGATAGGTAGGTAGGTATGTAGGTAGGTAGGTAGGTAGGTAGGTAGGTAGGTAGGTAGGTAGGTAGGTAGGTAGGTAGGTAGGTAGGTAGGTAGGTAGGTAGGTAGGTAGGTAGGTAGGTAGGTAGGTAGGTAGGTAAGCAAGTAAGTAAGTAAGTAAGTAACTGTGTTCGTTATTAATTTATCGGTTAACTCCAACGTTAAAGGCAAACATTAAGGTTACAGGCTAAATGTATGCAAAGGATAAGCATAGGCCTAAAGTTCATTGTAAGAATAGAATTAAAGTTAACGTTGAAGGCAGAGTTAAACGATAGAGGTATTAGTAAATACCTGCGCGAAGTTAAGACGAAAGTGGAGTTAAAGATGAAGTAAAGTAACGAAAAATCATAGACTCCACTGTTAAACGCGTAGTGTAGGTCAATTATTCATGGCTGCTTACCGTAGACCAAGACCCGTGTATGTGTTCTGATCAAGAGCTTTGGTGTCCGAGATGGAGTTGTACATTCCCGTTAGGTCGTAGTACGTTGAGAGGTTGAAGAGGATCTTAACGCTCGAGCTGAACGTGACCATCCCAACGTGGTCCTCGTTGGGACCGACGTTCAACCGACTGATGATCTGCTTGACGAACCGCTGTTCATATAACCACGCATCCTCGTCAACGATGCTCCCAGACGAGTCCAACAGGAGACCAAGGTCGACGAAGTTACATCCTATAGGAGGAAACGAACAGGCATTGCTATTCAAGGATACTAGGTTCAATTTTGCTGGATTTTGTTAGGGGAAGTGTCACTGGGTGAGTCGAACAGTTTTGAGAGCCTGCCACATAAGTTAACTTAAGAGAACACAACAACAACGAGAATATTTATTTCTAAGGTCTGCCATGCTGTTATTTGAATGCAAGGCATTGCAAGGTGCCCTGGCTATATACCCTCTTAATGGTTGTGTTATACGGAGCCATGCATACAATGATTATATTATTATTATTATTATTATTATTATTATTATTATTATTATTATTATTATTATTATTATTATTATTTAAAAAAGGTATATAGGATCCCTCAGGGACTTCACTATCGCCTAGTATAAAGTCAAAGTCTTGAAAGGCCCTATTCATATTCTTCCTTCTGGCCCCCAAACGCAAATGCGTTGTAGCGTTGTAACATCAGCGAGATACGCTGGAACAAAAATTATCGTTATTATTTTTTTTTAAATGCCCTGAGGTATTTAGGATCCCTCAGGGACTTAAATATTAATTAAGAACAGAATAAAAACATCTAGAACGGCACCTAATCGTCGTAGAGATCGCTATTATTATTATTATTTAAAGATTGATTAAGACCCGAACACGCCACATATTGATTAGATATTCATATCGATCAGCTGATATTCATAATTATGCACCATTAGGATGTATTGATTGGAGAGGGACGTGCTACCAGATGACTCAAATAGATGTGGTGCTGGATCTATGCAAAATTTATGTAGCGCCATAAGATCAATAGGATTTGCAATCGTCAGCAAGGTTCGATTCTTTTTTTAGGAAGGATACTTGGTGTAGGGCGTTTGTTTTGCTCCTCAGTGCTCCTATAAGTTGCTGTGTAAGTTTCATTATTATTATTTTAGCGCCCGAGGTATAAATGATCCCTCAGGCTTTAGAAACAATACTAAAAGCCCTCAGCGGTCAATTGTGCGAACGTGCCTCGAAATGCAACGTTAATTATCAATCGTGAGTTATGGACTTGCTCATTGCTCAAGGTCCTCACCCAGTAAGTAACTGTCTCAGGGTAGACTCTCTTAGGTAGACTCTCCTATAGGGTAGAGACTCTCTTAGGTGGACTATAGAGTAGACTCTCAAGGTTGACTCTCTTGTATAATGGTAGACCCTCTTAGGGTAGACTCTCAATGTAGACTCTCTTAGGGTAGACTATCTCAAGGTAGACTCTCTAAAGATAGATTCTGTCAAGATAAACTCTCTTAGGGTAGACTCTTTTAGGGTAGACTCTCAAGGTAGACTCTCTTAGGGTAGACTATCTCAAGGTAGACTCTCTAAGGTAGATTCTGTCAAGATAGACTCTCTTAGGGTAGACTCTTTTAGGGTAGACTCTCTATACTCTCTGTTACTCTCTTTAGCCTACTCGAATGTGTTACAAGGACGGCACTCTATACATATATCGTCCATACATAACGTACTTCGTGTGTATTTGATGAATGGCTCAAAGAACACCTTTATGCGCCAGTGAAAGCCACCATACTTTAATATTTGTCGTTCTTGCAAAGTTGATACATATAAATATGAACGTATATATGATATTCACAAAACATATTTGCTAATATATCAAAGTTTATAGAGCACACTCGCAATAATACAGTATACATATTTTATATTTCTGTACACTGTATACGAATTTAGTTGCAGATATATACATGAATATTTATAAATAGGGCACACAACAGACGGTCTTTTATCCGCCTTGGTATACGGTTCAAACTCTCTGAAAAGAAATGCACCTCTGTCTGCAGATTCATGGCCTATTGAGGCGCACCGATGACAATGGGGTCTATTTAAGCGCGAGTCTGTATTTTGGAGGAATTTTTTGATGCGACCTACATTTATAGGTTAAGATCATCGTCGCGCGTCTCTCATTAGTGTGTCCCTCCGGAGGCGCTATATAAATTTATGGGTATAATACAATACAATCCACATCATTGTTAGCATTGTCGTCGCCATCATCAACATTGTCATCGTCGTCATCATCATTATCATCGCTGTTCTTGTTCTTGTCGTATTCATGCGTGCATGGCTTTGGATATTTTTATGTTTGTTTGTTTGCATGTGCGCTTGTAATAGCGGCCCTTCAAGCTCTCTACTCATTTGTATGTATGTATGCATAGGCGTACGAGACGGGGGTCCAGAGGGGGCAATTGCCCCCTCAAATTCGGGCAAAACTGGTTTTCGGGCAAGCAGACCGAGAAATGACTAAAAAAAGGTCGTCAACTTTTCGGGCAAGTCAATTTTTTGGGCAAGTAGACCCGGGAAATTAGTAAAAAAGTGTTATGACTAAAAAAAGGTCGTCAACTTTTTTCTGGGAGAAAGTTAGTATTTTCCACGAGATTTGAGGATTTTTTCGGGCAGAAGTTAAATCTTTGCCCCCCCCACTGCTGAAATCTCCCGTACGCTGCAGCAATTATAGTAGGCCTAACAGCAGCAACAACAATCATTTCAGCAGCAACAACGTTCTTACATCCGACATCACATCACATAGCGTCTATTCAAAGAAATCTCAATAGAAGCGCCTCAGGCCTGGCAAAGCAAACTAACATCAGACCAACTTTTAATAAACACACTATTTGACCCATTACAGATATCACTTCCACCTGGAAATGACACCATCACCATCACCACCACCACCATCACCACCACCACCACCCCACCACATCTGACGCCTTGTAAAAATACTTGCTAAATGTATAAAGACTCTGTTTGAATGATGACCATTAATCAATTATTGTTGGTTGTGAGCATTGATGATGTCATGTTGGCCTCTGCTACGGGAATGATCAGAGGCTAGAAGGGAAAATAGATCGTTGTGTGCTTCCAAACAACAATGTGACAATATTCATACAACTGCATCTGAAGTTGTCCTTTTTTGTTCCAGAGTTACTACGCCACTGAGTGCCTGTCTCAAGCCTGTGTAAAAGAGGAGGAGGCGTGCGACGCTAATGATCTTTGCTATAGCAGTGTCGTTCAACCTAAACTAAACTACTGCTGCTTCTTCCAGAGTCAGACAACGCTTTACGCATATCTGTTCTTCGATGTCATGCTGACACTGAAGGCAGGAAGACCGAAGGCAAATCGCAGACATTTCGGAAACAACTTCCACGTATAACGCAATGACATGCAACTGGACGTTCGTATAGTTACCGTAAGTTACCTTTGGAGGGCTCTCTTTACCGTCTAAATGGCTGACAGTGCTGAAGTCATGTATCAAGCAAGGGGCGATAAACAAGGTAAAGTAAAGCCAGACAAGACAACATGGGCAAAGTCAGACGAATGTCTACTGTCTACCGCATGCATAATATCCGTTCTTGCTTGTGAAACTGTACAGAAAATAGCTGAAGGCGAATAGCAAACATTCCAGATACACAACGTCAGCGTTGCAAGACAAGATGAGGTAATGCAAGGTATATGGTAGACCTATGGTGAGGCAAGGTATATGGTAGACCTATGGTGAGGCAAGGTATATGGTAGACCTATGGTGAGGCAAGGTATATGGCGACCTATGGTGAGGCAAGGTATATGGTAGACCTATGGTGAGGCAAGGTATATGGTAGACCTATGGTGAGGCAAGGTATATGGTAGACCTATGGTGAGGCAAGGTTGATGGTAGACCTATGGTGAGGCAAGGTATATGGTAGACCTATGGTGAGGCAAGGTATATGGTAGACCTATGGTGAGGCAAGGTTGATGGTAGACCTATGGTGAGGCAAGGTTGATGGTAGACCTATGGTGAGGCAAGGTATATGGTAGACCTATGGTGAGGCAAGGTATATGGTAGACCTATGGTGAGGCAAGGTATATGGTAGACCTATGGTGAGGCAAGGTATATGGTAGACGTATGGTGAGGCAAGGTATATGGTAGACCTATGGTGAGGCAAGGTATATGGTAGACCTATGGTGAGGCTAGGTAGGGGTAGACTAGTAGACAGTCTTCGTAGAAATGACCATGGATTTAGTCTGTTGTTTATATAGCTCAGTTTCAAATGTCGCCTATAAAAAGCGCACATGCATGGTCTGAAGAAACGTCAGTAAATCTCTCTTACATATGATTATATATGTAATTGTATATGTATTATATGTAATTTTGTGTAAATATCTGTGTATAGGATCTAATATTAAAAAGTGACATTCTAATCCAGATAGAAAACATGCTGCAAAGAGTCTGTAACCATTGAGACTCTGAACCATAGTTACGTGTTACGGGTCATAAACATCACTGCCCATAGCAAACAATCGAATGCAAATGGCTGAGGATGCACTGACTTACTTTCGCTTCTGATTGGCGTTATTTGGCCTTGACACTGACAGAGTGAATGCAGGCTGAACAGGATGACAGCGATGCTCCATACGCTCCAGTTCGACACCATCTCTCGTTGGAGAGAGAGAGACACACACAGATTGAAGAATTGAGATTAATCCTCCGTAAGTCCAACTTATAATAATACGGACCCAAATGGTCGAATCGAAATGTATCCCCGAGAATATCCAAAAGAGTTTGTTAAATCAGATCCTTGAAACGGCGAAATAGATTAAAAGGTAAACGCCCTTTCCTTCGCACTGCAAACTAAACACTGCACTCCAATACTGACTGCTGTACTGCCTTTTTTTCTCAATGGCAACCCTATTACACACACCGACGCACGATAACAGACTGATCGCGAACACTCAACCTAAACTCCCAGAAATCAGCTGGTCGGCTTTATATAAGATCGGCATCGACAGTTCGCTGGAATTGACCGTCGCTTCTTCTGCTCCATCCGCCCACCTACCATACACTCACTCTCTGACGCGTGAGTCGCCGTTGACGCCGTGTCCGACTAATTTGGCGAAAACAATTCCGTCAACTTAGGTGAGCTGAGAAATCTGGGGGACGACAACGGGTCGTCGAGCAGCTGTCACGCATGACTGAGCGCGCAGCCGCCACCGTGGCCTGCCTTTGTGTCCGTTACGGGTCAATTCGTAGGCCTACGACTTGAGTGGGCCGGAGACGAAGACGGCGGTGGTGGCACAGCAGGCCTAAGTGGTGCAGGCCTAAGTGGTGCGTGTTTTATGCGGTTTTTGGAGGCGTTTGAGCTGATCGGGGCTTAGAAAACGTTAGATGCCAATGGCAAACAGCGAAAGGCTCTCTTGGCCATTGGCCTATTGACACAGACGAGGTAGATGTAGCGTAAGGTATGCCGTGAAAGGCAAGATGTATGGAGAGGTAATATGTATGGAAAGCAAGATGTGTGGCATGGTAAGATGCATAGCAAGACCAGATGTATGGTAAAGTAAGGCAAGCTAGGACAAACTGTTTATTAGAAGTTACGTACAAAAATATTTCGGATCATTAAGAGGGTATAGTAATGGGATGATAGAAGGATCTAAACACATACATATATTGAACTGCATATATACATACAATGCATGCATGCACGTATGCAAACATACATGCATGCATACTTGCTTACAAACATACATACATACATACATACGCACGTACATACATACATGCATACATGCATACATACATACATACATACATACACACATACATACATACATACATACATACATACGCACGTACATACATACATGCATACATGCATACATACATACATACATACATACATGCATACATACATACATACATACATACATACATACATACATACATACATACATACATACATACATACATACATACATACATACATACATACATACATACATACATACATACATACATACATACATACATACGCACGTACATACATACATGCATACATACATACATACATACATACATACATGCATGCATACATACATACATACATACATACATACATACATACATACATACATACATACATACATACATACATACATACATACATACATACATACAGACATACAAACATACATACATACATACATACATACATACATACATACATACATGTATTATGTGTAAGTGAACTGCCTGAATCCTATCATCATGTAATCGCCACTCAATGGAACAGCAGAGAACAGAGTTCTTGGATCCGATTATTTAAAGACGACTTGAATCACCAAAATATTTCAACAATTGAAATCTTTGACACGATGCTGGGCTAATTAGTCGAACACGTCGTCTTCTTCTTCCTCGAATCCTTAGAAATCACTGACAATTCAAATCAAAATGATGCTTCACACATTAAGTCTTTGTCGTCATATTGCATCTTTGTCATCATATTGCATTGTCTCCCGATGTACACACACAACAACAACAACTAACGCATTCCATGTCTTTACTGCCATTCCATTCCATAATACGTCATGCCATATCGGATCATACCATGACATTCTATTGCGTATGACACTACATTAGGGTGGCAGTGAAATTTTTTTTCTTTTTTTTTTAAAGTGACACCCCCCCATTTTGTTCTGTGGCATCTAAAACTGAACCTGAAAATGTTTTAAGACAGTTGTGAAATATTTACTGGTTGCACCAGAGGATCAAAGTTTTTAATTATAGGCATAGGCAATGGGCAAATTGGCAATGGGCAATTGGGCAATGGGCATAGTGTTATTTATGTAAGAAATTATGCTGCTTACAGCCTTACACTAGTCTTACACTTACACTTTACAAGTTTACAGTCATTAGACTTGTCCTCGAACCATCGTTGCCTTGTTGCTGTCTGGATAATCCTTTCGGTGCTTCTCAACCAATTGCAGAAGATATTGTTTTTGATCCTCTTGGTCCATAAGAACAGCATTAAACGATTGAATCAACGCGACGCCGCGTTCGGCAGCGTCGTTGACCACTTTAAGCTGTTGTAACTTACGTTTGCCAGCCAGGAATCCTTCATCTTCCTCCCACGTACTTGGATGAAGCAGCAGGAAGTCCATTGGGATTTGAGGAGCTTCGAAAAGTTTTTTCGTGTTATGCGTCACAAAATCATACAACTGCATTTCTGAGATGTGCTTTTCATCAATTTTGATTCGCCGTTGAGGGTCGTCGCTACTGCTCCGGTCCATGGCCTTCACCATTGTCACTCTAACTTCATCAGACACTCGTGAATCAAAGAATGCCAAACCTATCAAGGTTTCACTCAAGTACCACAGATGGTTGGTAAAACTTTTCATCGCTGCCTTGGCCACATTCTGATTTGTCTCGTAAGCTGCGAATTGCTTCAACAACTCTAGGTCATTCAATGGAGCCAAGACAGGACACTGACAGCGGTACCATGCCTTCAAGTAGATCTGAACAACGAAAATGTTAAAATCACGTAGACCCGCTAGTTCGCCAGGTGTTAGATGAAACTGAGAGCGGAAAAGATAAATTTTCAGGCAGTAAATTAACTTCGCCATCCACCTAGCTCTGTGGAATACCCCTGGCGCTAGGATGTTTCGTGGATGATCATCTGGTGCACCTAGGAACAAAAGAGCTAGGTGCAGTAATTCCTTATAGTCATCGCGTGGCTGAACTTCTAGCAGCTGATCAAGACAGAACCTAATCATATCCTCTCTCCATGGTTCCAACAAAGCAGCAACTGACACATCCGTCATCGCACTCTCAGAACTCTCTCTGTCAATGGAGCTCCAAGCTTTTGAAAATCGCTCAAACAGTTTAATGTTTGGCCCACTGGATGTTTCCATTAATACACTGAAGACCTTTCCAACGATCAGCTCATGTATGTGGTGCCGGCATGCTAAACTGAGAAGCTTTCGCTTCAGTTTATTTTCCAGCAAGACACAGGCACCAGAGACGAGTCCGGTGTTGCTAGCCGTGGTATCAAATGACATACATTGCAGACGGTTGGTGAGGTTCCATTCTTCAACAAGTTTGAATACTGCTGCCGCCTGTGCTTCCCCGGTTCCATTCTGCATCGCTGGGACCCCAAGAAGTTTCATAGTACCTTCGCCAGACACCAATACCGCTAATCGATCAACTGTTTCCTTTGACGTAAGTGTATACATAGGCAGCAACTTTCCGTCCCAATGAACTGTCAGTGGACAATCTGGTGAGAAAGATGCTTGTATCTCTCGTGCGATTTTCTCACGATTTCGTCGTCGAGCCTGTCTGATAGATTCTCGGTTTATTGCCATGTCAGCTGGATTATGCCCCAACGATTGAGCAGCAGCTGCCAACACATACGTCGCGTTTCTGTTGCTTATCCTCGTTCTGTCTAGTGCAGCTGCAACTTCAGGTGTGACCATGCTGGAGGGTCTGCCACGGCATGATTTCTTGGCTGACGGGCCCAGTAACAGGCATGCATCATCAGCATCATCGTCACTACTGCTTTCTTCACTGCTCGTGAGCTGGGCAGTTGCGTTCTCTGTCATCAATCTATCAGCCTCCAATGTTTCCAGATTTATTTTCCGCAACTCCTTCTGATGCCGTCGTTTTTCTTGCTTTGCTAGTTTTGTGTCCACTGGACCCATACTTCCACGCCGTCCTGGTTCTCTCTGTGCAGTTAGGAATTCCCTATCTTCTGGGATTTTGATCAAAGTCATTGCATCAGCATGAGCTACGTCGAAGAGATCGCCGAGAGTGCTTACAAATGCATCTTCTTTAGCCACACATATTATGCAAAGCAGCATACTGCAAAAAAAGAATTAGTCTGGTGCAACGTCTAAATAGCTTCAGATTTCAGTCAAATTTGTTCCTGTAATCCTTGGCCCAATGGAGAACAACTTGAGAGGGTGTCGTTTCAGAAATGTTGAATTTTTTTTCTTACATTGATATTGGCTGTCACCCTACACTACATTGTGTGATACCATGCGATATCTACCAATACCTGCCTGACATGCAAACATAAATTCATTCATAACATATCATTCCATGCATGGCAAATCATGTCATAGATACATGTCGACCTACTATCGTATCGTGAAATGTGATGTCATGGCATGCAATAACTTAGCAAGTATATTTGCTCATTCCCCTCATTCCATATACCATTTCAAATCCCACCATGCTTTCCGATGCCATGCCATGCCACGATGCCATTCCATACTCTAAACCACGCAATTTACGTCATTCTATAGTACTCCTTGACTTCGCTTTTGATGTCATGTCATTTCAACTTCATGCATGTTTGCATGCCGTGAAAGTGCCATATCATAATGATGACATTTTGTACCATTCTTTACAAAATGTATTTGAAATTTTTAGAGCGACTTTTACAATATGGTGCATGGTAGTGTTTACAACATCAGAATCCATGTCCATAGACAGATCATATGGTAGACTTTACCCAACTTTGCTTTGGCACAGTAATGTTTGCATTATATGGAAAGCAACGGGTATAGGCCTACATGCAGTATGCCGGGTGGATATTTGGTTGGCGCGTATACCATTACCCATGCATACATGTTAGCGTGTCATCTTAAAGTCTGTGAAACTCGTAGACCTTAGACCTAACACGTGCATGTAGAGGTTTACGACTTACAGAATTATATATAGCTACTTTGTGTTTACATCTATATACCAATATATGTGCAGAGTATATACATAGTTTATATACATATATACATATGCGTTCATGTATGTGAAAATGTACAATTATATAGGCTACGCACACATTTTGCATGTATTCATAGAGGATATATATGATGGAGAATATCAGGCCCGGTCTTTGGGCAAGGCGAGCGAGGCAGCCGCCTTGGGCCCCGCGCTTCCAGGGCTCCGCGCTGCTGGCTATAAATTTCTTACTTTGCTAAGATTGACAATGGTTACGCCGCATAGCAACTAGCCTATACTTGTAGTCAATATGCCACTTGAATGTGGTACGGTGATTTTGAAAGAGCGAGGCCCCTAAATAACTCATTTTGCTTCAATTTTGCGCATGAAAGTCTGCAGACAATTTTTGCAGGAGATGGCAAACACAATGGCAATGGTGACATTCTCAGCGAGCGTTAGACAAATGCAAAGCAGCAAATTTAGAACATGAATATTTTCAGAGAGGTGTCTAAATGTAAATTTGTCCATTTCACTTTTTGAATAATTGGCATCATTAGTGCAATTGGCGCAAAGAAATTTATCAAAAACCAAAGCGTAGGCCATGGTTGCTAAAGTCTCAGTTTTCCGGATGGCGCAAGAGCTTCTCTTGCCAGTTGCCCCTAAGTGCAAGTGCTCATGATTTTGCATTAGGGCCTACTTAGATGACACTAAATATGCTAGTAGGGGAAGGTCACCTAAGATGGGACGGTTCGTAAGATGGAACACACCTAGGCTATTGTTACTTTTGTTAGTAATACAGCACAGGAAGCCACTGTCGAGAGTTGCGAATAACGTATCACGAATATTATACTCGACCTAACAAATATTAACACATGCTGTTGGCTTGATCTGATTGATAATTGAATTTTCTATGCTCGCTGGTGTTATTATTTTCACACCATTCAATTTTCTCAATCTGACATTATGGAAATTATTGTCCTATCTTAGGGGTTGCTTAAGGTGGGACATATTAGTAGGGCCTAAGTATTTTTAATGATAACAATATAACATTCTCTGAAAATTGTTAAACGTTTGCATGCATCATTTGAGAGTAAAATATGTATACATTATATCAACGTGTTTTCTTTTGACACGAAGCTCTCAAATCTCGAGAAATTTGAGAAAAAAGTTAAGTGTCCCTTTTAGGTGACTCACCACCAGTGCCATACTGATAGGAAATCAAATAGGCCTACGTAAATTTATGCCTGAGGACCCGCTGCTGCCTTGGGCCCCGCAGACGCTAAGGCCGGGCCTGGAGAATATCATAACCAAAGAAGCTACATGTATAAAGAGACGTTGTCATACACAAGGGATAGGCGATGTGAATATATAATACATGTATACGATGCATATTGTAATGCATGCATGCATGCATAATGTTTCTAATACTTAGAAAGGCATTTCGACGCATTGAACTGTTTCGATGTAGACGACGCAGCCTGCAGAAGAAGATCGTGACCAGCAGCAGTGCGGCTCTATACCGGATAAACGTCGTGACTGCCACCAAAGCTAAACGCATAAGCAGGCGGACACAGAGAGATAAATAGACGGAGAGAGAGGCAGAGACGAAGACATTTGAACGGAGAAAGGCGGACCGAGAGGTCTAAGAACCTGTATGGTTTGTGGCATACATCGCGTCTTTGGCACGAAACAGTCGTTAGCCATGCATACGAAATATGCCTCTCGCTGCTGTTGTACCTCGGATACATGCACATGTTTTATGCACCCTCGCCTGCTCGTCTTTGCTATTATACTGCTACCCGAAGCGTAAACACCACCTGTATACATATCTATGAACTGTGCTATGTGAACTATCTGATTCCGAATGAATGAATGAATGAATGAACGAATGAATGAATGAATGAATGAATGAATGAATGAAGCACCATCGTAATCAATTTCGTTTTCTTTGTCGCCTAATGGTTCGCTAATGGAGTCTAATAATCGTCGTTGTTCTCCTAATTTCTGATTGATCCTGACTGATCATGTGCACACTATACAATACATGCTTAGGCCTATACCTCGGGAACTAATGAGAATAATAATGTTGTCATCAACATGGGTGCTCGCGCACAGGGACGAGTGGGACACTTGCCGCCTGGAAATTGACACCTCTTCGATTACCATTAATTTTTTGTTTAAGAATTTTTCGTTGCACTAAAGAACTGATGACGCAAATGAATCAAATAAAAACCAAAGTGAAATTGAGAAATTGGCATTTAAAAATCTCTATGAAAAAAATACCCATGTTCTCTATTTCCTGCTTTGCATTTGTCCATTTCTTGCTGAAGCATTCAACCGTGACCAATGCTGACCATTGTGTTTCGTCCATTCTGCAACAAATCTGTTGGCGTCTATGAGCGCCTCTGAGTAGATATCTTGAAGGGGCGCTATATAAATTCATGTGATTGACATGGACGGAGTCTATCAGGGGCTAGAGGGGCTAAGCACCCCCAAGAAGACCCAGAATCTTTTTTTTAACCCTGTAAATGGTATCTTTTCCCGGGCTTAGCCCCCCAAGAAGGCTTTAGCCCTCCCAAGAACGGAAACCAAACTCCGCCCATAGTGATTGATTAATCATCAATGCTTCTGTGTTGAAGACTTTTGCAACTATCTCTTCGACGCCTGGTTCCATCGAACCAGGAGAGAGAGAGAGAGAGAGAGAGAGAGAGAGAGAGAGAGAGAGAGAGAGAGAGAGAGAGAGAGATTAAAATCATAAATATCTCAGTAATAGAATTCAATGCAGAGCACAACGGTGGATAATTCATCATAATTGTCCGATCGAGTTGACTTGGACTGCATGGAACTTAAACATTGCTTGATGTATTATGTCGATGCTTGTCGATTAACCAGCGAGGCCCGTTCTTGAAAGGAGAATCTTGAATCTTATTCTGCCCTGTGTCCACTTGGTCAGTGAAGCATCTCTCTCTCTCTCTCTCTCTCTCTCTCTCTCTCTCTCTCTCTCTCTCTCTCTCTCTCTCTCTCTCTCTCTCTCTCTCTCTCTCTCTCTCTCTCTCTCTCTCGCTCTCTCTCTCTCTCTCTCTCTCTCTCTCTCTCTCTCTCTCTCTCTCTCTCTCTCTCTCTCTCTCTCTCTCTCTCTTCCCAAACGTACCAGAAAGGATCTGAAATTTATACAGGCAGACATGTTTTTCGCATTCCTTACTTCAATAAATTATTAAGTTGAGGACAAGATTCGAAGATTCTTTGCTGGACCATCACATCCACTTCTGATTATGTTACAAAGGTTCTTCTTGACTGTGGTATACTATACACGCATGAGAAAAACATTAAAATAGTCTACTTATGATTGCTTGATTGCATTCTATCATAACGTATAGGCGTAGGCCTATACCGTAATGCGAATAGGAGTTATGGCGGATAAATATTTTGTCTTATAAGAAGAATGAGAGAAGAGCAGCAGTCCCTTGAAGTATATATGAGGCAGTCATCGACATTACGTCACTTTCTTAGCCTCCAGTATCTGAGGGAGGAGAGATGACAGTCCCCTCCATTGCAATCTTATCTTCCCACAAGGCAGTATACACTGTCAGGGGCTCATAATCAAAAATTATAGCTGATAATAGGGGGTGCAGGTGGAGAAGAAATCGCGATTAAAATCCTCTGTCTTGGTGTGGATTTGAACCATCACCTCTTGATTGGCAGTTCAACGCGCTAACCACTATCCTATCGAGAACCCTGGCCTGATTATGCATTCATATTAATATACATGTGTGCAAAAACATGTGGTAATGCATGTATTTGCACAGAGGCATATGTGAATACATATTCAGACCAGGGTTCTCGCTGTGCATATAATATAATGCATATAAGTGTGCAGAGATATATAATGAGGTTCCTGCATACGCGATCACACGTTTAAGGCATATTTCACAAGTTCTGCTCGGAGACAAATGTCATGATCGCGAACCTTTGACACAAATACCAGAATATGTGTTTGTGTGTGAAATTCTTTTGTTGACGGTGACTATTATATACTGCCCTTGTCAGTAGAACACAAAATGAAGCGACAAATGGACAGACAAAAATTCGGCGCGTGGGCGAAAGCATTTTGCTGTCCCTGGTTGGTTAGAGTGGAATAGATCTATGGTCCGCAAGAAAATGTACAGAGATAACGGATCTTAATTGGGAGACTGTCTGAACCAGATACTTAGTGTATACCATAATTCTATCGCTAAAGATCGAATCCAGTACCATCTGGATTCCAGATCCATGACCCAGGACCATAGTCGTGGGACTGCATGGTCAGAGGGTCAAGACCCAGGACCATGGTCGAGGGACTGTATGGGCGGAGGGTCAAGACCCAGGACCATGGTCGAGGAACTGTATGGTCGGAGGGTCAAGACCCAAGACCATGGTCTGTATGGCCGGAGGGTCAAGACCCAGGACCATGGTCGTGGGACTGTATGGTCGGAGGGTCAAGACCAAGGACCATGGTCGTGGAGTTGTATGGTCGGAGGGTCAAGATCTAGGACCATGGTCGTGGAACTGCATTCATGGCCTGAGGGTCAAGGCGCATGCAGGGCCATGGTCGTGAGACTGTATGGTCGGAGGATAAAAATCGACGTCATAGAATGGACTCTGACGTTAACGGGTCAACCAATCTGACCACTGACCCCAAGTGACACTGAAACGAAGACTCAAAGACCAGTCGTCGACTTGTAGTCGACGACTTGGAATAAAACGAATTCAGTTGACATGCTGACAGATCAACCAACTTTCGACTCTAAGCTGACTGCTGATAAGTAGCAGTACTGTGCAGTGCAACACGCACGAGCAGAACAGATTGTTTGAATTATCCACTTTAAAATGCTCATAATTATAACTGGGTGATGTGCACAGTTAAGGCAACAAACAGCCCGTGGTTTTGAATACCAGTCTTTATCATCAAGAAACCAAGTAGAAGGCAAGTATAGCGAAATTCACAAATTCACAGAGGGTGGAAGACAGAAGACCAATAATTAATTACAGCCACGGTTTGACTCCCTCTGCTCTTCAATGCACTTGCAGCTAAAAATAGATAGGCTTCTTCATCTTTCAAAGACATTGTTATAACAACTTAAGATGTCGTTTCGCTGTTGCACTCAACCCAAACTATACCAACTATTCACTCACCGTATATAACAAATTGACAATGCTATATTGTAGGGTTAGATCCCTGCCAACCAAGGCCGTAGCTAGGGGGTGTTTTGGGTGTTTGAACACCCCCTGAAATGAAATAATGCTATAACAAAATAATGTATTTACTAAAACAATCATGATGCAAGGACTAAGGGGTTTTCATTTTGAAGCTCTTATTTCTATGTGACACTTTACAACAAATTAAAATAATCAAATCCTCCTCCAAATCTCTTAGTCAGTTGATTTGGTTGCTTGTCCGCTTGCTCAAGGTCGAGTCAACACTAAACACCCCCAACCCAATAAAATCCTGGCTACGGCCTTGCTGCCAACATTCTCATGCTCGCTACATGGGTCACATGCTGGCTCTTCCACATTGAAATATGGGTCATTCGCGGGCCCCTTTTTGGGGTAATGCTGGTTGGGATTAGGTAGGTGTCATAAGCTTGTAGCTACAAAATGTCGTTGAACCTTTGAATAGCTCTAACGAAGACAATCTCTGAAGAGAAGATTATAAGGTCACCGAAAGCAATGGCAAGAATAATAATAATCAGGGTCGCCGAAAGGGGGAGGTCCAGGGGCAAATGTCCAGGGTTCCGACCACTTTTAGTCAATTGCTTAATTGCTTCTCTTCGATATGCATGAGGATCTTAGGTTTTATTTCACAATGTGCCAAAACTAAAGCGATGTCTACATGAGAATAAAATTGTTTCTTTCACATTCTGGACACACTAATTTAACAGGAGCGTGTCTAGCATTGAGGTGTGGTGTCTAAATGTATCCAGGTATACTCAAAAATCCGGCACGACTAGGAACACAACAGGTGATTGTGATTTTAAAAGGCGGCACGTGACGGTTAAAGCAGTCTCTGCTGTGAGCAGACACTTGTGCTGCTTTTAATCCAGAATCAATCTACTTCTATGTACATGCATGCACCGCCAGTGATTCGTAATATTTGTCTGATCACACGCCACCAATATTATGTGGCCTGACTTCAGAGAATTTATCCCGAAGTCCACACTGCTGCACTAAACTACCACTTTTCCTAATCAGCAGACAATTATGCGTTTCTGTCCTTGTGTGGTCTAACAACTGACCACATGAGTCACTGATAGCATCCAGACAGTGCGGTCTCTGTGCTCTGGCGTGTGTATAAATCGCATTAATTGCCGTACGTACGGCAGAAATCTGCTACAGTGCTACTGTATGCAAGAAGTGCTGTGACGACATTTGGTCGCCCAACCAACAACACAATTGATTTCACTGTGTCAGACCACAGGATTAGGCAACACTGCATACAATGGCTGCTATGGTAGGCCTATATGCACACACAAATATGCATGATGAAAAGGCCTATACGTTGCTATATTAGCAATAATAAAGCAATGCATACATATACACTCACATAGACTATACCGTTGACAGCTGCATGATATAGCAATAGCAATATCAGCAATATATGCAGAGCAATATATAAGCTTATTATATACATGCACTCGCATAAATTAGACTACCCTTGACAGCTACGTACAACGCCGTACATGTACAATTGTACATATGCACATTTGCATACACAAAATGCTACATGCAATGAAGTCTGTTTATTCTACTCTAAATATATACCTGGCAACAAAGCCGCTATTGTGCTACCGTGATGGGAGAGCACAAAACAGGTGGAGTGGCTCAGAAGTAACAAGTCTTTTCATGGTCGATTGCGTTGCACAGTTCAACCGTTCAGATCCGTATTATCTAATAAAAACACCTACATTATATTATTGCGCAAAACATATAACGAGGATTTTACAGACTTCCGCTCTGCCTCTGTGGATTGAACCTGTCTGGTGACGTCATACGAAACTGAATGCCAGGCTGTCATGCATTCGGCGAAAGCCATTCATTTCATCGTCCGCTCCTTCATTCACTCATTCTTATTTTAAATAGTAGGTTGCGTTGATTCTTGGAATTAAAAAATGAGTGTGGACCGATAAGAAGTTGCGTAACAATTAATGGACCATGATCATTGTAGTTCTATTCTTGTTCTTATTTGTGTTTTTATTTCTTGTTGTCTTGCTTTCGTTTCTAACATCATCATCCACATCATCATCATCGTCGTTGTCCTATAGTCATCCTCTTCAGCATTGTCGCCATTGTGACTGTATGCAAAAGAAATTAGGCAATGAGCTAGGCCTATGTATGCGAATTGTCGAAAAAAATAACTGGGGAATAAGACAATGATCCAAGTGAAGTTGGGTGTCCAGAGAAGACTTAGTCATGGATCCCTTAGAACAGCGGTTCTCAACCTTTTTAGAGCGGCGACCCCTTGAAAAGATTTCGATAGTTGTGACGACCCAAGGTTTTTTCGAATTACCCCTCCGTAACAGCTATTTTGCCATTGTCCAATGTTCATTGTTATAAATTTTCACTTCATAATTCGAAATTGCTTTGGCAACTGTGTGAGATTTCCTGGCTCTTAATGGCGGTTCTGAGGACTACCTATTCGGCAGTTGAAGTTTCATAATTATGTCTATTCAGTTTGTGACACTGCCACGTCTTGCTGCTGGAACTCCGCAAACATCTCAAGTGCGCCTTCTTGGAGTCATCAGCTTTGTTCCTAAAAATATCCTACTGGTCATGCTTTCCTGCATACTTAGGATGTTTAGTAGGCCTACCTGAATGGCGCTTCAGTCTACTTGTTGAGTTTCATTGATTCGACCGAAAAAATGTCGTTACAAATGAGACGTTGTAGGCCTAGTTTGTCTATTCAAGTATTCATGCTGCAACTATTAAATAATAGACTACTTTCAAAATCGGTCAATAGCTGTTCTTCTTTCTTAGCAATCTTTTCACCTAGCTGATTCGTTTAGGAAGGCTATCAATTTCATAAACCTTACTTGTGCTCTTTATGAATGCGTCGAGCAGAGGTTTGAGACTTGAGAGAGGATGTGTGTTATGATTTCACTGGAAAACTTTTTGAATTTCACACTGCAATGGTAACATTTTATCAGCATTTCATTGCTGATAGTCTTGTGCTCCGTCCAGAATGGAGCATGTCAGCTGGACGGAGCACGAGACGAACGAAGAAATACTGCGAATGGTCGGAGAGAGAAGGTCAATGCTGGAGACAATACGGAGGCGGCAGAGAAACTGGATTGGCCACGTCCTGAGGAGCGACACCATAGTAAGGGACATTATAGAAGGAAGAATGGAGGGGGAAAAGACAAGGGGAAGACCAAGAACAATGCTACTGGACTGGATGATGGCAAAGGATGGTTACAGAAGACTAAAGGAGGATGCACAGAACAGATACGCGTGGCGTCATTGGACATATGAACCTGCCTGACGGCAGAGAACTAAAGAACTAAAGAAGAAGTCGTGGTTTAGGACTTTAAAAGTATCCTCCTCCAATTGTTTAAATTTTTTATTTTCACACTGCAATGATCGCAATTTTTTCTATTATCTCAGCAAAATTTCTCATAATTTCAGTACTGAAAAACATGGTTAAAAACTTCAATAAATGTACCCTCCCCATTGTTAATTTTTTTTAAATTGCACACCATTGGTAGCACTTTAGGGCAGCTGTCATCTGAATAAAAATACTCATGACTTCGGTGCTCACAATTTTTTATTTGCACACGGTAAATATATTTCTTAAAGCTGTCATCTTAGCAAAATTGGTTATTAGGTCCTATACCATGAATGAACGGCGTATAGCTCTGTAGAAATTTATAATGATATCTAGGAAATATTTCCGAAATATTGGGGGATAATAAGCAGCTCAGTCCCAACCACAAACTTCGGGGGACCAATACCCTATGTCTCCAAAGTCTCCTCCCATAAAATAGGCCTGACGATAGCAGACTGCTTAGTTGATAGATTCTTTGAGCAAACCGGATATTGTTTTATATTTTAGAAGAATGCAAAAAGAGGAATTTACATTTTAAAGCCAAAAAATAATGAAAACAATTGAATCAGCTGCCGCAATCTATAGAATTAATCATAGCAAAAGAACAAGTAAAAATTTATTTTACGTTTCTATAGCATAGTGGATCGCGTTGAACTTGATATCACACGCGTAGAAATTATGAAAATTTCTGAAGGGTTCAGGCGACCCCTGGCAAATCGTCAGGCAACCCCCGTGGGGGTCGCGACCCACAGGTTGAGAACCGCTCCCTTAGAAAGACCGGTGGGGTTTAAATTCCCCTGCAGACATTTCTCACCATGCAGCTATAATGAGTATATATAATAAGGCACCGTCCCAGTTTTCGCCCTACGCAGAAGTGCTCCTCTTATAAATTGTAACAGGATGGTGAGGTCTCCGACATGGTTATAGGAAGACAATGGAACTGTGAAACAGTGAGTTTGAAGAATATCCTACAGTATGGAACTGCATGGTCACTATGGTTTCTGATACTGCAATTACTATATATATATATATATATATATTATCAGCATTAACCTAGTTAGAATAAGGCTTCAGTGTAGCTAATGATGACGACGATGATGACGATGTTGATGATGACCATGAACACCACGATGGTCATGATGATAATAATCATCATAATCATTTCATCACGATGACATTGCTGTTATAAATTGACCAGAGACTAAAATCGAGTATATTTCGGTCAACGTTACCTGACCCGTATATACATGTATACGTTGGTCATTAATCTAAGCATTTACTCTTCAGACAACGTTGCATGTGAAT
Organism: Lumbricus terrestris; assembly: GCA_949752735.1. Lineage (NCBI taxonomy): Eukaryota > Metazoa > Annelida > Clitellata > Crassiclitellata > Lumbricidae > Lumbricus > Lumbricus terrestris. The sequence goes on from OX457038.1 coordinate 60,028,765, forward strand.
GATGTAAAGTTTTAAGCACACGATGGCATATACATAGTATATATATATATATATAATACATAATATATATAATATATATTTTATATATATGCCTATATCCGGAAATGCCAGTCTAACCAGCATTAAACGGACACTCCACGTGCACTCAATGGCGCATGAAGCTAATCCGCCGCCGCGTGGGATGAGGTTCAAAGACGACATGAGGTGAAGTTTCTTGCACACGCAAAACAAACACATGACAAATACAATATTATTGGTGTCGTGATAGATCGATTATATATCCGCTGAAGTGCACCGATGGGGTTCAAATGTTCTTCGTCTTTCAAATCGGTTGCAGTCCACTGTGTCCAGTCGTGCGAGGAAATTACGATATCCGGTAACTGGTTCTTGGTTCTGTTTGCTCTTCAACCGAGACTTCCTTCACACCTTCAGAGCTATTTATAGGACCCCTACCTCAGTGGACAATTGGGCATGAAGGTGCACAGAAAGACTAGTGAAAGATCAGTGAAAGACTACCATGATAGTCGCGGTGGGTCATTTGACATTTGACAATTTACCTATAGTTTACTCTCAACCTGTCTTATGACTTGCCCAATGTTCTTTGGAATTTGTATACCTTCTTTACATTCAATTACATTGATATGAAGAACTCTTGCAATGTCTGCTTTTCGATGGCAAAACACTTAGTTACTCCTTTATACTTGTGACATTTTATCCGTGCCAGTTTGTCAATGACAATTTTGTCACATGACATTTTGTCAAGGAGACGTTTCTCTCAGCCAGTGCACTTAATATAACCTACCGACGTCAAACGAAAACACAGACTCGCACTCGGCACTCGCCGTGTTCCAGGCCCACAATGTTCACATGGCCGATCTCGATGCCAGTGCACAACAGCAGATACATAGCAACGCTCGTATATATTGTGAAACCTGACCATGTGAACTGACTGCCGCGGCTCCACAAGTATACATGCATGCAGCACAATGCTTGACATGCATTTCTGACCCATATTGTGTCCCTTCAACCGTATCGAGGTTGCACAGTTTTGACCGCTGCAGTCGTTGTCAAAAGGTCATCGTACCAGACCCCCATCTGTCCCCCCTGCAAAAGGTGACCCAGCAGGAAAAACGAGTTGCCGCTCTACATATTGCACGCCATGCCGTCAAGGACACCTTAATTCACTTCGAAATTCTCTTCGTAAACGACCGACGTGCATTTTGTTGTTTCTGTCATTTTGAGGGATACAAATGCTAAGTTCCTGAATATCTCATTATATAGGCTATTATATATACATAATTATATGGATTTCCCTATAATATATATGCATATGTGTCTATTTGTATGGGGTCTTTTAGAAACATTTAGAAATCGCCAAAAAGTATAGATAGCTATAGGCCTATGTATGCTGTACATAAAATATTCGGCCTGATATACGCTTGATGTCTATTTCGAACTTTCCCAACTCAATTGGCCGCAATTACATACTTCGCGAAGCCACTCCTTAGCCTACCATATGACTTGCCTTTCCTAAAGTTGTACCCACACCCTCTCGGCGTCCTATACCTATATTTAATTCAGATTTACCTTAATTGCGCCTGACTAACTCTTTGAGATACGATGAGTACAATGACCGTATACATATAGGGCCTACTATAGAATACCGGGGCAAAGTGCAAACGACGCGCGAAAGGGAAGATTTCTGACACGCCCTCAAAAGCAGAGGCTAAGAAAATCCGCAGCATTTCCAATTGTTCATGTCTGGGGTTAGCTTATGGGTCTCCTCCTCTTCTTTTTCTCCTGCATGCTTTCCTTATTCTTACCTTACTATAACCTTATGCTTATAATTATAGCTTTGCCATGCCTTACTGTAAACACAGTCTCGTCTTATACCATGCATCACCATATCTGCGCTGATGCTATAACATCCAACTTCACATGACCTTATAAGTTTCCTTAATACTTTATTTTGCTCATGCATGTATAATGTATATACTTTATTTGCTGTACAGCCTTTTGATTAACCGAATTATTTGACGCTGCTAAGCTGTAGTGCGCCTACTTCGTTTATTGAGGCGAATTCCGTCTCTACTGAGCGATGCCTTTAAAAAAATTCTTTTGAAATGTTGCAGTACGGTATACTTGTACTTAAGACCTCTAGGTCTCGATGATATTTCACTGCAGTTCTAACTTCGGTTGGTTAGTCTGCAGGCGAATATTTTCAAGAGATACATGTATGCTGAAGAAGAGACGCTTCAAATTTTCTAATTGATTGCCACAAACCTCAGGCAATCAATTAAAACAGTGCACTGTGAATGTCCGTTGCAGGGTCCATGTATGCAACTACTATGCATATGAGTATATGCATGTATATATATAGGCATACATGTATATATTTGTATATATTATATATATGTTGAAGTGCTGATATTAAAATAATATATATGCAAATATTCACATATATTTATGTATTGCGTCAGTAGAAGAACGATTGGACTAATTTTAAAAGTGCTCAGGCCTTTACTGTATGTCACAATAGCCTGTGGTCCTGTTATCTTAGTGCAATAGTGCATGTTCCATAGCCTACATATATGGTCCTGTTATCTTAGTGCATGTTCCGATGCATGTATACATGTTGTACATGTGTGTACATGCATTTATAATGCATGCAGGTCAAATATGATATGATATTCGTGATGAATATATGAATTTAAATGGCGATTTATATGATTTATATGAGGCATTACAAAAGACGGTATACCAATATTTTATTTGCATATTCATGAGTGCTTATTATAGCTATGCATATAATTATTATTATGTAAAGTCATCGACTTGCGCAATGGACCGTGTTCAGTTTTTGAAATCGTGATTATATTGTTTGATATACTTCTGTGTGCTTAAGTTTGGCTCTGTACAGTTGTCTTTGTCTGTATGTCTGTTTGTCTGTCTATCTGCTTGTCTGTATGTCTGTTTGTCTGCATGTCTGTCTGTCTGCATGTCTGTCTCTGTGATAATTCATGGTCTCTCTTTGTTTTCTATTTTTCTTCTGCAGTTTACGTACTGCTAACTCGTTATGTATTTTTTAAAATTGATTTTCTTGCTTTGTATTCATCGTATTAAATTATACGGTAGTTAATTATATTTACGTGTTTTCTTTTTATATTTCAGAACCAGACACAAAAATTTATTATTTATTGCATTTTTGTTTATTGCAGTCTGTCTTTTTAAAAATAACGTATATATGTATACCCTATAGCGTCAAGCCATTGTTGTTGAATTCCGTTGCATAATGGTGTAATGATTGTGCTGGAGTTGATGACTCATCGCCATTGACCTTTGACCTTTCTGTTTACACTCGCCTACGTCTGATTCTTTCTGTCTATCAAAGCCACAAACTCATTCATGAACAAACTGTCCCTGTGTTGTAGTTAGTCATTCACATTGTGCCCGACACAAATGACGTTATTGCTCATTAGTTTAAAGTTATCATATTGCGTATTATGTAGGTTAGCCTAAGGTACCAGTCTTTCTTAGACTGACTGTTTTCTTTTGTGAACTGGTTTTACAGAATTTAATGGAATGTCAGAACGCCGTCACTTCTTGATGACTAATGAATGCATTGTGATTAAAGCGCTATTATAAAGGTTCCAAGATTGGGATGATGTATTGGATTAGGCTGAATAATTAGTCACTCGTTGCGTAAGGTAATTTATTCGCAATTCCAACCAATCAATCAATCGGTGCTGTTTCCATGGTTGCCAGACTGCTATCGTTGAATACACACAGAATGCAATGCGTTCAATATGTTTAAAAATTTACGACTGCGCATGCCTGCGACCATCTGGTCTGCAGTTGAAGCAGTGCCGTGCACTGACATTCCGTTGCATCTGAATTTTTCACCAGGTGAATCTTTGGCAATGCCAGTCTCAAGTATGATGAAAGGAGGAGGTTACACTAATCATTTTTGTCCTCCGATTGGAAGTAATTTGCCATGGAGGATTGGCAAAAAGAAGGGGTCGTGCAGTTCTAAAATTTAAACACCCTTGCACGCTGAAGCGCTGAGCAATTGCGAGTGAAGGATTTACTCAAGGTCTCTACGCGGTGGTTTGAGGTGGATTCGAACCTGCAACCCTCCGGCTGCAAGGCAACGAATATACCAACTATACACAACCGCGCTTACAGATAAGGGATGAGGTTTCGTGCACATGTTTGCTATGTAACTCAGCGTAGAAGGTATACAATCGACCGAACAGTGAAAATGGGTGAATAATTCGCGAAATGAAATCGAAGGCCGAAATGGGTATCTAGGGTCTACTGCCATGGAACCGAGCAGGGAAGATTTATTCATTTATTTCTTGCATTTGCTATCCCGCGCCTCTTCAAGACATACTTAGCATCTCTTCAAGATATCCTTAATGGACAGAAGCGAGATGGATGAGGAAATGCTTCTTTCAGTCGGCGATCGTCTCAATAATGAGGGAAGTGAACTAAAAATATTTGATGACAATAATCTTCAGTTGAAGATCAAGTGCGATATCAGGTCACATATACCGATGCACCTTCAGCATGTTCTGTGCTAAATCGTGACTCTAGCCCGACGCTCTTTGACAAGTGACTCATCCCATCAGGCCAATAGCCATGTATACATGTATACACTGCTTTCGGGCAACAACTCACATACCCCTCGTAGGAGGGTGCTGGGTCATGGCACTTAGTGTGACGTCGGTTTCTATGAAATTATGTCAACTTATCACTGACATGCTAGATTCACCTCAGATGACTTGACACGTTAGCCGACACCTCTATAAGCTACCTATAGATTTGCTACGCACGTTAGAATTCGCAAGACCCAATCAATGCGGAGTTTCAACCTGCAAAGTCAAACTTAAAAATACCACAGAATCTATCAAACGTTTGCAATGCCAAAATAACAGTTGAGTCATGGCACCGAGAATTTGTTTTTTGTTGTGTTAGCCTACACGGCCTGACTCATTAAGGCCTTCAGCGTTTTCCATTCATTCATTCTTTCATTCATTCGTTCGTTTATTCGTTCGCTCATTTGTGCATTCATTTATTTATTCATTCATTCATTCATTCATTTATTCATTCATTCATTCATTCATTCATTCATTCATTTATTCATTCATTCATTCTTTCATTCATTCATTCATTCACTCATTCATTCATTCATTCATTCATTTATTCATTTATTTATTTATTCATTTATTCATTTATTCTTTCTTTCTTTCCTTTATTTCTATGGCGCCACATCAGGGGATCTAATCGAAAGCTATTAACCAGTCAGGCGTCGAAGAAAGAGAACGACTGTAGCCTAAAAGGCTCAGCAAAAGAGCATATAGGGTGTCTGCATGGGTGAGACGACCATCGGTCTGCACCCTCAGTCAAAGTTGGCTTGGGTGCTGGTTACTTGCTCACTCACTCTCTCTCTCTCTCTCTCTCTCTCTCTCTCTCTCTCTCTCTCTCTCTCTCTCTCTCTCTCTCTCTCTCTCTCTCTCTCTCTCTCTCTCTCTCTCTCTCTCTCTCTCTCTCTCTCTCTCTCTCTCTCTCTCTCTCTCTCTCTCTCTCTCTCTCTCTCTGAAGAAAGAGAGACCTAGTTAAACTGCTTATAATAATCGTTCAACTACTTGTAGTATATTATATATCATCATGACTTTTCATGAGGTCATGAAAGATGTCCACTCGAGGGAAACACACACAAAATATTGAAACGGTTGATCAAGAGCTAATTTTAAAAAGACGTCGTTAAGGTTGATCCAGTTAATAAATAATATTTAAGTGTTGTTAAAAAAAGCAATTTTGCACTGGCCATTTTAAACTTGAGACTCCAACATTGATGATCGATGGTAGGCTTATACTTACAGCATGCGTAGGCAAAGAAACGTACAGCCATCTGTCGAATGTTTCCGCAGTTAATCGATCGCCAATCAAACCTACAGCAAATCCTGCACTCGTAATAGCAAGAAATCTATAATCTACAATCTGGCCGGTTCTGTGCTATAATCAAATAATTTACCATGGTCAATCAATTGTCACCACACTCGCATATTTTGTTGATTGCACCCACGGAATCGGGATGTCTCCCAAGATTTTTCCATGACTTTCATGGAAGTAATATTGCGAGTTTAGCTGATTTCCGTACAGCAATACCATCGATGAGAGATGGAAGTTTTGAAGAGAAGAGACAAATATTATTGTTTACAATAAATATGTAAAGGTCAAGCGCGTCTTGCAGGTCATAAACAGATGGTGAGATGAACAACATGTGCGAGTGTACTATTGTAGAGAGGGCAGTGAAATGGGGTTTGATTGTATACCGGTACTGCACTTTTTCGGACCATCAAAACAGCCTGGAGACGAGCCGAACTGAGCCGGCTGGTGATGATGGTATTAATAACGATAACGATAACGATGATGATGCATCATGATGACGACGACGACGACGATGACGATGAGGATGATGACGATGACGATGATGACGATGAGGATGATGATGCATCATGATGACGATGACTATGACGGATACGACGATGACGATGACGGCGTTGCTGATGAAGATCACGAGTGACGACGACGATGATGATGACTATGACGGACACGATGACGATGAGGATGAGGATGATGACGATGATGATGATGATGATGATGATGACGATGATGATGATGACGATGATGACAATGATGATGATGATGACGATGATGACGATGATGACGATGATGACGATGATGACAATGATGACAATGATGATGATGATGATGATGATGATGATGATGATGATGATGATGATGATGACGCTGCTGCTGCTGCTGATGATGATGATGCACCATTATCATAATTTTTACCTGGTTATCATGCATAAAATTCAACTAGAGAAACCCTTTCCTTGTAAGTATAGCTCTTCACGGTCTGGCAAACGCAAGCAGACACTAAATGTAGCTATAGATTATTCGGGGAGATGCTGGCAATGGACCACAGTGGCCACACTATATGACTGTGGCTCGTGGTTGAAACGCGTTTCATTGCATAACTTTCGAAAACTATTATTGATAACTCAGAACTCGTAGAAGAAGCACGTTTCGTATGATCCTGTTTTAATAGCTTTTAATACACTGTACTTTGCACAATTATCTAACACATTGATGTTTTTCTGTACAGCCAATTTAAAATTTAAAATGACACGCTATATAAACATCACTCCTCTATAATTATTTTATATACATGGACTATATTATATATAATTATATATACACCGTGAGGCATAAAAAACAAAGCCCCTAGAAAAATTCTTATAATTTTAACAATATTCAAGCAATGTCAATGAAATTCAGGAAATTTATTGCTAAATAGCAGGCAATGTAAACAGATTTTCTGTTTGTACTCAAGCAGTCCGCCTTTAGCTTCTACGCATGCGCGAAGTCGCTTGCGCCATACACGCACCGCCGAGTCAATAATTCGCTGGTCAAGATCGTTCCAAGCTTGCACGATGCGCTTATGAAGAACCTTCAACATCACAGACTTTTGTTTTGTACACCATTTCCTGCATGCATCCCCATATTTTATAATCGACGGGATTCAGATCTGGGCTGTTAGGGGCCATGTTGCTGGAGAGAGAGATATTGCAGCCGACCGCCTTTTACGCACACGTCCAACGTTTAGCAAATCCCTGACGGAGCCAGTCGGTGTTTCTTCTCTGGGGCGCACGTCAATTCACTCTGTTAAACCGCGGGTAAAAATCAACGGCAAACACTACAGAGATGTTTTACTCATAGAAGGCCTTCTATCTGAAACTCGATAACTCTGAATTTTGCATTTTCCAGCAAGGTGTTACTCTAGCGCACGGAGCGCGAGAAACGGTTGCACGTCTGACGAATGAAACTCCTGACTTCATAATTCCTGCACTATGAGTCTATGGCCCCTAACAGCCCATGAGAATCCCGTCGATTACAATATACGGGGAACGCAGGAAATGGTGTACAGAACAAAGGTCCGTGATGTTGAAGATCTTCGTAAGCGGATGGTGAAAGCTTGGAACGATCTTGCTTGAACAGCGAATTTATTGACTAGGCAGTGCGTGAATGGCGCAAGCGACTTCGCGCATGCGTAGACGCTAAAGGCGGACAGTTTGAGTACAAATTGATAATCTTTTTACATTGCCTGCTATTTAGCTATAGTTTTCTTGAATTTCATTGACATTGCTTGAATATTGTTAGAATTATAACAATTTTTCTAGGGGCTTTGTTTTTTATGCCTCACGGTGTACAATTGTATACGTATGCAGAATTGATGCGTGAACGAATGAAATAACGAATAGATCTAAATGAATTATTTAACCAATAATTATTGATTTTAATAGGCAGCTTTCGATAGTCTAATCTTTAGAGCACGCGTTTTGAGATCCTTCCGATGGCCAACGCCTAATGCCTTTTATATGTTCACGATGGCTGTTTTAACTAAAGCACGATGAAAATGATGATGACCATAAACTTATAAAGTACATAACATTTGTTTGAATTACATAAAATACATAATGTTTGAATTACATATAATACATGATGTATGAATTTAATTAATTTCATTTACAGACATGTACGTTAATACACAATTTAAATGCCACAGACAACGATCGGTGGATTTCTTCAGCTAACACTATATCATTATCATTATCATTATCATTATCGTTTGGCGACGGTGATGATAAAAAGTTGCTAATTCGATGCGCATTCGATGGTAAAACCGCATGGGCGTTTGTATGCAGTGTGCGTGTGTGTGCGTGTGTGTGTGTGTGTGCGTGTGTGTGTGTGTGTGTGTGTGTGTGGTGTGTAAGTTTGTGTGTATGTCTGTGGGTGTGGTTGGGTGTGTGCGTGTGTGGGTGCGTGTGTGCGGTTGGTGTGTATATGTGCATAGGTGTGTGTATATGTGTGTGTGGAGGTGTGGATGGGTGTGAATGTGTGTATAGGTGCACGTGTGTGTGTGTGTGTGTGTGACAGTATGTGTGTATGGGGGGGAGTGGGGGTAGACGTGCATGTGTCTGTAGATGTGTGGGGTGTGGGTGTTGTGTTGGTGCGTGTGTGTGTGTGTGTGTGTGTGTGTGTGTGCAGCGTGTGTGTGTGTGTGTGTGTGTGTTGGTGAGTGTGTTGGGAGGGTGTGTATCGGTGTGTGAGTGTGGTGTATGTGTGGATAGGTGTATGACATTGTGTGTGCATAGGCATGCGTGTGTGTATGATGGTGGTCTACCAGTTGTACTTTTCGTATCGGAACTCCTGCCAGATGTCTGCATTGATGACCTCGTCGTAAGATGGAACGTCCTCAACGTACTCGAAGAACTCTTCGCACAGTTCCTCCGGTTCAACCTCGAAGAACTGCGAGTGCCTGCCCATCGTTCGCAGCACCTCCACACTGTCCACCATGCATTCGTATTCGTTGAGAGACATGATGACCCACTCTTCGGTCTTGCCGAGGAACGGCTTCGCCTTGTGGTAGGCGAGGATCATCTCCGGCGTCGTTGGGTACTCGAGGGGTCGACTCGTATCGACCCTGACGGCGGCCGGTGGCTTCTTCTTGCGTCTCCGCTGGGATCGTTTCGCGCCAGGGGTTCGCGGATGCTTCGAGGGTCTCGTCCCACCGGAAGACGTCTTGCCTGGACGAGGCCGCGAACCTGAGGTAGATGCGCCCTTGACCAGCACAGGCCGTCGACCAGGTTCCGAACCAGTTCGCGTTGGAACTTTGACGGCTGCACCGATCTGTGTCGTAGATTTAGCCGCTGTATCCGATTGCGTTGAAGGCTTAGTGGATGCTCCAGACTGTGTCGAAGACTTAACCAATTGCGTAGAAGATCTGCCCACCACTAAACCCGCTAGAGCCGAGGAATTGGCCGGAGCTCTGGCCGATGCTTGTGCCCGGCTACCACCCTGGTTGGATCGTGGTGACGCCGTGGACGAAGGTTCCGTTTCATCCGTCGTTTCGATCTCGAGTAGATTCTCCGCCGCTGGTGGTGGTGAAGGTGGTGGTGGTGGTGGCGGTGGTTTCACTGGTTTCGGTTGACTTTTCTTGGCTTCCCTAGATTTTCGGTCGGCTGACGACGGATGTGTACCGAAGAGTTTCTGGAAGAATCCGATTTTCTTACCGCCTTTGGAAGACATAACTTTTCAATTGAGCTAAAAAAAAGATAACAACAAATTTACTATTGAATGCAATACGATATAAAAGTATATTGTAATTTAGTGCGATACAATAGAATACTAAACAATATAAAAATGAAATAGAATAGAATATAATACAATATATTGGAATATAATACAATATAAAAATAACATTATGACATGATACAAAATACAATAGAATTTAATATGGTGCAGATAGCATTCTTCAAACACTAGAACAACGCTCGCGACAGTGTTCTATAAATAAAAGAACAGAATAATGTCAAGCAGGTGCACTTACTTTACTCTTGCCTTCAACAGTCTTGCTGTCACAATATTATCCAGTGAGTTAAACTGAGTAGCAGACTAGAGTACAATAAACTGCAAGTAAATGGAGCTACATAAATTTCTGTTATTTCAAAACTTCTCATTTACACAGGACCATGTGAAATTTCTCCAATGCTTTTGAAAACGTCTAATCTACAAGTGCTCGTGATTAAGCTGGTGCCCTACGCTCGCCTTTCGATGGGCGCTTTAGAAGCTGGGAGCGTACGACTATACCCCGCAGTCGATCGAGTCGTGGGCTACGATCGACTTGGCTCGTGCGACGATCGACTCGATCGACTTCGTCGACTCGCCGACCTTTCTACGACTCGATCGACTTGGCCTCGCCGACCTTTCTACGACTCGATCGACTTGGCTCGGCCGACGATCGACTCGATCGACTTCGCGTCGACTTGACCTAGTTTTGTCTCTTGCTCACCATCTGCAGTTACTTGATCTTAAAATGAAATTAAACGATAGTAGATCTTTGTCATAAATCTGTGTGACGTAACAATATGCCTAATTTCGTATTCTCAGTGAATTTATAGATTTGCACTGTGATCGTAATGACGTCACAATAGGCCTCGTTTTAGATTATGTAAATGAAACTCAATAATTATCACGGTTGATCTGTGCAATAATTGAAGTTAGTCACAATAGGCCTACATACTCTCAAAATGTACTTCTATAATAACAGATCATTATCCTAATCGAGGTTAGCCACAATAGGACTATTTCATTCTCAAAATGAACTTCTTTAATAGTAGGTCTGTATCATGATCTAGGTGACGTCACAATGGGCCTAGTTTTATATTCTAAAACTGAACGTATACTAGTAGATTTGTATAATAATCAGAGCGATGTTGCATTTAAACAGCCCCAGTTTTGTATTATGAAAATGAAATAATATGACAGCAGATCTGTATCATAATCGAAATGACACCACAATGGACCTAATTTCGTTTTTCTCAGTGAACTTATTTAATAGTAGATTTGTATTATAATGGAAGTGAGTCATAAAAGGCCCCGTGTTATATTAGCAAAACGAACATAATATACTGGTAGATCTGTAGGCCTATAATAATCGAAGTGACGTCCCAATAGACCTATTTTATATGCTCAATATGCACTTCTATAATAGTACATTTTTGTCTCATAATCGACGTGACGTCACACTAGACCTTGTTTATATTCTCAAAATGCACTTCCATAATAGGTCTGGTACATTTGTATCATAATCAATGTGACGTCACAATTGGCGCTGTTTTTTTAATTCTTGATGTGAACTTAATTATAATATAATAGCAAAATTGCATCATAATCAGAGTGAATAGGCATAGGCATAGTTCTGTATTCTCAACATTAATGAAATAATATGACGGCAGATCTGTGTCCTGATCGAAGTGACGTCACAATAGGCTTAATTTCGTTTTCTCAGTGAACTTATTTAATTGTAGAATTGTATCATAATCGAAGTGACGTCATAAAAGGTCTCCTTTTATATTCTCAAAATTAACATCTACATGACTTGCATATACAGGCATATAATAGTAGATCTGCATCATGCTCATCAGGAGCGGATCCAAGGAAGGGGCCAATCCGGCCATGCCCCACCCCATTCAGAGATTCGCATATGACGTGGTCCCTCCCTCCATCAGGTTTTAAAAAAAGCTGTAAATCAACGCAACGGGAACAGGAAGGTGAGAGAGAAAGTAGGCCTAGCACATGACTAAAAAAAGTCATCAGATTTTAAAAAACAAAGTCGCCACGGGTTTTTATAAGTTTTTTGGGCGATAGACTAAAAAAAATTCTTTCGGCGGAAGACCAAGGAAAATTTCTGTCGGTTCAAGACCACAAATTTTGTCCACCCTTCCAAAAATTTTGTATTCGCTCCTGTTACCCTGTATTCGTTCAACTCAAATCGAAAACGCACGTCTATTATAGGCCTAATAGTCAACTTTCACAGTTCCACTAACACGAAATCGACAGCTGCCAAAAGGTTCGTTAGCTGAACTTGTGTGCAAAAACTGTATATATGTCACTTTGAGACTTCAAGAAATAGTAGGCTAAGTAAAATATTTCTAAGTCGGGTCGAGTAGATGAAACAACGATCGACTCGACTTAGCAAGACTCACGATCGACTCGACTTCCAAGTCGACGATTTTTCGATCGACTCGACTTGGCAAGACTCACGATCGACTCGACTTGCAAGTCGATCGAGTCGACGATTTTTCGATCGACTCGACTTGGCAAGACTCACGATCGACTCGACTTGCAAGTCGATCGAGTCGACGATTTTTCGATCGACTCGACTTGGCCGAGTTATGATCGACTCGATCGATCAACTCGATCGACTGCGGGGTATACGTACGACTACGATTGCGAATAAGTGCATTCTATGACAATCTGAAGAAAATAAAAATAGGTCATCTTAGGCATTCAAAGACAGAGGTACGGGCTACCCAACAGGGAACTAGGCAGCAGCTGTCTGGATGCTCCACATATCATAGGCAACCCCCTCCAATGGAGCCCATCCAATCGTACGTGAACCTTCTACTTCCTGGGAATTGAAATTTAATTTGGTATGGAGACTCGTAGGCGCCATGTCTTGTCCACTTCTTGGTAGGTGCCGCATGGTGAAAAGATTCTTCAAATGTCTGTGTGGAGGAGGAGGAGGAGGAGGAGGAGGAGGAGCAGGTGAAGGGTTTTGGCATTTCAATAATAAGCTGCATGTATTCAGGCTGAACTTCCCCTGAAGAGTCTCAATACACTTAGCTCTAACTCGGGCGTCGATGTTTAATGCAAAACAGAATAAAATGCATTCCATCGGAGATCAACACATTACATTACAGTACATTACATTACAGAACATTGTACTGCAGTACATTACATTACAGAACACTACATTACATCACATTACATTACAGAACATTACATTGCAGTACATTACATTACAGAACATTACATTACAGTATATTACATCACATTACATTACAGTACATTACATTACAGAGCATAAAACTAGAGCAAGCTAGAGGAGCAAAATAATGCAGTCACATTCTCTGATTAAACTCCGAGCATCTCTGCACGATTTCCCTAAGAGCGGCGCTACATAAATTTTTTAATTGCAATTTCTATGCAGTGCATAAGAGTACAAAACAAGGGAATTCGGCAAGCGCATTATTTTTCTGAGAGCGCCTATAGCGTCGACCAATTGCAGCACTTGATCGAGATTAATAGAAGATGGGAATGGGAACAGGTGCACCTGGTGCAGGGTGCAGAGGAGGACCACAAGCAGCGACCATTGAATGTTGGCATGTGGAGGGTTAGAGGAGATGCAGGGCAAGGAGGCGGGGTGGGGGGGGAAGATGCTAGGTTCTCAATTCGCTTTAGCATATGCACTTATGAGACAGCGTTCACCAACACAGCATGTTCAAGAGAGAGAAAGAGAGAGAGAGACAGACAGACAGACAGACAGACAGAGACAGAGAGACAGAGAGACAGAGAGACGGAAGAGAGAGAGACAGACAGACAGAGAGACAGAGAGAGACAGATACAGAGATACAAAAATAGAGAGGCAGACAGACAGTCAGAAAGAGAGAAAGATAGAGAGACAGACAAACATACAGACAGACAGAGACATAGAAAGACAGAGAGAGACAGAGAGAGAGACAGAGATACAGAGACAGAGACAGACAGACACACACACACAGAGTGAGAGGTATTTGGATGAAAAGAAAAGAGTAGATGAATGAATAGGAGGAATAAAAGATTTTATTGGAAAGGAAATTAAGCAATGAGCATTGTATACAGGGTCTGGAAAAGAAAAGAGAAGAGGTGGTAAAGGAATAGGGGTATGTTGAGGGAAGAAGAAATTTTAAGAAGTGGACAACAAACAAAGAAGGAGAAAGAGCAGGACAAGTAAATGATGTAGACACAAGAGAGGAGTAGGAGTAGGATGGATAGAAGACAATTGAGAAGATATAGGATATAGAAGAGTATAGAGAGAAGCAAGTTGAGGAGAAGGAGATGAAGAAAGAAAAAGTAAGCTGAAGTGTACTTCCAGGTTGTTGTTTAATTGTGCAGGAGGAGTAACCGGAAGAGGTGGTGGTGGTGGTGAAGGAGAAGAGGGAAAAGGAGACGGAGGAGGAGGAGATGGAGAAGGAGGAGGAGGAGGAGGAGAAGGTAATGAAGATAAGGAGAGATCAACCAACGATGTACCGTTGACAGATCGAGACCAGAGGCCTGTGTAGTGTGTAGTACCTACATGTATGATCATCGACGTCGTATCGACAGCCAGATACTGTGGCCATTATGCCGCCTACAAACGCCATAAAGATAGATGCAGGTTGTACGATTGGCATGTGAAACGAGCGTACGGGAGATTTCCTCTGACTGCGTCGTACTGGCTTTCCAATGCTCGGCATTGTTCCATGTCGATCGCAGGTGGAAAAGTAGGTTTACGCAAGAATAGAAAGATATAGGAAAATGAATGCAGATAAGAAGCATAGTAGGATTATATATATAGATCTATAATATATTATTGTGAGACGCGATAATAATAATAATAATTTTCGTTTAATCAACAATCCGGTTGACAGACCGCAACCGGTTACAGTGTACAATTATGCAGTTGAAACAATTTACAGGAACTCAGATTACAGAATACATAAATCTTAACTATACCAACTGAACAGACAACCTGCAATACATGGCGCTAATAGCAGCCTACAAAGCATATGGCTCGAACTCGAACCTCTCGCACTCTTGGCCAGCGTGTTATCCATTACTCTACCGGGCCCCCTAATGAGATAATGAGATATTGCAGAAGTATGCATGCATCCTAGTCTGTATTGGCAGGTGAAGGGAAGTTTGAGAGTTGGGAGAAATCAGCTTGATAGAAATGGGAATAGTTTTTAAGGCAGATGACAGAAAAGAGGAAAATCAGGGAAAGATAGATGAAAAGATATGCGCTTATTCGAATATAAATAATAAAATGTTAGAAAGAGGAGCTTACAGTAAACCTGACAGGTAAATAGATCTAGGTGAATTTGAACTTAGAAGAAAGCAGATCAGGAAGAGAAGGAGAATTTAAACCGAAGAAACGACTAAATGTGACAATTAAGCAATAAGGTAATATAATTATTGTATAGTGTACAGATATTTCTATTGCGCCTTTGGAATCGGACAAACCTTCTGGACATTACCCCGACTTTTCCCCGGCCGTTTTCGCTGGAGTCCCTCCGGGATGTTTAAAAAGTGAAAAATTTCTATCTGCATGTTTGTTTGTTTGTTTGTATGTGCACTTGTTATAGCGTCCTTTCAAGATATCTACTCAGAGGCGCTCCCGACTGCAGAGCGGACACTGCATCGGAGTTTCACGCTGAGGCGCTGAGCAATTGCGAGTGAAGGACTTGCCCAAGGTCCCTACGTCGCGTAGGGACCTTGGGCGTACTTGATGTGGATTTGAACCTCGAACCTTCCGGCTTCAAGGCAACGATGCCACCACTACACCACCGCGTCCCACTACACCACCGCGTCCCACATGGACTTTTGAGTGCTTTGGTGTTTGAGGTGGAAGTACAATGAATGTTTAGAAAATAACTTTTAGTACAGCACAAATTGGGCAAACAGTTTTCTAGAAAGACCCTTAAATTCCCTTAATGCATCGATATTAACACGGCAACAGATAGGGTAAACTAAACATCACAAATTTATTAGAGATTTAATTTACTTTACATGTAATTGTTGAACTTTAATTCTTGAAAGTTCAAACTTTTAATGCTCTGAGTAGAGTCAACGACTTGCCACGTAGAAACGATGCTGCTGGGGAGGATTGGAGTACACTATAAATTGTTTGTCAGCACCCAAATGTCTGGAGATTCCTTCGCATCCTTAAGCGTGAGCAGAGCCCGAACAACATCGACTTCAATCAGCTGTTCGACTTCGACAGACATAATATTATATTATGCCATAACAACCCAGAACAAAGTACAAAGTTTGTCCTGCAAGAATCTCAAATATTGTTGCAGACCTTGATAAACGTGATATCAAACACTTCTTGAAAGCAGTTGCTTTTAACATTAGTCTGGGAACATTATTCTCCCCGTGTGACGCTTATAGACCGAACTTAAAAACTTAACACTAAAAATCTTTACTATAAAAGCAGGTGCTAATTTACTGCAATTTTTTTCCCTAATATACCACAAAATCAGTTTTAAAAGTTGTTCTGTTTATTTGAGACCTATAGTCTATGAAACTAAATGTAATGTTTGCTGCTATAAAATATATCATTTGAGGAAATGTTCGGGGAACTTTTTCCAGAGGGGAATCCACGGGAGAGGCGTCGGTGCACCAGTCAATAAGGATAAACGTGTTAAAGGAGAGAGCTGGTTCAATGTAGCCTTGTGGTAAACAACAGTCATTGTAAAATCGTCAGTATTAGAAGGCAGCGAAGATCGCAAGAGCGGATACAATTAGATGGAATTCAAGACACAAAGAAGGGAAAGAATACGCACAATGAGAATAGAACGTGGAAGAAGGCAACGGTATTAACCTGGGAAATCAAAGACACATAGATTAGAGACGGGGGAGGCGGATAAGCCGAAAGACGGCGTAAAGAGTATAGGACTGATGAAATAGAAGAGGGGGAGCTTACGGCCTAAATACCTAGAACTTAAAGAAGTATTGAGGTAATTCAGATTCCTAATAGACTGCATATACAGATAGACGTATACTACTCAGTCCTCGTCCGTGCTCATTGCTCAATCATTAACGAAGGGAGCCGAGCGGGTCCGATAGTCTTTATAAATGTTGGACTCGAGTTCGATAAAGCACGATAAAGCCAAGAGGTCGTTTCTCCGTCGTGGTCTAGCGATTAATTCAAGAGCAGCGAAATCTGTTCGCTTTAGCGCTGGGCGCGTCCCCCTACCGACGTCGTTTAGTGTTAAGTAACTTTACTCGATGTGTAATAACAGTCCGTCGAATGACGTCAGAAAGGTAGCGAGTTTCATCCCAGTAAAATTTGTCGTCTCTGGAATGCATTGGTTTTTGCGCACTCTTTAATTAGAATGGCAAGTTTTTCACGCAACTTCTCTATGTTGTCTGCGCTTCTTTGTAAGCATTACATTACGCACAATTTAGGCAAAGGATGTCACGTGGAAAGATTTAAAATATCTTCAATGAACTGTAGCCATCCTGCTCTTCGAATGCGTTGCAGAGCCTATTACAAGAAGGTCTTTATTAAAGCGATTTCTTAGCCCTATAGCCATGTTCTTTGGCTTTTTTAGCCTATATCTAAATGCCAACAGTGATCACTTCATCGGTTAGGAAAGAAAGTTAATTAATTAGATCTAACTAATTAACGACTCGCTGCTGGCATAATTATATAGGCCTACATGTCTGCACTTATTTTCCATGATGTAAAATCCACTAAGACTCATTGATAATTATAGGAAAAGACATGGAAACCAATCATTTTATTGATTCAATATTCCAGATTATTCTACAGAAGATCAAAAATAAGGAATTATTTCAACTCTGAGAAACCCGTGAAATCCTATGGATATACTTTAAATTAAAAGTTGTGGCTGGAGTGATAGGTCAAATGGTGACATAATAATATACTCTATAGAAGGAGCTGAGAGCCACTGAGTAAAGTCCCTTCCCTGAATTAGGTCGGTCAGCAAGGAAGCTGTGGATAACTATACCCGACTTGTCATTTATAATTAAGAATAAATTATAGTATTGAGAGAAGAGGTCAAGACTGACAAGTCATCATATAAAATTCAGTAATTGCCAGTGCATACTCCAAACGTCTCTACGGTGGGAAAAATCCTCTCCAGGATTGGCATTTCTCCCCATAAAAATTCGTGAGGTGTTGTACATGTATACAATGTTTACAATGTATACTATGCAAATACGTACCATTTCCTCCCAGAAGATGTTTACGCGCTACAATTATCCCGCCCCCAGAAAATTCGACAGGTCCTGTTTACATGCATATGCAAGAAGATGGCATTGTTTGCATATGTATATGAAAATTTGAGAGAAAGGCTAAAAAGGTCGTCAGAAAAATTGCAGATAACAGGGTGTCGTCAGTGGCTAAGCGTGCCGTGGGGGCGGACGGTTTACCCCAGAAACCTAAAACCCCTCCAAAGCAGGGGACTAGATTGAACACTGGGCAATGACTGCGTATAACATTTTAAGTTGTATCAGTGAAAAGACAATAATCGTGCTCAACAAAGAAACCTTACATGTTACTGTAACAATACCTATTTGACAGAAGAGAATGAACGGCAAAAAAGACAAAAAATAATAATGAGGAGATCACAGCTGGTGCAAAGCCCACTTGAAGTCCAAGAGATAGGCGCGTTGCATGACCGTATCATGTGAAAAACATAGATTGGGGATAGATATCTAATTATGTCGCAAATCGTGAGGAAGACCTTCCAGATAATTGGACCATCGTGACAACAGAAAATTTCCGTTTAGGAACTGTAAGATAGTGCATGAGAATATTAGTGAGATACATGTAGCATTGTAGCTGTAGCTGCAGCAAAAACGTTCGTTGCGTGTAAAATGAAAGTGTATAGATCTATCCTAAATCAGTTACATAATTTTTTATCTGTAATAATTAGAGAATGCATTAGGAAGCAAGTTAAACTTGTGCCTGCGCATAAATTTCTTAACTCGATTGGCTTAGGCTTACTCTCTGATTTGTTTATATTTAATATTTCCAATTGTTGAAATAGTGGGCTAGTAGCCTGAGCAGAATTGAAATGAACCTATATTCAGTACCCGAACTTTAACCTATATATGGACTTCTAGTATAAGCCTATAATTATGAAATCAGCGTAATTTCGTTTTATAGACAAGTTCGATGTACAAAATGCCCAGTTAGGCCTATATAATAGACTTTAAGATATCAAAAGTATATGCTTTGATTCATCATTTAGTATCCTTGCTATGTGATGATGCGATGAATCGGAAAGAAATACGATGGTATCATCAGCCAAAGGATAGAGTGAAAGAGTGAAGTTGACTAGAAAAAGTCATTAATGAAGCTGAGAAAAGCAGAGTCCAATAATGGTACCCTGAGAATTCAAAATTTCATGGAACCACATCCAGACAAGTGAGACAAGTCCTGACTCCATTTAACTTGGCGTTGACAGGGAGAACTATTGTTTCTAAACCAAGAGAGAGAGAGTGAGTGAGAGAGAGAGAGAGAGAGAGAGAGAGAGAGAGAGAGAGAGAGAGAGAGAGAGAGAGAGAAGAGAGAGAGAGAGAGAAAGAGAGAGAGCGAGGAATTCCACGAATCATGCAATTTTCCACTATTATTAATAGGAAGTCATTGCATTAAAGGCTTTGCTAAAATCGAGAAATATATCTATGGAGTATGGAAGTTTTCCTGTCAACAGGATATAGAGGGATGTCATGCATCTGAAGCGTCTGATGAGTCAAACGCATAATTTCATTCTCTCTCCCTTATCCCACTCCTCTCTCCATTTCCACTCTGTCTCTCTCCGTGTGTGTCTTTCTCTGTCCCTCTCTGTCTCTCTGTCTGTTTCTCTGTTATCCTCTCTCTCATTCCTTTCTCTATCTCTTTCGCTTCACAATCTATCTATCTTATTTCACATTCTCTCGCCTCCACTCAATGTCATGTTTTCGCACATTTTGGGAAGGCGTCCGTAGGCGGTTTTGCAGCTTATATTTACCGACGTAAACTCTATTTGGGTCTCGATGCATCAGTACATTTCATGGAATGAAATCATTTCTGTAGCCCACCTCTAAGCTTAATGGTTTGCATCTCCGGTTGCATTCTAAGTCTTTCTACTGCTATCTTTATGGCGTGTGGGAGTAAAAGGCAGAAATATATCTTTTATTTGAAGTCTCTTTATGATTGCATAGAAATCAGATCAAGTTACGACCCTAGAGATGGCTTTTAGCATGCTAACTGTGCTTTTATTGGCTGCACATAATTTCATAGTCGCTTGTCCGCCTGCTGACTACTCCTTGTGCCTGTCCGTGTCTTTCTATTCCTCTGTATCCTGATTCTTGATATCTGTCTGCATGCGTATTTTATCTGCCAATATTTTCATTTGCCTCACCTACCGCACAGTACCACAAAATGGCAAAACAAAGCTTTTAAATCGGGTTGTTTCTGCGCGTGTGTATGTGTCTGTCTGAACCACTAAATAATTATAGTCTACTCGACAAAGTTGCATAGAGTATAGACAATCTTTTCTAGCATTACCTTACAATGATCTATACCATACCTCACCGCATACCTCGTCGCATGGCATCCTATCTCATATGACCATACCGTAGTATACCGTGCTTTCTACTTGACTTTACTTCTCAATGACCATCATCTTTTAAGCTATTGCTTTTGTTAGGTAGGTTATGAAAAGGTGCTATATCAAATGTATAGGGAATTGGCCAACAAGAACACCCTATGCCATAGCTACCTTATACCCTGCAGCTTTCGATAGCCTTACTTTATCTAATTTTATACAACCTTATACCTTACCTAACGTTACCGCATACCTATAGCAATATTTGTCTTACCTTAGATTGCATTATCAAGACTGATGATACCTTTTAAAATAAAAAGTAGATAGCCTACACTGAATCTGTTCCGAAAACAATGAACGAACCTACCTATCGGTTAACGAACAACTGGCGGACAGATTCATAGATATAGCGCATTTACATGAGAAGCTTCTTTTCCAAGTGTATAGTTTCCTTCGACGATGACAACAGTGATCTCGCTTTAGACAACACTACTGAGAACCACTGCAGCTGTTGTCGTCGTTGTTGTCGTTGTTGCCCCGAAGGCTTCGTCGGTCAGTTCGTTCAAACAACCGTGCGAACAAAACAAGAAACAAGTTTGTCGAGAACACGAAACAAGGAAGAGGAGGAAAGAAGTTGTTGCCTGGCGCTTCAGCCTCTCACTTTGGACGAAGAGTGAGGCACACGGAGAAGAAAAAGAAAAAGAAGGAGAAGGAGGAGGGAAAGGAGGAGAAAGAAGAGGAAGAGGGAAAGGAGGAGGAGGTGCTGTGGAACGTGGCAGAGCGGAGTCGATGGATGCCCGTTAAGACACTCTAGAGCTTGCCCTGGCAAAAACGCTAAGACGCCACAATATGGCGTTTTATCTCGAGTGCCCCTACAGGCGCAACCGAGAGCTACATCCGTCGGGCTCTCGATCTTTCTTTATAGATCTGTGCTTAGATGCATCATGTATGCTAGTATGTAAGATGTAAGTTGGCAAGAAAGTAAGTAAGTAAGCCAATCGATGTCAGTCAGTAGATAGGCAGATAAGTCGAAATAAATTAATAAGTGAGTGAGTGAGTGAGTGAGTGAGTGAGTCAGTCAGTCAGTCAGTCAGTCAGTCGCTTGTTCTTTCGTTCATTCATTAATTCATTAATGCATTTATATAGCACCTCTTAAAGAGGACTACTCAGAAGCGCTCCAAATCCCAGTAAGTCAGGTATCACTTTACGTTGCCTTAACCCTACCTGATCATTGTTACCTCTATAGGACAAAACCTGTGAGGTAGTTCTGTTCGAGTGTCTATAAAAGGTAACAAAGGCGCTACGTAAATGTTCATAGATACTTTGCCATACGTTGATTACTCTACCAATCCTACCGTATACGTTACCTTACCGTAGCACTGGCATACGGTTTGAAGATAGATGAAAATAATGTGGGTCTAGTGTGCTGCAGGTAAAAAGATGCGCATTATAGGATTGCAATTAGAAGTGGCTGCATAGTTTGACCATGCATATTATTATAGGCCTACTGTCAGCCAT
Organism: Lumbricus terrestris; assembly: GCA_949752735.1. NCBI lineage: Eukaryota > Metazoa > Annelida > Clitellata > Crassiclitellata > Lumbricidae > Lumbricus > Lumbricus terrestris. The sequence goes on from OX457038.1 coordinate 60,051,063, forward strand.
CGGTTAGTAATTGAAACGCCCTTGTGAACTCTCTTCTGACACCTGATCAGCCCCCTCTCTCTCTCCACCTCTCTCTGTCTCTTTCTGTCTCTGTCTGTCTGTCTGTCTGTCTGTCTGTCTGTCTGTCTGTCTCTCTCTCTTCCTGTGGTCTGTAGGAAAACAACCTGGTTTACGAGAGAGGATGTTAAATAGGCATGCGGTGGGCCACGGCGTCAAGCACCTGCAGCATAGCCCGCTAGCATGCTTTGCTGTCTCTGTTTCTGCCTCTGTCTCTGTCATTGACTCTGTTTCTTCCTCTTCTTCTCTGTCTTCGTCTGTGTCTGTTTTAGCGTTTATGTCTTTCTTTGCTCATCTCAGTTCTTCGGTTTAGTTTGTCTCTTGAAAAGTTCGCTTCTCCCTCTGTCCCTGTCTTTGTTTGTACTATTTCTACTCTATGTCGCTCTCTGTCTATCTCTGCATGTTCGTCTGCTTTTGTCTCTCTCTCTCTCTCACTCTCTCTCTGTCTGTCTGTCTCTCTCTGTCTGTCTGCCTGTCTCTCTCTCTCAGCTCATTTCTTCGACTTTGACTTTGTTTACTTTCCTCTTCCGTCTCACTATCAATTAGTTTAACTGTCACATTGTGTTCCTTTGCATATGTCTGTCTGTACGCACGAATGTGTGTTTGCATCTCATGTTGTTTTCGTTTCATGTGACCTTCAGCGATGTCCAGGACTGAGGTTGACTGTCGAACCTTTTAAAGTCGCTTGCTGTTCGGACAGCAAGGTCAAAGACGACGAAGACTGACGAGGATTGTTCTGCTGCTGTTGCGAAACTTCTTTCCTTGCGTTCAGATTAACAATTAAGCGTTGCGCCTTAGGCTAACGAAGTCTCTAGAGTGGCAAGTCACAGATATATTATAGCTGCCTAAAGGTAAGTTTAGCTTAAACGGCTTGCACTGCTCTGATTCAGCTTGCACTGCTCTGATTCAATCAAA
>OX457038.1:60057034-60059534 GCA_949752735.1 Lumbricus terrestris
AAGCGCGTTACGCTGGGAGTAAAGCTACTCCGAGTCTGAGGTGTGCGAGTTTGCACGCTATAAATTTACGCCCAGCGTAAACAATAGGCGGCTGTCGGTATACGTTACATTCGACAATAATTATTGTAGACGCCAAACAGTGTTTCAAATGTTCGACACTAGCCTACCACGCATCACTCAGGGAGGCTATGGCTGGAGAGTGCCATGATGGGTACATGGTTCATGAGCGGAGAAAATATCCGCCGAATGAACCAACTGATATTGTTGACTGTGAGCAAGTGCGAGCAAATGTTCTTTCCAGAAAGTGAGTTTGTGGACTCCTGTGGCGGGAAGAGTAGTTGGAGCAGTAGGGAAGAGTAGTTAGAGCAGTAGGAAGAGTATTTGAAGCAGTACAGAAGAGCAGCTGGAGCGCCGTGGAGCGGTATAGGGAAGAATAGTTGGAGAAGTAGGTTCTTTTCTTCGTCGTCTTCATCGTCTCCAATGAGGTTTCGGGGTCTTACGTGTACGTGTGTGTATATACATGTATAGGGAGGCGTTTGACAGTCATTCGCTGCATTGGATCATTAGCTTTAGCAACTGAATCCGTGTATAACTAGACGTTTCTTATAGCGCATCTATAAAGGTCTATCTCACAAATTCGTGTGATTAGCGCTAGGATCTGAAATCGATTTACAGGACCGGTATTTTAAGACACTTGATAAAATTATTGTGATTTAATCATATTTATAAGGAGGTCTATGCCCGAGTGTCAGTGCTGGCAAATCTGTTACCAGGCCTACTTATTATATTGTGCGTATTTGAATCTATTAACTATTCCTCTCTGGTTAGCTTTTTGGCTAAATCCCTGTAGGCCTACCTGTTCAAGACTTCAAGTTGTTTGATTGGATAAGTAGGTCTGTCGTCACGTTGACCCACTTCATTCAACAGCGCATACGTGATGTTTTCAACCGGTGATCAGAGAAGATCAACAGATCTGTTTACGACTAGGCCTAGCGGATGTCATAATGCAGGATGCACAGCGAATACATCAACTTCATTTGCCTACCAGATCAGTCCACACATGCGTAGACACCGGCTGTAGTTTAGACCGTATACAAAGACATCAATTGTCGCTTAAGCCATCATCCATTATACATTAACCGTGGTTTAGACCAGGCATAAACTTTTAGACCACCCATAGACACCAGGGCCGGATTTAAGCATGGGCTACACGGGCTCCAGCCCAGGGGCCCCTACCACATATAAGTACTACTGTTGAGGTCAAAAGATTTTGGGATGACCCCTTTCCCATTGTTCCACTGTTTCCCTTTCCATTGTTCTCTTTCCCTTGCTCCCTTTATTGCTGTTAATGTTTTCTTTCCGCTTGTTTGATTTACAACCTTCTGATGGTGCAAAAATATGGTTGATCCACAGTTTCCGTTGCTTTCAATCAGAAGAATCATCGGGTGTTGACGATTATTGTCAATATCACTTTTTATGTCATAACTAAACAATGGGGGGGGAAAGAACAGAGCAGTTCGTCATGGAAGCATTGAATAAGTCTACGATCTTCAGCCAACATACATGCAAAAAAGAGTAACATTTGAGTTGAATTGAAAATTGACGTAGAGTCGGTACAATTGTTAGAGTGTCAGGATTAGAGTTCCACATACTAGTCGACCTAAGCATTAAATTGAAAAAAGCGTAACATTTGTGGGAGTTTGTTGAACTCTCTAGGGTCGATCTCTTGTCGAAGCCTTGGCCATCTTCGGATGTCTGAAAATAGCCATCAAATTCTATAATTGTCAACATTTCGTGATGATATCGAAACAGCCACTGGCCAGTTTGACATTTTTGTATACATGCAGTCAGCTGCAGTAAGTGAGCTAATTCAAAGACAGGTTTAGAACTGGCAGACAAGCGCACTGAGAGCAGACACGAACAGCACATTTTGGTAGAATTATTATCTGTTAATCCGGGATTTATAGCAACACGATATATGCAGGCACAGAAAAATGGACAATTACGAATAGTGTAAGGTGTGAAAGGGTAATTGCATGGTGCATTATGCGAGTTAATATAGCCCTACTAATATTTCTAAAATGTCCTAGCAATGCAAGTTAGGCTATGATATGTTCGCTCCATGTAATAATAATAATTATGTCGATCCAGGTCTGTCGTTTAGTCTGCGTGTATGCTCAGGCTGAAATTTGACTACTTGGTCTATGTTTAGGCAGAGATTTCGCAACGCCCTTGCTATATAATCGGCATAATCATTCTAAAGCTTACGAAAAAAAGCTTGGGCTAGAAAGAGCAGGCTCAAAATTGTGATTCACAGCAAACACTTGAAATAAACTTAATCACATGTAAAGTGAATGTTTGCAAGCTTTTACCAATCTCATCAGTCTCAAAGTTGACAAGAGAGCAGTGCTTAAAGTGTGGGAAAACAAGTGCCTGGACCCTCTTTAGACTTTACCTTTCCAAAAGGAGTGCCTGGACGCCCCTTAACTTTCCATGCAGT
>OX457038.1:60064534-60087034 GCA_949752735.1 Lumbricus terrestris
AACGTTTCTGTTTGCTCTTTAACCACGTTTCGTGTCGTCTGCGTTTTCACAGCTGAAGTTCAAGGTTCGCTGCGAGGCGATGAAGAACATCGGCGAAGGGATCTGTCGCATCGCGGACGAGGAATTGGGAGACTTGATCGTCTGCGGGTCAAGAGGAACCGGCGGTGGGTCCAAGTTCGCCATGAAGGGTCCGGTCTGCGAATACCTGATGCGTAACTCGCCGATTCCTACTGTCATCGTTCCACTCAAGATCTAATCGCATTCATTGTCAACTCACATGAAAAAGAGATGCAACGAACGAAGGAATGGACGGAATTCATTGAACGACTGATTGAAGAGCAAGGACGATGTAATCTACGGACCAGTTGAACTAACTATAGTACGCTTCGTAACAACAGAGTAAAACACAACCAGATTATATAATAGAATATTATACATGCAGTGGAACACAGCATATTTATATATATATATGTTAATATACGATGCAAGGCTGTGCTGGAAAGGATATATTAATATATCCGTTGCTTATTATTAGTCTTGTTATATAATACATGATGCAATGCAGTGCAGCAGCTCGATACAATAATTATAAAAAAAGAACATGGCGATTCTTCACAATCGTATATACTTGCGTACTCAACACACAACGACAATAATCAATATAATGGAGTGAGTACAATACGACTCATGCAATACAACACAAGTCAACACAATACAATGCAAGACAATAAAACCTGATGCCATACCGTGCAATAGGAGTACAAGAAGAAATTCGCACGTTGCAAAAACAATGTAGTATCGCAAGGTTTTGACTCTTTCGTTTCGATCAAATAATCTTCGTATTATTCGTAGTCTCGTATTATTAACTCACAGCTTCAACACCAAAGGTTAACGGATCATTAGAAAACCTAGTTGGCTGCAGTATAAGCCGAAGTTTTTTAGCTATTACGCGATTGAGCTATTTTTAGTGATTAAGAACAATAATTTTTTTTAATTTACTCGCTTGTCACAAATACTTTTCGTGTCTTGATTGAATTATGATGCGCAAACGAGTAATGTAATGTAAAGTAAAGCTGCTCTTCCAGCAGGTTCGAACCCGCACATGGGCGCCCGCAGAAATGTTTGCAGGAGGAGTCAAACACGATGGTCAAGGTTAAAAAAAATTTGCAGCAAGAGGTAAAAATGCAAAGCAGGGAGTTAAGAACATGCAGAGATATTTTTCATAGAAGTTTCTTGATGTAAATTTCTCAGTTTCACTTTTTAACATTTCTAATATGAATTGTTTCTTTTTGCAAAGAAATTTGTTTAAAAAATCGAAAAGTATTAACTAAAAGTGTTTTTTTTAATTCTCTAATGCGAATAAATTTGTTATAAACCCCAACAGTAGTAGTCAGAAAAATGGGTTCCAATTTTCCGGGGGGCAAGTGCCCCCTCTTGCTTCTATGTGCGGGCGCCCATGAACCCGCACTCTCCACGTTACAGGCCGATCGGTCTAACCAACCAATCAGCCACCATGTTACGCACAATGAAGAAGGCCTTGTGAGACAGACACCTAAACACTTCTTCTCCCAAACATTATCTGTTCTCGGTAGCAGGACGATTACCACCCGCCCCCGGACAATTTGTCCAAGAGGGGGTTAGGGGGTAATTGAAATGTTGTCGTATTATGGGACTTAAATCTAGAACCTTTCTACATACTCAAGTGAAGAAGACCATGTGCATCTCGACGTGTATTGCATCTGATGGTGAGTGCGCGCCAAAGCTGAAATCGATTCCAATATCTTAATTCTCATTGCAGACGAGACTTGCTTTTGCTGCAATTACCCTAATCGGTGCGATCCGCTTTACTCAACCTTATTCCCCGGCAGAAGTGCAGCCGCCCATGTAATCAATCGATATCCGCCGCAGTCCACTCCGATCAAACTCGACGTCGATGGCTTCGTTCTCTCCGTCCCTCGCGGTCCCTGGTCGATTGGTTCCGACCGGGCCGCCATCCCTCACCGCCTCTGGTCGCCCATCACCGCCCCTGGTCACCCTCGCCGATCCGGTCCTGCCCGACCGCGTCGTCACCCCTCAGGCCCGGCCTGTAGGCGGTCAACGACCGTTGATGAAGCGATCAGAGAACGTTCAAAGACTATTAAGGCCAAGATTCACGTTCAACTGTGTGTGACGATGAAAGCCATGAAGCAGCGGCGCCACCTCCGCCGCCCCGCCGAAGCCACCGCCCCTCCGCCACCGACGCCGCCGCTGGTGACATCTATCGATTGACAGAGTCGACAGTAAAAGAGGACGACCGCACAACAGCGGGAATTGTAATGATGGAGAAGGAGGAGGAGGAGGAGGAGGAGGAGGAGGAGGAGGAGGAGGAGGAGGAGGAGGAGGAAGAAGGTTTATTTGCTTATGGCAACGCTTGAGGATTGTATTGACACGGCGGCGAAAGGTTACTTCAGAATGGCTGTGTGTGAATGTTCAGACACGTGCGGTGCAAACATACTTGCATGCGACAGTATACGTGCATACAATACATACAGTGTGCGGCAACATTCATACATACGTACGTACATACATACATCATTTTGTTCATTCGCTCATTCATGCATTCAATCGTGATATTTATAAGATACATGATATTCAAGATATTTCGGCAATCGTTGTCTGGGCTTAAGTCCGGTGGACGGGCTTCACATCAACTCAGTTCTACGATCAATTCTACCAATCCTCCTTCAATCAGTCTTAAGCGGATAGTCTCGTAAATTGACTTGCACTCTACTTATAATGCTTAAGCCTTGCGCTGGTTTTACTGTGCGCTTCAACCACTACAAGACTCTCTTTCTGACCTCTGAATCGCAGCTGGTTTTGACCAATGTTCTGACCAATGTTCTGACCAATGTTCTGACCAATGTTCTGACCAATGTTCTGGCCAATGTTCTGACCGATGTTCTGACCAATGCTCTGAACAATGTTCTGACCAATGTTCTGACCGATGTTCTGACCAATGCTCTGAACAGTGTTCTGACCAATGTTCTGACCAATGTTCTGACCAATGTTCTGACCAATGTTCTGACCAATGTTCTGACCAATGTTCTGACCAAACACTGGACGTTGATGCGGCAGGTTCCTCTGTCTGGAAAGACCTTCATCCCTCATGCATAGAGATCCATACTGACTAAAGTCTCCTCCTCACCCGCCTCTCTTTCCTGACTTCTCCTTTTCTCCGGAGCTCCTGTGCTGAAAATGCTTATATCTAAGCTAAGATATCAAAATGCATGCTCTCCCTTTCTTCTATACTCTCGACGTGAAGCGGTTGTCTCGTTCCATATCTCTGCCAGTATTATAGCGATTGCTTCCTCAAAGGAAGACTATATAATATGCAGCATCGATCACCTATATTACGAGAGGCAGCACTAGAAAACCATGAAGCTCTGCTTCTCTATTCCACTCTGCAACCTCCGTATAAACATCGTCGTATCAATGCTTCGGTCTCTCATGCAACAAAACATGTATATAAATAAATATATATATATATTATATATATATATATATACGGTTCTTTCAATTACTACCACAAGGCGTTTTCTTTTATCACCCCTTGTTTACAACATACTTTTTTATTCAATTCTCCGTTCTACATCTTATAAAAACCCCGGAACTACCGTCATCGGAATGCGACACCAGTTGATCTCGTTGCTGTCCTGGGAAATCTGGGAGCGCTAAATATAAAATAACGTCTCCGCGCCCTTCGACCAATGAGACAATTGCGCTCACAGCCATTCGAACGCTGGTAACCTTTATTCCTTTAATGCACAATCGGAGACGCCATTAACTGACGCGGTCGACAGAAATAAAGCGGCGACCAGTGTTGACCAGCGGCGTTCATCGATCAATTGGATAGCGGTGGCGGCGGCTGTAGGAATGGATGCTGTGCATAAAATTGAACAAATGAAAGAAAATGTCAAATGCTGACAAATGAAGTAAAACGGTCGGAACAGCTTATGTATAAGGCTACTACTCGATCTTTATATTATTTGAATACCATTATCACTATTGTTATTGTTATTATTAATAATAATATTATCAGTATTATTATTTTTTTATTTAAAAACCTCAGGGACTTCACTACCGCCTAGTATAAAATTAAAGTCTGGAAAGGCCCTATTCAGTGGTTAAAGTGGTTTGGGTGAGCAGTGGGAACGCCATCTGTGAGCAGTGGGGACGCTGATGAAGTTTTATTGAGAACGCCCAATTTCAAGGGTTCCATACATGATGAGCAGTGGGAACGCAGGCCAAGAATTTCGAGAGCAGTGGGAACGCCGTTCCCACGCGTTCCCACCCACTTTAAACCCTGGCCCTATTCATATTCTGCCTCCTGGTCGGTGATGTGCCCCAAAAGGTAATTGCGTTGTAGCGTTGTAACACCAGCGAGATACGCTGGAAATTATTATTATTTTTTCACTAACGCCTAATATAAAATCAAAAGTCTGGAAAGGCCTTACTTATTATTATTATTATTATTATTATTATTATTATTATTATTATTATTATTATTATTATTATTATTATTATTATTATTATTATTATTATTATTATTATTATTATTATTGTTGTTGTTGTTGTTGTTGTTGTTGTTGTTGTTGTTGTTGTTGTTGTTGTTGTTGTTGTTATTGTTATTATTATTATTATTATTATTATTATTATTATTATTATTATTATTACTACTATTGTTATTATTACTATTACTATTACCTTACTATAAATATCATTATTATTATTTTATTATTATTGTTTATCCGAAGAAGAAATAGTCACTCGGGTAAAAAGAACTTATAAGAGTTGAAAGTGATTCTCCGAGAAATCAGGCTTCGTCCCAGATTTCACAACCATACGTAAATGTTCCAGGAACATTGTGCTTTCGAACGAAGTGTCATTGTGACATTTTGTGCAGGTTTCAGACATTATTAACAAAACCTATCCAAAACCTTGTTAGCTGTCTAGTACCTAGAAGAATTTCTAAGCTCGTGCAGCTTGACTTGTTGAATAAAAACGATGTGCGGAATACGTTTATTAATAAAGTAAAAAATTTACCTAGAAGTCTATGGGGCGCCTCCTGAAACCCCTATAGCGACGCTATAATTATGAGTTATATGAGCTTCTTCTATTGACTTCAATATTATGCGTCGTTGGTAATTAAGCTGAGCTCGCATAATCATATATTATATATGGCGGAAGCAGAAAAATTCATGCGTTCGTATAACACAGTAATTATAACTCTGTCATCTTACGAGTATACCACGCTTTGACGTCTGGCTGCAGATGACACATACATAATAATGAGGCTCCAATACCTGGAAAATGTGTCTGTATTTGTCTGTCATAATATTATATATATATATAAATTTAAACATATATATATATAGTTGCACACCTCATTATACCACTTTGCATTCATATAATTTCGGCAGTTTTTTGTAATTTATTTATACTTAATGCATCAAATGAAAGATATTTCTCTCTAGTATTAGCCGTGAAAAATTCGAACTGGTGATAGTTTAGGTTTTATTTATATACTCGGAACAGCGCTAGGTATATCATATTTTTGTTGTCATTTTTGACCCAATCTGACGCCGTTGACAGACGATGATCGCGTTTTGATCTTAATTTTACGAACTGATAAGGGATTTAATTCGTTTGAAATGATTGACGAGTTTTCTAACAGAGGATCCGATAAAAAATACCTTGAATCATCTGCTACGGAAAATTGATAAAGCACCTTCTGCTCGTAAGCCTGCTCGTTGCGCACGGCGCGCACATCTGCTAACGTTGCTCACGTGTCCGAGTAGACTTGCAGTGCAGACAATGACTTGGGTAGGCCGTATACAAGCCAATCTCCCCAAAATTCAATGCGAAAAAGGTAGTCTTAGAAGCACCGTAATGGAAAAGATGATCTAAAGCTATTCGTTGATGTGAAGTCCTACTGCTCTCCAACACTGACGCAAAGAAACGGCTGGTGTGCTGCCAGCAAAGCTCGAGGGTACGTACCATACGTATTCTATTTTTTGAAAGGTACGTACGTATTTTAACGTACCCTATTTTAGGGTACGTAAACAATAAATAAAATACGTTAACCACGTCATTGCTCATTATAAAGAATGTTCAATTTCATTTCAGCAAACACTCACCACTCAGTAGGCTATGCGGCGCAGTAAATTGCTGCAATGCTATATTGTAGGTCTATGTTTGTTTATCCAGCATAGGCTACATTGCACTTAATGCGCTAATGTCAGTCAGTCGTCTCAGTTCTGCTGCAGCACTTCAAAGATGTGTTCTTATGCGATTGCCTGATCCAACCCAGAACTGCTTGTCGAAAAATTGCATTCAATCAAATAATTGTTTTTCGCATTTTTCAAACCTTTCACGTGCGTCCATTCTTTCCCAGGTTCTCTGGGCATCGCTGACTCGCTGACTGATGCGTAAGCTATATAGATATAGCCTACTGCAACTTTCGAGTTAGGCTACACCAATTTTCAAACCAGCGACGTGTACTTGGCTCTCATCACAAAAACAGTACAATTTGCATTAAATTAATTATAACCAAAGAATTTATCGAATTAAATTTACTGCTACGCTACCGGAAGTACCGGTTTCAATGACGCATAGGCCTACAGCTGACGTCAGATTATACGTTGGCTATGGATCGCTGAGTAAGCCATGCATCAATAAAATTTTTGTGTATGGTACGTACCATACGCGTATTCTATTTTTTGAAAGGTACGTACGTATTTTAACGTATTCTATTTTAGGGTACGCGTACCCTCGAGCTTTGGCTGCCAGCCATTGCCAGCCATTTCTTTGCGTCTGACGGTGCACGGCTGTCGATAAAACTGATAGTGATAGGACATGGTTTAGCGATGAGAAGATATTCATGGTCGAGGCTCCTATATACAAACACCCAAAATGATCGTGTCTATGCGTGTGTTTGCAAAAAAGATGTGTGAATATCCCGGGGAAACGGCGTCACAAAAAACTACAAAATATGATGGCTAGCGCTGTTCCGAGCATATAATTAAAACCTAAACTAACACCAGGTCGACTTTAACACATCTAATACTAGAGTGAAATATCTTTAATTTGACGCACAAAGCATAAATAAATTTAAGAAATTGGCGAAATTTATAGACGTGAAAGTTGGTTTGTTTATGCTGGACCACCCTGTATATAAATATGCAATACATATATATATATATATATATATAATATATATATATTGTGGCGAAACTTCCTCTTCTTCAGCACCCGGCTTTCTATTCGTCCTTCCCTTCCACGTTTTCTTCCGGTCTTCCTGGAGGGGGAATCTTCCGCACGGTGGTGTGACTCGTACCAGGAGGCCGACACCACCGTGCTACATATGCCGCTGGATCACTCCTACGGTCTGTCAGGAGATTTCGTAGTCGCCAACCCAAGAAAACAACTCGATGACGGTTTGTAACTGTATTCAACGACGGACTAAAGTACGACTGCTTCGAAACAATGTATCAACTAAATAAGCCCTTAACCGAACGGAGCTTCCGCTGCCTCTTCAAACTGAGCCCTTTTTCAACACACCGTCCTTTAAAACTACTGCCTTATATAGGCCTACTTAGCGGCTGGTTAATAAATCTGGCCAGAACCGGTTTACCGCTTAGTGGTTACATACTAATCCTAACCACCCATTACCGCAATGGTAACCGTCGGTTAATATTCCCCAATACTTAACCGGAATACCTCACACAATTAGCCTCGGTTAAGTTATAACCGGTACCGACTGAAACCCCATACAAACACCGGTTCTACTTGCCTCAGATTTAACCGCCCAATTACATGCATTCTGCCTGGTTAACTCTTGGGATCCTAACCGGTTCAATTACATGACCCAACTAAGTTCTTAACCAGCAATCTTAACCGCACCAAATAACCCCTTTAGCAGCAAGTGCACCTAATGAACCCCACTACAAGCAAGGTTCTCTACACCCCCCTCCCACTACTGCTCCGAAGCCCCCTTCGGACTTATTCGAACAATCGCTGAAAGCTAACAATACTAGTTAAAGCCTACCATACTAGCGACAGTCAAACTATTACAAATGTTCATCAATGGCCTAACTGTTCATCATTGGTTAATTAATGGCATCACTGTTCATCATTACTGGTAACTAAATCGACTGTCAAAAGTCCATGTAATGATTTAACGCACTATTCATTAAAATTAATCATTAAAACTACTCATTCAATAAAAACGGTCAATGACTATTAACGAAACTGCTTAGCTAACAATTTATCTCGCAATGCATTACTGTGCACTAAACCAAAGAATCCTCTGTTAGAAGAAAGTCCATCAAACGACTTATCAACCGGTTCATTGAAACTAAAATCTCTAGAGACTAAAAGTCATTCGCTACAACTTATTATTCCTAACCGCATCGTTAACGGTAGGTTGTCACCCACTGTACAATTATCATTAATTTGAAACATAAATTCGGAACTTCTTCAAAATAAAGCGCGGCAGGTTACTTGCTTTCTGCAGTCGGCTGTTCAGAAGTCATCCAGAACCAACGGAGCCAAGAGGAAAGGATCCTCATTGTCCATGGTACGTCGCATGAATCCTTGGAAAACTCCACGCAGCACCGCTTCGGACGTCATGGGCCACTGTGCCCATATACGCAGACAGAATTCCTCCCATTCGAGGGGAAACTGAAGAGAACGGGAGGCGAATACCACGTTGGCGATGGCCTCCTCGTCGACTCTCTCGTCAGGTAGGTTTGGACGCACTGCTTCTGTCCAGTTCATCAGGTCGACTAATGTCTCATCCGGCTGGAACGGAAAGTCAGCCTCCTCAATCTGGACTGGTGGCGGCCAGAAAGGGTCGACACCCCCAGCGATTCCGTAGCTGGCGGTTCCTCCGACAGCGTGAGCGTCAGGCATTCTGACTAGGTGACGAGGGATCATGGTAGGCGGTTCCTCGACTGGACGAGCTGATCCGCCAAACCCCGCCTCCGACTTTACTTCCGCGGTGACGGCTGGTCGCTCACTTCTCTCTTCTGATGCCGTACTTGCTGTCACTCGGACGACTTCTCTCGTCATAACGGTCACTCGCTCCGTCACACGTCGCACGTTTAATTGGTGTCGCCGCCCAACATGACGTTGCAGCGATCCTCGAGTGGCGGTCTCAGCCCCACAAATATCGCACAACCATCTCCTGTGGTCCATTTCTTCGCTTCGTAATGATGCCTTGCGATTTAACGACTGCACTCTCCTCTGTTCTGTTTTCGACTGAATTCGAACTTTCGTCGTTCGCATGCGTTAACCGGTTCTGCTCTATGACGTCATCAATTTCTGCGTTGTCGCAATGGTCCACGGTTAAGTTCTGTACGAGCTGTTCATGGCATCGACTAAGAATTCTCCTTGAATCTTTACCGGTTAACTTTTCTAGCAACCGTTCATAGCATCGGCCAAGAATTCTCCTTGAATCTTTACCGGTTAACTTTTCTAGCAACCGTTCATAGCATCGGTTAAGATTTCTTCTTGAATCTTTCCGGTTAACTTTTCCACGATTCCCCCGTAGCATCGGCCAAGATTTCTTCTTGAATCTTGCCGGCTACGTTCGTCCACCTCGTCCATGGTTCTAATGGGAATAACGCACTGGTCTCTTCGTGGACCGACGCGATCTCCCATCCCCACGCGGCATCTCCTGTTCCTCCTCTCCAGCCAGTGATGTAGGCGGAGGTATTTCCTGTTTCTCCTCTTCTTCCGTTGACACGTACGCTTTCAACTTGTCTACATGTGTCACAAACGGTCTTTTCCTGGGTGCCTGTACCAAGTAGTTCACAGGTCCGCACTGGCGCAGGACAACCATTGGCCCTTGGTACATCTTTTGCCACTTAGGACTTCGTCCTTTATATCGACGGGGAGAGAAGTGCCAGACTTGATCTCCCTCCTTGAAATGCGCAGGTCGCACTCGGAGATCGTACTCGTGTTTTCTTCTTTCTGCTGCCTTCTGGAGATTCTCTCGCACCGTCCGATACGCTTCTTCCATCCGCTGGGCCATGTCTTCCACATAACTTGCATAAGTCGCACTTCCAAGCCAAGCTTCTGATGGTCGTCCGTACACCAGATCCAACGGTGCTCTTGTCTCTCTTCCGAAGAGTAGCCGATTTGGTGTGAATCCCGTCACCTCATGCACCGAACTGCGGTAGGCTGCCATGACGTGCGGGAGGAACTCATCCCAGTCCCTCTGATGGCCGCTAATCACCTTAGCTAACATAGCGTTAAGGGTCCTATGAAACCTCTCTATAAGGCCGTTCCCACTTGGGTGATACCCTGACGTCCTGACCTTATCTATCTCCAATAGCTTGCAGACCCCCTTAAACAGGTGCCCATCGAAGTTCGTACCCTGGTCTGTGAGGACTTGTAATGGCGCCCCATACCGAACTATCACTGTCTCAACCAAGGCTCTAGCTACTGTCGCCGCTTCCTGATTTGCTAAGGGCACCGCTTCCACATACTTCGTGAAATTATCCATCATTGTCAGTATATAGACATGACCCCGACGACTCCTTGGATGGGGTCCCGTGATGTCTATGCTCACCCGCTCCCAGGGTTCTCCAGTTGGTAAGGGTTGCAATGGTCCCTGGTTTGGGGGTTTACCCCTTCTATACTGACAGCACTGAGGGCATCTTCTGCAGTAGCCCTTCACATCCCGCGACCAGCCCGGCCAATAGGCACGGCGTCGAATCTGCTCACGAGTTCTACGAATTCCTAAGTGCCCTCCTGTAGTACCCGTATGAGCCAACTTCACATACGGCTCCTTCAATACCTTTGGTAAGAGCAGCTGCTCGACTCCATCGGCACGCTTCCGGTATAAAATTCCATCCTTAAAGCGTAAGCTATCTCGCTGATGCCAATACGCCTTGACTGCAGCGCTTTCTTGTAGCACTTCTTCTATCTCAGGCATCTCGCCTTCCTGTTCTAGCCACCGTCTCACCAACATCAGATCGGGGTCTTCCCGCTGAGTTACTAAAATTGTATCAGGTGCTTCTGTATTAGCTTCGGTCCCCGACCCGAAGACCTCTCTAGTAGCCGCTATCGTCACCTGATGCTCTTCCACACTTCCACATTGTCGGCACGGCTTTCTTGACAGCGCATCCGCGTTCCTCTGCTTCCGACCTGGCCTATGCACTATACTGGATTCCCACTCGCTGGTTGTCGCTTCCACTATCTCCTCACTAACCATCTTCTCAACTCGTTTATCTATCTCAACACGGTAGGGAGGAGGCTGTCTCCTCAACGGTTGCCTCACTGGAGCTGCATCTCCAGTATCAATTCTATGCAGACCTACCGTTGTCTTTCCCAAATCACTTTCATCCAGTGACAGCACATCCCGATATTCTTTCAAAAGACCTTGCAGCTGGTCTTTTATCTCAATTGGTACTTCTGCCATACCATTCATCATCTCTTCCACACTCTTATCCACTAACTCCTCATTTGCAACCAATTTCTCTGTTTCACCTAAGTTCACTTGCACTGGATGTAGTCCTCCCAACAACTGGTCTTTTTCTAACTTGACAACTCGCTCAGTTAAATTAATAACTCGCACCTTAGTAGAATTAGTGTCATCTCCTACTAGAACCCGCGCTACATGCAACCCTGGCTGTAGCTCTCTCGTTTCGGTCATCCACGCCGAAGCTTTCGTGGACAAATCATCAAACACTTGTCTCGCCCCTATGTCATACTGACATTTAGGCGGCACACCTACTTCCTCCGCTACTATTATGCGTCTGCACCACGTGGACCCATTGCCTTTAACTAGTGAGATCCTTCTGCGTCCCACAAACAATGCTCCCGTGCCAAAACTTAAACGGCACCGATGCTGCCTAAGCCAATCCATCCCTAACATTGGCTCAGCTATTTGGTCCGAAACCAAAAAGGTCGTGGAGATGGCAAACCCCCGCCATACTTTAATAGGGATTGTAATCTCACCCAAGACCCTAATCTCAGTCCCATTAGCGGCCATCAACACCCTATTGCACTGCTGAATCTCGGAACCCTCAACAACAGAGAATGGCACCAAGCTCACCTCCGATCCTGTATCAATGAGACATAGCTGACTTTTCCCGGCGATCGTTCCTCGTACGAAGATGGCGTTGTTGCTGGCTGGGTTCGACACTCGGGGTCGAGTAGTGTGGTTGACGGAGACATTTTCTTCTCTTGTGGTTTCTCCGTTCTCTTCCGCAGCCGCGTCATTCCGAGGATTCTGATGCTGGCGATTCTGTCGACAATTTCGAGCCATGTGTCCGGCTCGACCACATCCATAGCAGGTCAGGATCGGTCTCTGTTCTCTGGTGTTGCGACGCTCTTCGTGTTCCGGCGGATTACGTCTTGGTGCAGCGTCGCGTCTTTCTCCGAAGTGTCTCTCCATCCGCTCTTCCATTTCTTGTTGCCACCTCCTCTGCTCCTCGCGTTGAGACTTCAGGAAACTGTCGAGTTGCTGTTGCAGTTGGCTGCCGGTTTCATTCTCCATAGCTCCTCGAACACGATTCGGCGGTCTCCGTCGATCCTCCGTTTCCATTGTACGCTGGTAGGCTTCGAGACGTAGAGCTGTTCGATACGCTTCATCCAATGTCTTAGGTTCACGTTCACGGACCTTCAATGACAGCTCTCGATCTCTCATCGCTTCTAGAAAGGCGTCTCGTGCCACAATCTCGGTCGTCTCGTTCGTTGGAACGGGGTAAGCTAGCACCACCAACCTTCTTATGTCGTGAAGAAGTGTGCTGAGCGTCTCATCCGCCCGTTGACGCCGGTAGTAAAGCTGAGTTCTGAACGTCTCAGCCTGTCCTTCTGTTCCATATCGCTGTCGAAGACGTCCGACCAATTCTCCATACGTAACGTCTTTACGAGCTCCAAAGTCCCACAACAACTGTGTCGCGGCTTTGTCCAAAGCGCAACGCAGGAAGTCCACTCGGTCTGCGTTCGTCCAGCCGTTGTGTGTTGCACAGACTTCGAATTGCGCCAGGAAGGAATCTAACGAACCGGTGCCGTCAAACTTCCCCGGCTTCATCGGCGATTTCCGATACCTCAGAGCGGCGCCGTATCTTTCTCGTTCGTTCTCCTCTTCCGGCTCAGCTCCACTCGAAAACAGGCTCATTCCCCTGAAGTCAGTCGTCTCTCGATGACGGAGCGCACTGGGTCTCTCTCTCGTAGTCGTTTCTTCTTGACCCGGTGACGAACTGCTCCTCCTCTCCTCATCCCTGTGATCGTAGGCGATGGTATCTTCTCCGTCCGTCATCATCGATGCTTCGGTTGATTCTGGTTGCGGTCTTCAGATTGCGATCTTCACACACCCCGATTCTGGTACCAGTGTGGCGAAACTTCCTCTTCTTCAGCACCCGGCTTTCTATTCGTCCTTCCCTTCCACGTTTTCTTCCGGTCTTCCTGGAGGGGGAATCTTCCGCACGGTGGTGTGACTCGTACCAGGAGGCCGACACCACCGTGCTACATATGCCGCTGGATCACTCCTACGGTCTGTCAGGAGATTTCGTAGTCGCCAACCCAAGAAAACAACTCGATGACGGTTTGTAACTGTATTCAACGACGGACTAAAGTACGACTGCTTCGAAACAATGTATCAACTAAATAAGCCCTTAACCGAACGGAGCTTCCGCTGCCTCTTCAAACTGAGCCCTTTTTCAACACACCGTCCTTTAAAACTACTGCCTTATATACTTAGCGGCTGGTTAATAAATCTGGCCAGAACCGGTTTACCGCTTAGTGGTTACATACTAATCCTAACCACCCATTACCGCAATGGTAACCGTCGGTTAATATTCCCCAATACTTAACCGGAATACCTCACACAATTAGCCTCGGTTAAGTTATAACCGGTACCGACTGAAACCCCATACAAACACCGGTTCTACTTGCCTCAGATTTAACCGCCCAATTACATGCATTCTGCCTGGTTAACTCTTGGGATCCTAACCGGTTCAATTACATGACCCAACTAAGTTCTTAACCAGCAATCTTAACCGCACCAAATAACCCCTTTAGCAGCAAGTGCACCTAATGAACCCCACTACAAGC
The DNA here is from genome assembly GCA_949752735.1 of Lumbricus terrestris. Lineage (NCBI taxonomy): Eukaryota > Metazoa > Annelida > Clitellata > Crassiclitellata > Lumbricidae > Lumbricus > Lumbricus terrestris. Next base: position 60,078,641 of record OX457038.1, read on the forward strand.
AAGGTTCTCTACAATATATATGCAATACATGGGTATACACAAAAGCAACGTTGTTGCCCTGCATCACTGCTTCATGCCAAATCTCCCCCCACATATATGCACGTGGCTGGTAATGTGGTAATGTACGTGTCTCCTCTGACTGTTGTCGAGTCAGAAGCAGATTAGACCATCAGTTGGAAAACATCGGCTTTTGACCGATTTGTCTCTCTGGCGAATTCCCATCCGGCGACTCTGAACGTCGTTCTTAGGAGGATGATTGTTTTGATGCGTGTCTTAAGCCGTCACGTGACGTCGTCAGCTGACAGCGGACTATGGGTGATTAGATTGTATACATGATGGATGACTGTAGATGATGGATGATTTGACTGTGGATGATGGATGACTTAATTGACTGTAGATGATGGATGATTTGACTGTAGATGATGGATGATTTGACTATGGATGATGGATGATCAGACAATGGATGATTAGGCTATGGATGATTGCACAATGGATGATTGGACAATGGATGATTGAACAATGGATGATTGGACAATGGATCATTGGACAATGAATGATTTTACAACGGATGATTTGACCGTAGATGATGGATGATCAGACAATGGATGATTGGACAATGGATGATCGGACAATGGATGATTGGACAATGGATGATTGGACAATGGATGACTGACCGACGCATGGACCATGATGGGAGGGAGAAGAGTCTTCTTCATCCGGGGCTGTTGTCGGCAGCAGAGTCACCTATTCACATGATCGGCAATAAATTATATAGCGCCAGAAAAACAGACGACTGCAGACGGAAAACGAATAACACAGCAGCTACAGGAATCCATCAACGCCAACGCTGCAGCTCACGGCCTCGACTGGAAATAACTTGACCCCGATGGGGCTATGACGATATATATGCAGTATCCGCTGCCCTGCCTCTAGCCCTCTATCCGTCTGGGGCCATCTTCACCCCCAACCAGCGCACACGAACAAATTGAGTTGAGAGTATGTTTCTTCTGTTTGATTGCGTAATAAATGAGTGACTTACAACTTACATTACTTTAACTATGACATGACCTTACATTATAACATTACACTATTTTACCTTAGATTATTTAACATACTGTGACTTAGAGAGTAGCATTAACCTACCTCATCTGACATTACACTACTTTTACAACTGGTACTAACCTTGTCTTATACTTAACATAAATCACATAACTCACATAACTATATTATCTAGACCTAATTTTTCTATTATCTTACCTTACTTTCTGATTTGTCTCAAGCGATTGTGTGCTACATAAATAAATCATACTTGCAATAACATTTCATAAATCAATCAATCAGATAAATTTATATAGGGCCCCTTCAATATGTCTACTGAGAGGTGCTCTCGAGTAAGGCCTGGTAGAAAAGAAAAGTGTTTAGAAGACGGCAGAAATGACCAGCAGAGTCACAGGGAAGCGAGCGGAGAGCCGCAGGGAGGCCATTCCAGATAGCTGGACCCACAAGGGAAAATACTCTTCGCTGCATAGTAGTGGTACAAGAAAAAGGGACAAGGTATAGTCACCACGGGCAGATGAGCGCAGCGAACGGCGGCCCAGAGATACGGATCATCCTACCTTATACCTCAAATTACGGTAATTACCCCTTTTCCGTATATTACCTTACCTTACCTGCCTAACCCGTTATTGTTTTACATTACACTACACTTACCGCCCTCCTCATCCATCTCACTTGCACCTTGATAACAACTGAGTCCCGTCTTTCTTTCACTTCAGTTCAATTGCCCACAAAATTGTTACCTTATTTTAACTCATTTAACTTATACCGCATTACCCTGCAATGCCTGCATGCCTTAAACTGTCATCTAATCCACCTCACATAGATGCATCTTATTTTGATACTACATCATTCTTTGGAAGCCTATGAGTCTTATCATGAAAGGTCGATGAACTCTAGAGAATTTTTAACCGGGTAACGAACGAAACTCCGCTATAATCCTCAATTACTCCTCGGCAATGACTCATCGCATTTCCTTTCATGTACGTGACAGCCAAGTCACGCAAAACCCTGCAGCATCTTATATCTTACTCCACCCATGGCGGTATTCCTTCCCGCGGAACTTCGGCCCTCATACCGCACGCCCTGCAGACCGTCAGCATCCGCCAACGCCAACACGGGCTCTCCGGTGTGCTGCAGACCGCTATGCGTGTCGCTCGTTCCTCTTCTTGGCGCGTCCCCCGGCAACGGACCACGACCGAACAGTTCCCCCATAAAGCAATGATTTATCGAGGCGACGCATCACAGACTTAGCAAGAAAGATGTGGAGGCGGTCATGTTCTTTTCGGTGCTGCTCGGAGCCCTCGTTTGTATGCGACCCGAACACCCAAACGAGCGCCGATGACGTTGACTGAGAAATGCGCTGAATGCTCCGGGCGCCGTTGTAGTCGGTGGGCACCGTTATAGTCGGCGGAACGGCTGTTTACAGGCGGTTGGGTGGATCGTTGGTAGGAGGACATTGGGAGCAGCAGCAGCAGCAGCAGCAGCAGCAGCAGAAGCAGCAGCAACATCGAGTCTACTTAATTCTGTTCTGTCTTTCTGTCACGAGCGAGAAGATGAAAAGCGATTGGTGACGAGAACGCTTCGTTGATTTGAAGAAGGAACTACGACATCAACGCGTATAAGGTATAGAAATTCATTCATTCACCTCAAGAATTTATATAGCGCCCCTTCAAGGTGCCACTCAGAAGCGTTCCAAGCCCAACGACGATGAAACACATTATAAATGTAAAATAAATGTAAATGTAATCGCATATTTATATAGCGGCTGTCTTATGGCCTCGACCCTGAGAGTGAGATCCTTCACCACGGCTACTCCACGTTTATATTGCGACCGAGCCACCCGCAGTAAAGATCCGAGAAATTAATCTCTGATAAACCGACCGACCGGGAATCGAACCCAGGCCGCCGGCGTGGCGAGCGGGCTACCAACCCACTCGGCCACTGAGGATCTCAATATAGGTTCTAAGGAGTCTATAAAGCACTGAAAACGCTGGAAATTATGAGGAGTGGTTGCATGGATCCGTATACTATGGATGATTATTTTAGAGGGAGGTGGGGGAGTTCCTGTTACAGAAGGAAGAAAGACATAGGACCGCAAGTCGCTAGTTGATAGAACAATTATGCCGCTTTATAGTGATTCTGTAATAACCAGGGCTGTAATCAAGGGTATACGAGGGTATACGGCGTATACTCACCTCCGGGAAAAAACGGCATCGTATATAGATCTACTCACCGCGGAAAAGTATACATATAGGGTATACGCGGGTATACAGCGTATACAAACCTCACAAAGAGCATGTGGGTAGCCTATACGCATGTAGAAGGCAAAAGATATACAGGTGTAGGCTATTTTCACGAAATCCGGAGCGAATGATTAAAAATAAAAATAAAAAAATAAAAAATCATCAGATTTTTCGAACGGGAAAAAATTTAGGAAATTTCGATCGAATGACTTAAAAAAAGGTCATCAGATTTTTTGGACGGGAAAAAATGTAGGAAATTTCGGGCGGATGACTAAAAAATGTAGCAAAAAAGTCGTCAGATTTTTCGGACGGAAAAATGGAAATTTTTGGGCCAGATGACAGTCGTACGATTGTCCAGATAAACATCACAGAAGCCGAGTCGGATGCATTATACTCTCAGATAGACGAGACATTTGCAATCATACAGCTAAAATCGAAAATAAACCTGCACAATTCTCTCCGAGCGAAAATCGACGTTAACCGGATGTTACGCTAGCGAGATCCCGAAACTTTAAGCACTTCAAGCCAGAGTGCTATTCACTATACTAACCCACCTCCGCCCACGGAGGCACAGGAGTCATTATATATAAGCCTATTTATGTTACATTTGACTAACGCAATATTCCGTCGCGAGCTTAGTCTAATTTTTTAAATCCAGAAAATTCTCATCTGAAATATTGACATAAATAAATATGATTTTCAGAGTGATATTAAAATCAAAATTAATAACCTATATTTTTGCATTCATTTATTTTGAGAATATAACGCACAAGCCTGTTAGATGCCTCTCATTGCCTCTCCTTGCCTCTCATTGCCTCTCCTTGCCTCTCATTGCCTCTCCTTGCCTCTCATTGCCTCTCATTGTCTCTCATTGCCTCTCATTGCCTCTCATTGCCTCTCACTGCCTCTCATTGCCTCTCATTGCCTATCCTTGTCTCTCATTGCCTATCCTTGCCTCTCATTGCCTCTCACTGCCTCTCATTGCCTCCATCGTTCATTCGCCCTCGTTGTGTGACACGCGAGAGGAGCTGCTCTCCATTACCTGAACGTTTCATTTCTTTTCTGTTTATCTGTTATAATGTATACCATTGGCATTAATTTTATCTGACGCCCTTTTGAAGCCTGTTGGAAGCCATGCAGTGGGAGGTTAGCACTTAGGTTAGCATTTCCCTGCAACCGACATTCTGTATTCTGCTTCGACGGATTATTTGAAGTCGGATGAGCCGCGGAAATTGAATTGGACAAAATGTATGAAGAGACGAGAGCAGAAAAATAGCTGTAAACACGAATTAAAATTCATTACTTCGAGGGGTTCGATAAAAAAAACAATGTTCCGACTCAAATGCATATAAAATATAATATACTGTCGTCTGCTGTTTTCATTAGAGCTAAATGTTGATCGAGAGTCTTGTTATTTGTATTCTGGACTGCCAATCCAGAAGTTGGCCCTTCGAATCCCAGTCTTGATAGGCATATATATATACCGTACATAATTTTATATGTGTGTGTATAGATATAATGTATTTTCAACGTTCACGTATATAAAAGGCTTGTGCCTCGTCTTTAATCCGTCAGTTTTTTTGCCCACGATAAGAAACTGATATGACAGACGTTTTTGCAATATATATATATATATATATATATATATATATTTGCCTATACAGTATACATTTGACACGCATATGCGTATACAACTAAGCTTATACATGCCTATATAATATTATTTGTTCGAAGGCAGATGAATCTCTCTCTACTTCTATTCTCTGCAGTGACCCCGGGCACACATGTATATTCCATGATCTTCTCCCGCCAGAACGAGTAACTGGATATAGCCATGCATGCACTCAGTCTCCATTTATTCCACGCTGTAATTTGTTGATTGGAAAGGGATTTATCGCCAGAACGCCGTAGGCTATAGGTGACCTGGTGACTTGTTTGGCACTAATATTTAAGACATTTCACTCAACTTGTGATTTAATTTGCACGTTTTATTGCTCGTTATTATTACTTCGATGCATCGTATCGGTGTTTTATGTCAAATTGTGCGTTTGCAAGAGCACGGAGTATAATAGGGAAAATACTTACTTACTCATTTACACTTCGTTATATATATATATAAAGTATATATTATATATGTATATATATATTCTCTCTGGTTCTAAGATTTAGTGCATATATGCATGCATGATATATTCCGGTCGTTTCTTGCCTCTGGCGTGGTCATGATGCCGCTGACAATTTAATGACAAGTGATGAAGCAGCGGATTCTACATGTCTGACATTTGAAGACGAGACGAGGAGACCAATCTCTTTGAACTGATCTCCGACGATCGGAAAACAGACGTGCATGTAGGGTGTGATATCTATCATATATCATATATCATAAATGTCAACAATTTCACTTCTCTTCGTTGGGTGTGATATCTATCACATCTAAACCTATAAAATCAAGTTGTTACATTTTAATGAACCAATTTTCTTCTTATCCACCTGACCGATATTTCTCAATATTTACACTAATACTTTTTAGCATCACCGGGGAACACTATCGGGCTTCGCGATCCAAAAATCTTACCGTTTCCCGAGATTGAAACATTTCATTTTCCATCCAATCCTAACGCTGTGTTTAAGACGCCATTTTATTTGCTTTCAACCATATTTTCAACAGACATTGAAACCATCGACGATATAATTATTGATGATTGAAACCAGTACATTAATGACGTCACCGCCGATTTTAAAATTATAGCGCTTTGTGCCGTTAATTAATATCTATAAGCTTACCGTATACGTATCACTAGCCTATTTAAGACGCAATAGTTTTCGCCGATCGGTTTTTAACGAACCAATAGATTTTTAACCTCATTTTTTTCGACGAGGGCAGGTCTTTTGACACGCGGTTTCGCAAAAATGCTGACTATAATAGCGCAAACATGGATGGGTGTGAGCTGTGTTGGACCGAAAACCTAAATGTCACGGGCAACGCTTGGCACTCAAAGTGGTTGGACCGGGTGGGCCGATGGAAGAAGGCGAGGTGGGAATGGCGACCAGAGTGGGATCGGGTTGGGGCCGATGTAAGACGAGGTGAGAAGGGCGGCGTGGGAGCGGGGTCAGGGGTGGCTGGGAACTAAAAATCGAAATTTCCCGGGCAACGCCGGGTAGATCAGCTAGTATCATATATACAGGGTGGGCCAATAGGAATGCAACAACTTTGATTTCTTATAACTTGAACAATTTTTATCTGAGCGTCTTGTCCAATATATCAGATTGAACATAATTATCCATTCTATCATTCTGCAAAATATCTAAGAGATACTTTTACGAGGTTTTGAGATAATGCCGTTAATATTCTACGTGCCATTTTTTGCCTTGAAACTGCAAGAAAAAACAAAAGTCTGAAACAGAATATGCCAAAAAGCCAATTTTTGCATTCACACTGTCGCTCTGAGTGTTTGTTGGCGTCTGAACCGTGAAGATCTTTTCGTTCTGACGATCTTTCATCTGTCATTCGCTTCTCGTGTCATGTGTTAGCTTTGAGCGTGTTGTTTCGCCTACTCGCGACTTCTGAAGGGCAGGAAGCTCTTTTCGCGAAGTGTGATGGTGTCGTTGGCTGTTTCAAAGCTTGTAAAGACGGTGCCATTCTTTGTTACTCCAAAGTCTAAGGTGAATAGTGTTTATTACTGCGATGAAATACTCGCGAGAGGACTGCTACGTGATATTCGCCAACTGTCAGAGGTTGATGATTAGGCTACATCTTTCAGCAAGATGGAGTGCTGGCGCATCGTTCACTTCATACGGTTGCCTATCTGAACGCTAACGTGTCAGGGTTTATTGAAACGTAGAACTGGCCACCGAACAGTCCGGATTTAAACCCGGTTGACTATTCGATCTGGGGTTGTCTTCAGCAATTGGTCTATCATGAACCGATACGTGACGTTGGACATTTGAAAGAAGTGATTCTTTGCTGCTGGGCTGAAATGACCCAAGCACTTGTGGACTCAGGATATCGATCAGTGGTCGTCTCGTGTTGATGCAGTCATTAAAGCACGTGGTGGACATATGAGTATTTGTTTGACTGATGGTAAATCCACTCAAGATATTAATTGTTATTAATTGTTAGTACTAAGTGATCGTTTAGAATTGACATATTCTGTTTCAGACTTTTGCTTTTCCTTGCAGTTTCATGGCAAAAATGGTAGGCCTACGTCGAATATTAATAGCATTATCTCAAAACGTCGTAGAAGTATATCTTAGATATTTTGCAGAACGATAAAATGGACAATTATGTTCAATCTGATATATTGGACAAGACACCCAGAAAAAAATTGTTCAAGTTATAAGGCGTCAAAGTTGTTGCATTCCTACTGGCCCACCCTGTATAAATATATCATATATGTCAACAACTTCACTTCTCTTCGTTTCGGTTCAACGCGTTTACTGCACGCTTGATCTGTACACCCGCAGAAACGAGTAAAAGATGAAGAAAGACGACGTATACCAGTGAGGACGATAATGTCTTAGCAAAACAGCTTAGAATCTATTAGCTTAGAAATATTCGTGTATACAATGTTACAGAAAATCAGAACTTATTGACTTTTAGCACAAACTTATCAGTTACAAACGAAAAATCACCAGCGACAATGGAAGCCTCTCAGACCCATTGCCTTACCCTCTCCCACCCACCCTGCCCCCTGTCTTGTGATTCATGATGACGAAACTGAGTGAAATAATAATAATAACAATAGTAGTATATAGTAGTATAGAAGTAGTAGTAGTGGTAGTGGACCAGTGGTAGTAGTAGTAATAGTAATAGTGCCTTGACTCTTCTTGAAACCTGCTTCTTCTTGCGGGGCCTTGCGCACTGTAGAGAGCGTCTCTGAACGGTTCACCCTACTAGAGGCGCTTTATAAATGCTTCTAATACAATACAATAGCATAGTAGTAGTAGTTGATGTTTATAAATAATAATAATAATAATAATAATAATAATAATAATAATAATAATAATAATAAATAATAGTAATAATATAAAAAATTACTAATAATAAAAATAATAATAATAATAATAATATTAATAATAATAACAATAATCA
>OX457038.1:60092034-60099534 GCA_949752735.1 Lumbricus terrestris
CAACCTTCCGACGCACGTCTTCCGCGTGCAGGACTTCATCCAGGACCTCGTCGGAGGCAGGAAGATGGTGACGAGGGACCGGTTCAACTGGCAGGAGCTGTTCGAGATGGTCTACTTCCTCAACTTCGCCATCAACTTCTTCATCTACAGCGCCTGCAACAGTCAGTTCCGTCTCGGTCTGGCCAGACTCTGTCGACGGCTGAGGCGGAACGTTCGACGATGTGTTGGGTCAAAGATCGGATGTCGCATCAGACCAAAGTGGAGATAGAGATAGATGACGTCGTTCTCTCATTCAGTCCACATTGTTTCTCAATCACGGCAACTCATGACAGATGCTGCTGCTCGGCTTCTTCTTGTTGTTGTTGTCTGATATCGTTTTCATCAGGTGCCTTTGTTGGGGCCAGAGGTCGCACATGATTGGCGTTGCACTTTCTGAATATAATTATGTTGGTCAAATTCCACAGTGTATATACATAATATATATGTGTATTATATATATACACATATATATATGGTGATCCGTGTGAAGCCGGAAGTTGTAGATAGATATGTATTTCTGGTGTCTATATATAATTATAACCAGCGTTCTGTTGCTCTGAGACGAAATGAACTGTGTCTTCTATTACAACATGCAGTGGAACGTACAGATATATCATATATATATATGATTATATATATCATACATCATATATATATATGATATATATGATATATATCATATATATCATATCTATATTATAATTCCGAAATTCCATATGTTTGTTTGTTTGTTTGTACGCTTTTGACTCTCCCCTGCAGAATAGGCTCGGAAATGAAACAGCGTCGGTTTAAAAAAATTCCTGCAATCGATTCTTACCCAAATTATAAGGTCATCGCAACTATTTTCAGGTTTTAATTCAGTTTAAAACAAGAGTTATTAGCGTTTTAAGACAGATTTCATCAATAAATGATCAACCTAGCGCTTTTGTCAAGAGTCTACTCCGCATGACGTCATACCCGCCCAGTAATAATTTCCGTAGCGCCCCGCAGGGGTGGGTCAAGTTTGGCTTTTTGGGGAAGCGAGGTGGGGTGGAGGGTTGGCGAAAACCCGAAATTTAGCAGTCAACGATGGGTACCAGAGTGGAGTAGTGTTTAAAACCCTAAATTTCACTTTAGAACTCGAGTTATTAGCGTTTTAAGACAGAAGCGTTTTCAGACAGATTTCATCGCTCACTCTTTGGTAAACAGTATCGAGCTTTAGTAAAAGAGTCTACAGCCCGAATGACGTCATACAAGCCCATTAATAATTTCCGTAGCGCCCCGCAGGGGCGGGTTACGTTTGGCTTTTTGGGGCAGCGGGGTGGGGTAGAGGGTTGGCGAAAACCCGAAATTTAGCGGTCAACGTTGGGTACCACAGTGGAGTAGTGTTTAAAACCCTAAATTTCCCGGGCAACGCCGGGTTACACATCTAGTATATCATATCTATATAAATAAAAATGTACAAAGTTTGTGTCTAATCAAGGATCTCGGAAACTTCTTCACCGATTGTTTTGAAAATTTTACCAAAACGTTCCATTCGACTACGAGCGGGTTTGTATAATGCTTTTTGGGGAAAAGCGCAATCTTTTCGACAAAAAAAACACAACTTTGCATTCGATTCGATGGATTCGACCCATTCGATTTCAACTTTCATGCATTCGTCCGTCCATTTTTCGGCCGCGTTTTATCACGCACATCCGCGCGTGTTTCTATAGCGCATATTTATATGTAACTGTCGGTTATTACAAAATCGTCCATTTGCGGCCGTTTTCAGGACGCGCGTCTTTCTATAGCCCATACTTCTAGGGATGGAGGAAGAGGAGGGACGGAGGGGAGGGAGGGGGTAGGAAACGGGAGGGAGGGATGCAGAGAGGGAGATAGGGAGGGAGGAAGAGGGGGAGGGAGATAGGGAGGAGGAAGGGACTGAGGGAGGGAGGGGCGTAGGGATTGAGGGAAGGGAGTGGAGGGGACGGGAGGGGAGTCTTTTCAGCCACAGCAACGCGTGGCCGGGTACAGCTAGTATATTTGTGGGGCGCGGTGGTGTAGTGGTGGCGTCGTTGCCTTGAAGCCGGAAGGTTCGAGGTTCGAATCCACCTCGCCGCGTAAGGACCTTGGGCAAGTTCTTCACTCACAATTGCTCAGCGCTTCGGCGTGAAACTCCGATGCAGTGTCCGCTCTGCATTCGGGAGCGCCTCTGAGTAGAGAGAGAGCTTGAAGGGGCGCTATAACAAGTGCACATACATAAATACATACATACATACATACATACATACATACATACATACATACATACATACATACATACATACATACATACATACATACATACATACATACATACATACATACATACATACATACATACATACATACATACATACATACATACATACATACATACATACATACATACATGCATGCATGCATACATACATACATACATACATTCATACATGCGTACATACGTACATACCGTACATCGATCTCTACAGGAAGGCATTCTACCATCAACGCAGAAGAGGTCAATCCTGATCCCTGCTCTGAAAAGTGGTGGATTGGATCCGACTAATCCCGGGAACTATAGGCCGATAGCGAATGTTACGTTCCTCTCGAAGCTTATCGAAAAGGTCGTCACCATGCAACTCGTCGCTTACCTAGAAGGGAATAATCTGCTGCCTCAGAATCAGTCTGGTTTCAGAAGATTCCACTCAACTGAAACGCTTCTGCTCCGACTCCTCTCAGACATCTACGGAGCGATCGACAGAGCTCAGCTGACCCTGCTGGCCCTTTTTGACGTCAGCGCCGCTTTTGACACTGTCGACCACGAGATTTTGTTAGAGCGGCTGAGTGTTTCTTTTGGTTTGTCTGGTGCATTTTACAAATGGATAGATTCTTTTCTTCAGGAGCGTTCTCTCTGTGTGGTCCATTACTCTTCTAGGTCCTCATGGGTGCCTGCACAATATGGTCTACCCCAGGGTTCAGTCCTTGGTCCCATACTTTATATTATTTACACCTCAGGTCTTGCCACTCTACTAACAGCTCATTCGGTTTTGAGTCAGCAGTATGCTGACGATGTCCAGGCTTACACCCATTGCCTCCCTTCTAATGCTGTCAAAGCGGTTCGGATAATGAGCGGGACTTTGGATGCTCTAGAGGCATGGATGTCATCCAATAGACTACGCTTGAACCCATCTAAGACAAAATTTATTTGGTTGGGCACACGGCAGCAGCTTGCCAAGCTTGATCTATTTTCTCTTGCATCTGAGTTTCCTGGCTTTGTCTTTGCAACCACGGTTCATGACCTCGGTGTCCAACTTGACCAAGAACTAACTTTTGCTCCTCAACTTCACCGTCTTGCTCGAGACTGCTATTATCAGCTGCGCCAGCTTCGCACTGTCATCCGTTCTCTTACGTCTGCTGCTACTCTTACTTTAGTACATTCTTTCGTTACATCTCGCATCGACTATTGCTCTTCGCTCTACATTGGCCTCCCATCCAGCAGATTGACTTGTCTTGACCGGGTGTTGCGCTCTGCTGCACGCCTAATTGGGAAAATCCCTAAATATGATCATGTCTCAAACTACATGCTTGAGGTACTTCACTGGCTCCCTATTCGCCAGCGTATCGAGTTCAGGGTAGCTGCATTGGTATGGCGATGTTGTCAGGGCCTTGCCCCAACTTACCTCCGTGAGCTATGCAGCTCTACAACCCAGCTCTACATTGGGTATCCAAGGACGTCGTCAGCTACGCTCTGCTGATAGGGGAGTCCTCTTAGTTCCTTTTGCTCGTACTACTACCATGAAGGATCGAGCCTTTTCTGTGGTTGGACCAGTGGTCTGGAATGGCCTTCCTTTTGAGCTACGCCTACACCCTGGAACTCTACCAGGATCCTTCCTTACTAAACTTAAAACTGTTCTTTTTGTGCGCGCTGGAGTTGGGAGCGCTTCTGATTAGTTTTTCTTGAAGGAGCGCTATATAAATGTCCGAATGAATGAATGAATGAATGAATACATACATATATATATACATGTATATATTAAACATGCAGTGGAACGTAGATGGACGTCGAATATAAGGAAGCGCATCCATTCCGATCAACATCATATTATCAGATGTCGTTCACGAGTGCCTGACTTTTGCCCCTCGACCTTTTTCCCAACGGAAATATCCCCCAGGACAGTTATATACCCTCCAGGACCATTTTCCCCTGAATTAGAACATAATGCCCCTACATTTCGAAATGCGCTGAAAACGTTTAGTGTCTCTGCAATTCACAATAATTTGCGAAATACTCATTTCAAATAATAACCATGGGCGGAGACTTAGAGGGAGACAGAGGGAGGAGAGGGGAGATGTTGGAGGGGAGGGGAGGGGAAGGGAGGGGAAGGGGGAAGGTGAGGGGAGTGTTGTTAGGTCATCATGTACACACTTAGCGAAACACACGGCGAACAAGAAACGAGAAGCAGACAAAAGTAGGGCTTTCCATCGACATTTCGGACGGATGACTTTAAAAGAAGGTCGTCAGAAATTTTTGCCGGCAGGAAGATGGACAATTTTCCTCGGCGACTCAGCCATTCGTCCACCCAAAATCTTCGGCCGCCTTTTCGTCCCCCGCAAGTCTCCGCCTAAGTCGCCGCCCATGATAATAACGTTTCAAAAATGTCTCTAAACAAGTATAATATTATGTAACAAAAATGCATATATATATATAATATATAATTATATAGACGATGTCGATATATATATATTCGTAGGTTGACAAGACCGCAACTCAGTAACATGAAAGGGAGCATTACGGGTTACACAGTCGCTTGTTGAGAAGGCACTTATAGAGGGCTCTTGGAATAAAGTTTTTATCGTCCTTCGGTGGCAACTCAAAGTTATGCGGACGTGGTCGAAGGCAGTATTGACGCTGAATAATCGGAGGAAACAAGGTCCTCAGCGGATTTTTGACTGCACACTCTAATAGGCTATCGTCTGCTTCCTTAGCCAAGTCCGATACGCTTGGAGAGTCTTCCGGCAGGTAGCCCATCCGCTGCGTTCTGCGAAGAAAACGGTCGAGTCTGCTCCTGTCATCGGCGCTGGTGAAACCCCACCAGGCTGGAGCAGCGTAGAGGAGCCGCGACACAGTTGTGGCTCGAGCAACGTCGTGTAGCGCTGTTGATGGTAGGCCGTGAGACTTGAGAACACGGAGGGCGTATAGGGAGCGGGAACAGGTTCCCAGAACCCCAGCGATGTGATTGGATACACTGAGGTCTTCTCGCAGTGTCACTCCAAGTATCTTTAAAGATGTTACTCGCTCCACTCCGGTGATTGCTGGCGGCAGAATGATGTTTCGGCGGCGATGGATCAGCATCTCACGTGATTTGTTGGTGTTTAAGCGCAAGTTGTTGCGGGTTGCCCATGCTGCGACATGTGCAAGTTCTTTCTCCACTGAGACACGCCTCCAAGCTCCGATAATCAGATAAGTATCGTCCGCGTACTTCAGGATCTTGTTTCGCTGGTCGACCGGGTGTAAATCGGAAGCGTTCACCACGAAGCCCGATGGTCCGATTCCTGATCCCTGCAGAACACTGGCGTTGATCTTAGCGGCGGGTGACATCCGTCCGGAAAATCGCGTCACATGGCTTCTGTCTTCAAGGAAACGGACAACCCAGTTGTAAATCTCGTCTGGTAAATCAAGAGCACAGAGCTTGGAGGCCAGTGTCGCATGGCGGACGGTGTCAAAAGCCTTGCTGAAGTCCAGTGATATTAGGGCAACGTAGGGCTCCGATGCCAGAAGAGAAGTTGTGTGATGTAATATGGAGATGAGCGCTGCCGTCGTGGAGCCAGTGGGTCGGAAGGCGTATTGATCACTGAGCTGGTGATCCAAGGGAGGCTGTGTGAATGTTGGATAGATGTGAGTGCGGACGATTTCCCTCTCCAGCATCCGGGAAAGAACCGGTAGAATAGAAATGGGCCTGTAATCTCCCGGAGCCGTCGGCTGCTCAGTAATTGGTCAAGGACGTGAGGCTTGGCGATGGAATTCGCGTTGATGACATAGATTCCTGGTGTCTGCAGCGCAGTCTCCGGCGGCGGCGGCGGCGAATATGAACGTTGATGAACGTTGTACCTAAATATATATATGTAATTATGTGTATATATGTATATATATATTGATAAATGAATGCAAGGTATAGCAACTCATTGGTGAATACCCTCAAAGCATATAAATGAATTGCAAGGTATAATAACTCGTTGATATGAATGCCCTCAAAGCATCCGTCTTAAAACATAACGTGCGACGACGTTTTATTCCGTATACGGTATACGAAAAGCTTCACTTCGTTAGCAAACACTGTCTGATCGAGAGGGAGATCCGGGGGAGGTGGTGGAAATCGGGCCTTGGCCCCCATTTAGATATTTGAACAGGACGTGATCCCCTCGTCAGGTTTCAACAAGTAACCTGACAACAAGTTTTCATAATCATAAATCAAGGCAATGTCAAGATGACATTGGCGAGAAAAGTGAGAGAGAGAAAAAGTAGCATATGATAAAAAGTCATTAGATTTTAAATAACCGGAGTCGCCACGGGTTTTTAGAAATTTCTGAAGGACTTTAAAAAGGTCATTAGATATCAAATAACCGGAGTCGCCGCGGGTTATTAGAAATTTCTGAAAGAAAGACTGTAAAGAGGTAATTAGATTTCACATAACCGGAGTCGACACGGGTTTTTAGAAATTTCTGAAAGAAACACTTTAAAAAGTAATTAGATTTCACATAATCGGAGTTGCTCGGAGTTATAAAAAATTTTGAAAGAAAGACTTCAAAAAGGTCATTAGATTTCAAATAACCGGAGTTGCTCGGGTTTTTAAGAAATTTCTGAAAGAAAGACTTTAAAAAGGTCATTAGATTTCAAATAACCGGAGTTCAGGCCCGGCCTTAGGGCAAGGCGAGCGAGGCGACCGCCTTGGGCCCCGCGCTTCCAGGGCCCCGCGCAGCTGGCTATATTTGTTTTTACTTTGTTGAGATTGATAATGGTTACGTCGCATATCAACTATGCTCAATTTCAGTCAATGTGCCGCGTGAATGTGAAAGATGATTTTGGAAACAGCGGTCTATAAATTTAATGCTAAACCGAGTCACAGCTAGACCTATTGTTGTATAGGCCTACACCTTGGATGAATTTTCAAAATATGAACATTTGGCTAAGAACTCATCAAAACTTCCATGCGATCAACAATAGACCTAGGCCTACTTTGAGAATGGCTCACTAAATTAGCCTTTTTGACAATTGAAACAGATGTTCCATTGTGAAATCATTTCAGATTTCGCATAGGCCTACATCAAATTAGGGAAGTTTTGCGAAAACTTTTGTAAGATAGCACTCACAAGTCTCACATCTTTGTCTATATATCATAGCCTACTCGATAGAGACTGACATTTCAACGCTTCAATTAGAAGGAATCGGAAATATGTCAATTACTGTCATCTTATTTTAGA
>OX457038.1:60107034-60144534 GCA_949752735.1 Lumbricus terrestris
TACGCATGCGCACTAGCCGTGTCAATTCGAGAGCTCGATAAAGGACGGTTGAAGATGGCGGATGTTTTCCGTCTTGGTTCTGGGAAATTTAAGCTTATCCCTGATCAGACGTTTTCGAGCACAGATTTCAGTCGGACTGTCAGTTCATCGCACGACGTAGCTTGTCGTCGAAATATCCGACTGGCGGATTTGTTATACCGGTGTAAAGGTTTCAAATTACCCCCTCCTAAACATTACCCCCCGGTAACTTGAAACCGGTTTCAGATTACCCCCCGGAAACTAGATTTGCATAAATCATCGCATTTATTGCACAAAAAAATTCAGAAAAATCATCCCGCTTCTTGTTTTGGTCTGAAGATTTTCATCCCTCATCCCACTTCGTGGTAATTATCAATTTTTTGATCGAAAAAATAATAGCCTCGAAGCCATTTCTCCATTGTAACTTCAGCGGCGATTAGTATTTTAGTTACAGATGAAAATATTGATAACAAACCACGAAGTGGGATGACAGATGAAAATCTTTTTTTTAAACAAGAAGCGGGATAATTTTTCTGATATTTTTAGTGCAAATTACAGTTTGCAGGGGGGTAGACCTAATGTTTAGAAGGGGGTCATTTGAAACCTTTACACCGGTAATGAATGAGTAAGAGTTAGCATCAAATGTACAAGAGACGATGCCAGCAGGGCTTAGGCCTACTGAAACGAGCTTTTGGTGAACTCTTGAAGGTCACGCATTGAAAGTTCCAATTAAGTTGTGATGACGTGGGAACTATTCGTTGAACAATCTTCGGAAGACGGGAGAATGTGTAGCGAACGGCAAGAAGCAGTTGCTGTTCGATCGAAACTGACTTTGGTAAGCAGTTGCGGCGATTTGGTGAGAAACGCACGACAAGTTAACGAATACGATTCATCTATAGAAACTGCGAACCACAATGGACGATTGGAAGAGAATGTCTGGCAGTTGGTGAGATGATCTATCATCTATCCTCGCCAAAAGACATTTCATCGCGAGATGGTAATTAAGCCATAAATTAGATTTAGAAGTGCTGGTCTGAGCAGGTGGGAAAATTAATGTCTTTAATATTGCTCCTAGACATTTATCATAACCCTATGCAGTCCTAAACATTATTTCATTGATTGCTAGTTGTATTATGTAGGCCTATAGGCTAGGTCCTACATTATTAATATTCACGTGTTTAATATAATTAATATTCAAACCAGAGCTGACTTCTTGTTTGGTCGACATCGATAACCTATTCAATTCCAAACAAGTAGCCTAACATGATCAGACTCGCTCTGTGGTCTGGTCTCTGTCCGTAATTATTCAAATAACGGGAATATCGTTACAGGGAACACTCATGAGTATAGTATAGCTCTATCTTTCTGCTCTATAGACTCAAAATTGGACGTCTCTTCTTCCTACAATGCAAACGCGCCTCGCTCTATTTCCGTGTGCGCTACATGTACTTCCCGATATACAAGAAAACTCTATTCGTCATGCAACACGAGTCGCGGCGTAAATATTCTCTTTTCTGGGCTTTGAATTGGCAGTAACTATCGACCAAACCACCAAAAACAGTCGGTAAACTCTGTTACATGTACATGTATACTCTGACAGTGAAAACTCTCTCTCTCTCTCTCTCTCTCTCTCTCTCTCTCTCTCTCTCTCTCTCTCTCTCTCTCTCTCTCCCCGTCACTGTCTCCCTCTTATTTAGTCTCTGTCTCAGTTTGTCTCTGTCTAAATTTCTGTCGCTGTTTCTATCTCTGTCTGCACAATAATTACGCATTCATACGGCGTCGTTTGTGGACTCTCAGATGCCGTTTAGTCGACTGTTTACAGTCTTGTATTAGCGCGGATTGCGTGGGTTTGTTTATCAAATAATCATGAAAGCAATAGTAATCGCTTCAAATTCTATCTAACTCTCAACACTTGATCTGAAATTGCAACGCACGCGTCTAATAAAATCATAGAAAGACATCGCATATAGTATACGCTGACTAAAGATGATAAATTTGATTTAATCTCGTGTGTCTTGTGTCAGTTGTATTTCTACATAAACATCGTCACCGTCATAATCGCGCTGTTGATATTGAGAAAGGGAAAGAAAATCCATCCCTCACTAATTGCACGAATTAAGGACGCAGGAGATAAGCTTCTAAATGAATACGGACACGCAAACAGACGGGTAGACAGACAGGCAGACAGCCAAGCAGACATATACAGACAGATAGACAGACAGACAGTTGGGTAGACAGACGACAACAACACAGTGATTACGACATGGATATAATATGTTTTGCGGTCTTCGTCCAGGCTTCTTCTTCTCATTCTTCCTCCGTTCATCAATTCGTCAGAGTGACCATGTGTTATTTGTCACATTTAAATTCAATAAAAGAGAGAGTGAGAGACAGTGTATTATTTATACACTCATACAGTATTCTTAGATGGAAACGACAGGCAAGTCGTCGAACAGACAGACAACCAGGCAGGTATTCATTACGTGTGTATGCATGAATGCATGCTTGTGTGTATGATTGTATGCATGTATATGCGTATGTATGCATGTACAAGAGTGTGTTTGACTATATGTATGTATGTTTCCATTGTATGTATGTATGTATGTTTGTATGTATCTATGTATCAGAGTACCGTACCTATGTATGTATGTACAGTGTTGTACATGAATGTATGTATGTATATATAATGCACATGTATGTATGTGTGTATGTGTGTATGTATGTATGTATGTATGTATGTATGTATGTATGTATGTATGTATGTATGTATGTATGTATGTATGTATGTATGTATGTATGTATGTATGTATGTATGTATGTATGTATGTATTTATGTATGTGTGTATGTATTATGTATGTATTATATATGTATCTACTATTGTATGTATGTATGGAATAATGATATATATGTATGATTGTATGCACAATGTACGTATGTATGTATTCATGTATGCACGTTTTCATGTTTGTATGTTCTATAATTTTATGTCCATGTATCCTTGCATTCACACATTTTCAGTGTATGTATATTGTATAAGTATATTATTTTAACAGGCGTCGTTTAACTTTCGAGATTTTCAAATGAAAGTGCTACTTAAATTAATAGACATGATAAGAGCAGAAAGCATTTTATAAAATCGTGCCAATTAGTGCGAAGAACTGCACGACTCTTCAGACGTGATTCGCTTCGAACCCGTAACTGCAGGCTAATTTTCTAGACATCGTCTTCTCTCACGGTCAGTAGCTTTCAATAGACGACGACACGACTACAGACGTCTAATGATCCTGACTGTTAGTATCGTTGTTGCAATTACAGGAAAATAACATGATTCGTTGCATTCGACAAATGTAGGCGACTAACGAAAGCATCGATGTCTGAGACGAGAGAGGTAAAAAGATAAAAAGGAAATGGAGCTGGGCGAAGTGGAAGACGTGGTAATACGGAGATCAAGACAAGGAGGGAAGTGGGTTGGGGAATAAAGGAGTAAGAACGAGTGAAGTGAGGAAGGATGAGGGAGAAAAGCTGCGGGGAATAATTAGAAGGATTAGAAAGGAGAAGAGGAGGTTTAACATTATAGTAATTTCAGTTTAGACGGCGGTGAACGGTAATGAAGAGCATAATTAGAGTTGCCCTCATTTTTTATCCAAGCTTTAGACAGGTATTACACGAAAACAGCAATGGCCGCTTTAAGACGGAACAAATGGGAGGAGTTAAACAAAGTGAAGAAAATGTAAAGAAGGAGAACATCAGGGACGACAAGAATGGGAAGAGGAATAGAGGCGTAGCATATGCACAGAGTTTGGAAATATATGTTGGAAATTAGAAAAGATTAAGAAAGAGAAAGAAGAAGAGTAGGAATAGACTAATGGGAAGACGGATACGTGGAAAAAATTAATTGGAGCCAAATTTGGAAGAGGAAAAGGGACTGACGAGGAGGGTAAGGACGGAATTGTAACTTGAAGATTATGTCTCTGTAAGAATTAGAGAGCGGGGGTAATACTGGGTATGGAGACGAATGAGGACTAAAGCTCGAAGGACGATGAAGTGTAATGGAGATCAAAAGAGAGAGGACGTTGAAAAACAAGAGGAATATGGAAATGGAGAAAATGGAGCGAGGATTAAAAAAGAACAAAAATGCTTAAAATGATGAGATAGAGGAGAAAGAGGGGAAAGAGGAGAAGGGGGGGAAAGGAGGAAGGAGCGGAAAGAGGAGGAGAAGGAGGGGAAAGAGGAGAAGAAGGATGGAAAAAAGGAGGAGAAGGAGGAGAAAGAGCAGAAGGTGGGGAAAGAGGAGAAGGAGGGAAAAGAGGAGAAAAAGGAGGGGAAAGCGGAGAAGGATGGGAAAGAGGAGAAGGATGGGAAAGAGGAGAAGGATGGGAAAGAGGAGAAGGATGGGAAAGAGGAGAAGGATGGGAAAGAGGAGAAGGATGGGAAAGAGAAGAAGGAGGGGAAAGCGGAGAAGGTGGGGAAAGCGGAGAAGGTGGGAAGGAGGAGAAAAAAGATGGAAAAGAGGAAAAGAATGGAAAGAGGAGAAGGATGGGAAAGAGAAGAAGGATGGAAAAGAGGAGAAGGATGGGAAAGAGAAGAAGGATGGAAAAGAGGAGAAGGATGGGAAAGAGGAGAAGGATGGGAAAGAGGAGAAGGATGGAAAAGAGGAGAAGGATGGGAAAGAGGAGAAGGATGGGAAAGAGGAGAAGGATGGGAAAGAGGAGAAGGATGGGAAAGCGAAGAAGGAGGGGAAAGCGGAGAAGGTGGGGAAAGCGGAGAAGGTGGGAAGGAGGAGAAAAAAGATGGAAAAGAGGAAAAGAATGGAAAGAGGAGAAGGATGGGAAAGAGAAGAAGGATGGAAAAGAGAAGAAGGATGGAAAAGAGGAGAAGGATGGGAAAGAGGAGAAGGATGGGAAAGAGAAGAAGGATGGAAAAGAGAAGAAGGATGGAAAAGAGGAGAAGGATGGGAAAGAGGAGAAGGATGGGAAAGAGAAGAAGGATGGAAAAGAGGAGAAGGATGGAAAAGAGGAGAAGGATGGGAAAGAGAAGAAGGATGGAAAAGAGGAGAAGGATGGGAAAGAGGAGAAGGATGGGAAAGAGAAGAAGGATGGAAAAGAGAAGAAGGATGGGAAAGAGGAGAAGGATGGGAAAGAGAAGAAGGATGGGAAAGAGAAGAAGGATGGAAAAGAGGAGAAGGATGGGAAAGAGAAGAAGGATGGAAAAGAGAAGAAGGATGGGAAAGAGGAGAAGGATGGGAAAGAGAAGAAGGATGGGAAAGAGAAGAAGGATGGAAAAGAGAAGAAGGATGGAAAAGAGGAGAAGGATGGGAAAGAGAAGAAGAATGGAAAAGAGAAGAAGGATGGAAAAGAGGAGAAGGATGGAAAAGAGAAGAAGGATGGAAAAGAGGAGAAGGATGGGAAAGAGGAGAAGGATGGGAAAGAGAAGAAGGATGGAAAAGAGAAGAAGGATGGAAAAGAGGAGAAGGATGGGAAAGAGGAGAAGGATGGGAAAGAGAAGAAGGATGGAAAAGAGAAGAAGGATGGGAAAGAGGAGAAGGATGGGAAAGAGAAGAAGGATGGGAAAGAGAAGAAGGATGGAAAAGAGGAGAAGGATGGGAAAGAGAAGAAGGATGGGAAAGAGAAGAAGGATGGAAAAGAGGAGAAGGATGGGAAAGAGAAGAAGGATGGGAAAGAGAAGAAGGATGGAAAAGAGGAGAAGGATGGAAAAGAGAAGAAGGATGGAAAAGAGAAGAAGGATGGAAAAGAGGAGAAGGATGGGAAAGAGGAGAAGGATGGGAAAGAGGAGAAGGTGGGGAATGAGGATGAAGACTGATAATAAGAATTAGAGATGGAAAAGAACGAAATCGATAGAATCCATGGAAGCTATATATACGATTGGAGAAGATGAATATATGCGATTACAAGGCGTAGAAGAAGGAAACCGACATGGAGAGCGAATGTGGAAGAGTTGAGGAAGAAGAGAAGGATAAGACGGAGGAACAGAAAGAACAGGTGGTGAAAGGAGGATTGGTGAAGAACGGAGGACGAGGAAGCGTATGAGGATTTAAAATGATGCAGCAATAGGAATAGAATGTAGGATTAGAAGTTGCACGTGACAGTCTCCAGAGCGGTGAGCAGAGGAAGGCATACAAAGGAATAATAGAGTTCTGTACCGGGTATAGTATAAGCTTTGTCTCCAGTCGAAACAACCATGGAATACATCTCGTGATCAAGCAACGATAAGAGACCGGACAATCACACGGATTATATTGACTTCATGAAAACCCATCCGCTCATGCAAGCATCCACACACGCATCCACGCACGCATCCACGCACGCATCCACACACGCATCCATACACGCATCCTACTATGCCGTCAGTGGGGTGGCTTTGGCACAAGGAACCAGACTACGTATAATACAGAGAGAACCATATTAATCGTAATCGTAATCGTAAACTCGAAATTTCTAAAGCGCCACTCGAAAGCCAAGCGCGGGGCACCAGCTTATTCACGAGCGCTGCGTTGAGTTAGAAGGGTTGTCCGTGAGAGTAGTCCGTGGTGGTCCGGGTCGAGTTACCATAAGATCAGGATCAAATGCGTTGAGTTAGAAGGGTTGTCCGTGAGAGTAGTCCGTGGTGGTCAGGGTCGAAATTCCATAGGATCAGAGGGGCGGAACAGCTATTAAGGCGGGTGTCGTTTGGGCCGGGAATTGGACGGTGGAGGATCAGATGAGACAGGGTAAGAGTTCGTGAAAAGGAGTGTCTTGAGTTTTGAATGAAAAGCCCGAGGTGTGATGGATAGAGGAGCCTGAGGAAGGTGATGGTGTGTGATTAGTAATGATGGCGGATGGACTGAAAAGGATCGGAATTCAGGAGGCAGTTCATTCCAAAGGCGTGGTGCTGAGATGGATATGGCTCGGTTGGAGAACTTGAGATGACTTGTGACCGGCGGTCGAGAAAGTGTAAGGCAGGCGGATGATCGGGTAGAACGGGTAGGTTGGATGGTGAAGAGTTCGCGAAGATAACTTGGCTGAGAGCATTGCAAGGAGTTGTAGGTTAAGGAGAGAACTTTGAAGTGGATTCGCTCTGGGATTTTCAACCAGTGAAGTGATTTGAGGATGGGGGTGATGTGATGATGTCTGGGTGTTCTGGTGACGGCTCTAGCTAGAGAATTTTGAATGAGTTGGAGGCGCTTAAGTTGTGAGGAGTCAAGGCTTAAGAACAGAGAGTTGCAATAGTCAAGTTTTGAATGGACGATGGACGTCGCAATGGTAGAGGCAGTTTTGAAATCGAGCATGGGTCGGATGCGACGGAGGTCCCGGATGTGCATGAAGCAGGAACGCGATAGGTTGGAGATGTGGTTAGAGAAGGAGAGATGCGAATCAAACATTACACCAAGATTGCGGACAGGAGCATCAGAAGTAAAGGTAAGAGACGAAGAGTTAGTCGATAGATGTATTGAAGGGTCTGGGATTTTCTTGATTTGGTCAGGAAGTCCAAGAATGATGAACTCTGTTTTGGAGGGGTTGAGGCAGAGGAGGTTGGAAGACATCCATTTAGAGATTAGATTGACCACATTGAGAAGTTGAGCAATGGAGGTGGAAAAAGAGCCTGGGGAGAAGGAAATGAAGAGTTGAGTGTCGTCTGCGTAGAGATGGTGGTCAACAGACGAGGATTTTATGAGATGGCTTAAAGGAGTGGTGTAGAGAATGAAGAGCAACGCGTGTCTGACCAAAGCTTGCAGTCAGCATTTCAGCTTGCAGTCAGCATTTCGTACCACTGGTCTGTTTCCATGCAACCCAGAAATGACCCTTGCAGGTCTACCGAATGGTGCAGAACCAGTATCAGTCGCAAGGAACTTGGATGCCAAGCTGGCATTGAGATGCGTCTGAGAAAATCGCGGTCAATGTAATGAGCAGAAAAAAAGAAAAAGAAAAAAGGTCAGAAATTGGATAGGTCTACTGCAGGAAAGAAACGCAGATTAACGAAGTCGACATGACGAAAAGCGGAACCATGTTGAAAGCGACTGATGACGCAGTTTTATTTTGTTACCATGGTAACACAATAGTTTTTGTTGCTCTGACGACACAAGCTCAAGAGCAAAAGTCAGTCTCCTTACATGGATTTCTGACTTGTAAAAAGACTCGTGCTTAGCCCACATGCACGATACATTTTAAAAACATTTTAGGATGTCAATGTTACCCTGTGGGCCTATATGGGTCTAAAATCGATCTCTAGTAGAAATAATACATGGTGCTAAAGTTACTCCAATCTTGGGTTAATTTGTTTTATTTTTTTCGAATATTTATTTGTAAACTATAGACTATGTTTTCTCTCTAAATTTTCAAGTTCTACATAGTCGTAGGTACCATCCAAAATACTCATACTTTGACAAAATTCAAGTCTTTCCTCAACACGTTTAGGTGTTATCCCCCAAAACTGTCCAAACTATGCCAATGTTGCACCAGTTTACGGTACTACCACCACCACCACCACCATCACCGCTATTTTCACCATCACTACCATGCACTAACTGTGTATGATTGGATGTTGCCCGTTAAACGGCGTCTTTAACATGTCACCAGAGGCGGTTTTATTCGATAGAGTTGTTCGTCACTTTAAAGAGTGTAGGCTTAATCTGTTTTACAATAATATGTAAGAATATTAGAATTCACTTTGAAATAAGATGTTTGAGAGAAGAGCCACAGGAAGCACACAAGTCTCTGCTGATGACAGTCATATGACTTCTCCCACAGTATGTGGGAGGAGGCAGGGACAACGAAGGCATCGCCTTATGGGACAAGACGAGGAGCAGGGGGAAGAGGAGGAGGAAGAGGGAAACCGTCCACTCTTTCCATCTGTTCGTTTGTATATGTCCGTCCTGGACCCAAGTGATTTCTCTCACACTCTCTCATTCACTCGGTCTCCTCTCAGAGACTGCATCGAAATGTTGTTTGTCCGCCCACCTCTCTCTCACACGCACACACACACACACTCTCCCTCTGTATGTCTGTCTCTCTCTCTCTCTCTCTCTCTCTCACACACACACACACACACACACCCTCTGTATGTCTGTCTCTCTCACACACACAAACACGCACACTGCCTCTGTATGTCTGTCTGTCTGTCTGTCTGTCTGTCTGTCTGTCTGTCTGTCTGTCTGTCTGTCTCTCTCTCTCTCTCTCTCTCTCTCTCTCTCTCTCTCTCTCTCTCTCTCTCTCTCTCTCTCTATCTCTCTCTCTCACACACACACTGCCTCGGTATGTCTCTATGTCTCTGTCTCTCTCTTTATCTCTTCCTCCTTCTCTCATATTTCCATTTCCTTGCGGGTGCTTCTGTACCTTAGCTTCATTTACATTGCTCGCGTCTCATCATGTCTTTATTCCTCAACCATCTTTCCACCATGTCTCTCCGATTCGCACTTAGTCGTTCTCTGCCAACCACGTCCCTCCTCCTTCCTTCTTTCTTCCCTGTCTCTATTCTTCCCGCAGGGTCCCTAATGTGCGTGTACTGCTGCTGAGGAGTCGCCTAATTTCCATGAAGTGGACTGGAGAAATGAAAGGAGGCAGGAAGGGGAGGAGGAAGAGAAAAGTATGACGATGAGGATGATGAGGACAGCACTCATAAGGTCAGTCAGCCGAACACTGGTCCACTTCTATCTGTATGGCTGCATGTCTGTTTGTCTGCCTGTCTCTCTGTTTGTCTGTCTGTCTGTCTGTCTGCCCACCTGCCTCCTCGTCTCTTCATTCTTGTTAACTTCGTCACTTTCCATGGTCTGTCTGTTCCAATTTGTTCGACCATCCATCCTTCTTTCCTTCGTCTAATAGTCGTCCATTAGTCCATCCTTTCATCCTTTGGTCCGTTCTTTTGCGTATCCATTAGTCCTACTGTTTGTTCATGTGTCCGCTGTCTTTTCATCCTGTTTCAGCCCATACTTATAACGCGTGTTCTTCTAAAATTAGACCAACATCTGATCGGTATACCTCCGTTCGTCCATGTGTCCATCTTTTCATCTGGTCATCCATCTGTCATCACCCTACTACCCGTCCATTCATCTATTCTTTCGTCATCCTACATCCATCCTTCATTCGTCCGCTCTTTCGTCTATCCATCCATTTATCCACGCATCCATCCATCCACCTCACCCATCCATAGAACGACCCCATCCATCCATCCACCCACCTCATTCATCCATCCATCCACCCATACATCCATCTATCCATCCATTCTCCCCTATCTCAGTTATTCCTTCCATTGTCCATCTAATCATCTGTCCGTCCCCATAACAATCATCCATCCATCCCTGTCTCCTTCTCTTTCTTTTCATTTGTCTCATCAACATTCAGCTGTCGTTATGATTTCCTTTGCTGCTGCTGCTGCTGTTGAGTAGATAGACTGACTTCATTCGTGAGTCGTAATTGCTTTGCAGACGCAGCTGTAGCTGTTTCTGTTGACCGTGTAACGAAGAAATCCCCATCCGCAGCAGCCGCAGCAGCAGCAGCAGCTTCGACTCTCATCGGCCAATCCATGTGCATGCCCAGCGATCCCATATATATATATATATATATATATATATATATATATATATATATATATATATGCTGCAACGGGGCTTAGGAAGACGGCGAGACGGGAATGGATAGGGAGGAACAGAGACGACAAGAAGGAAAGAAAGAGGGAGGAAAGAAAGAGGGGAGAAAAGTGAGCAGGAAAGAGAAGCTAAAGACTGCATTAAAGATAGATATATAGATGAATGGATGAATTGGATAGGCGAGTGGATAGGTTAGCTGTCAATCGATAGACAGAGATAGATATATGGATGGGTTGATGAATGGATGGACAGACACAGACAGACAGACAGACACATAGCCAGGCAGACACGTAGACAGACAGACAGATAGATAGATAGATTGTCCAGATGTACTAAGGATAATTTCTGATATTTCTGACTATGGCTTAATCGAGATGCCTGTATGATTATATGCGTCCCTCTGAGTTCGCTCCGCCTATCTCTCTGTTAGTCTTTCCCTAATCGTTCTTGCCTTTTCTCTCGGGTTAGCACACACTGGGAGCGCTTCCGAAAGGCTTTAGATTGGAAATATAATACAACATTATTGCGGCTCTATAATGCCAGTAATCAGGTCACAATCCCCATAAGTGCCTGAGTTGACAATGTAGTGTCAGTATCATTTGTTATTCCGGTGTCACGGAATATTCTATCCCCTTAGAGCTATCCGTGGGTTGAATAGCCTATACCGGGTATAGAGTATCCGGGACGATAGACCTTTCTATCTTAATTATTGAAAAATGCGTATATTTGAATGAATTGATAACTTTATGCTGTAATCAATATTCAAAGTGATTTAATTTGTTTTAAGTGTCCTATAAGTAATGTCCAAAGCAAGGCAACTTAACTTTTGTTAGTGACTCTAAAATTTAATGTTTTATAGTATAATAAATGTTCTAAGTGTTCTAAAAGCATAACAAACAAAAAGTATCTACTAGAAATAAACATAACTGTTAATGTCATTGTTCAAAACAAATCAAATGGAAGTTAATTTGCAAAAAATAAATACACGCGGAAGGGACTTTCTCAGCTTCTCTGAGAGATATGATTGTTAGGGAGAAATACGCTAATTCATGGTATAGCCTACCCGCTTTCGAATCTCTACCGCACAGAACTTAAAGTCGGGTTTAATTACCGTGCTGCCACGCATAGTATCGCACATTCTATGCCTTCATCTGCCTTTACTTAGTTCACGTGGTCCAGTTACTAGGAGGGCGACGTCTCTAGCTGACTCTTAATTCGACTTATAAAAGATGGACGACGGGTCTGGACTCTGGAGTTGTAGAGACCATTGACGCTCTCTGAGGTCGGCTAGTCGTTTTAGAACGTGCTTCAATGTTCTTCGCCGTCTATTAGAGCATTATTGAGATGTCAGATAGAACAACGGTTACCGTCAATCAGCGGTAGAGCGAGTGAATAGGAGAGACAATGAGAGACAGACATACAGGGATGGGGAAAGAGACATACAGGGATGGGGAAAGAGACATACAGGAAAGGGGAGAGAGACATACAGGGAAGGGAGAGAGACATACAGGGAAGGGAGAGAGACATACAGGGATGGGGAAAGAGACATACAGGAAAGGGGAGAGAGACATACAGGGATGGGGAAAGAGACATACAGGAAAGGGGAGAGAGACATACAGGGAAGGGAGAGAGACATACAGGGAAGGGGAGACAGACATACAGGGAAGGGGAGAGAGACAAACAGGGAAGAATAGAGACAGGCAGAACAGAGAGACATCGAGAGACAGAGACAGAGACATGGACAGAGAGAGACAGATGGAGACAGACAGACAGTAGACAAGGAGTCGGAGAAGGGAGGGAAACAGACGACAGTCGCTGCTACAATCTCCAATTTGTCCACTCAATGGAATTCATCGTCGTACTTTCCGTGGGGCAACGAAGTTAATAACCACCTTCCGTTTTATTAGCTGAAGAATCAAGTCGGACTGATGGCCAGAAATGGGTGACTGCATGGTACAGTATGCATAGTCGACCTGTAATATCAAACGCACATGTTTCCAGCCTAACCTGTAACTGCCTCACTGAAAGCGTGGCGTAAGTCTTTTATTTCTCTGTAAGAGAACTTACATGTGCGCCATGCTGCATGGAATTGAAGCCGCGCAAGTCGTGAATGCTCCATTACGTTATTGAGACATTAGCGCCGACTACTGATTAATATTTTTATTCGTATGATTGTCACTACTGGAGGGTTTCTTTCTGTCCCTGTTCAGGACCGGCTACGTTTAACATCTTCTTCAATAGTCTTAGTTTTCTTTTCATGGTCAGTAAACTAAGTTTAACTAACGATCTCTTTGCGATGGCCTAACTTTACCCAGAAGTAACGTCTTTGTGGGTGTCAGGTCAATTACGACAAGATGTACTGAGTAATTTTGTAAATTTTGTTATGCCATTATAAAGCAAAGAGTAAGATATTTAACGTGAACTCACCACTGTTCGTGCTCTGACAGTGCCTGTCCCAAGCCTGCATACAGGAGGAGCCTCCGAGGAGCCCGAAGCTAATTATCTTTCTTACCACACAGCGTCGCTAAACTCAAACAATTACTACTATTACTACTACTACTGCTACTACTACTACTACTACTACTACTACTACTACTACTACTACTACTACTACTACTACTACTACTACTACTACTACTACTACTACTACTACTACTACTACTACTACTACTACTACTACTACTACTACTACTACTACTACTACTACTACTACTACTACTACTACTACTACTACTACTACTACTACTACTACTACTACTACTACTACTACTACTACTGCAATAACAACTACTACTACAGCAACAACTGCTACTGCTACTACTACTACTACTACTGCAACTACAACTATTACTACAGTACTACTACTGTTTAGCTAACGTGAAGTCGACTGTAACGTTGCGATAGGTGGGCCAATACGCAGATCTATGCAAGAACACGCCGCCGCTTATACACTGTGTACAGGGTTGTTATTGATCGAACTTCAATGTAACCATGGCAGCTCAGTCATATCTACTAAAAACACAGCACAGAGTCAAAGGTGACGGTGACTGTCACTAGCGTCACGACCATTTTTAAAGATGGTGGCATCCGGACACGATCGTCACAATGAAAAGGAAGTTAGAGGATTCAATCCAAGAAAATTACTTGAAAGAAAAAATTCAGGCTGTAGAGGAGAATACACAGGAGAGGGAATTGAGGAAACTAAAATACTCGTGTATATATATATGTATATATATATATATACCGTGGGTTGTACGTGGGATGATAGAAATTGGAATTCAGGTGGCTCGGCCGGAATTGATTAATCAATGTATATAGGCTTAATTGAATTAGTTGGAATTAGTTATTAGTTTCGAATGGAAAGTCTGAAGTCGATATGTGAGAGTATTTTGAGCACAGTGAATCGTAATTTCCTTTCAGTGAGGCTTTTTGGCAGTTTTTCGTTCGCTGAACAGCCAGATTTAGATTGCTAATTCAATTCTACAAGATAATATTCATGTTGGACTGCTGTAATAAGTCTCTTGGACACTGGAAGAAATTGGGCAAAGCATGCAATCAGATGTACTTTCTTTTCGAATCCAATATTAATAGCCTACCGATGACGTCTTCATTGAAGCAGGGCTGTTTTTAAGGAATTTTTTTAACTGCACAACCCCTTCTTTTCTTTCCCATCCTCCGTGGTAAATTACCTCCAATCGGGCGACACTGACCGTTTTTTAACAGTTTCACCTGCACGGAAGTGCTTTTACAACTGCACAAATCCTTTTACAACTGCACATTTTGTGTACAACTGCACGCTAAAAAAGCCCTGCATTGAAGACGTATTAGTAACGGCTAGACATTTCGACGAGAAAATTATCGAATATCATAAATTACAAGCAAAAGAAATGTGATATTCGATTTAAGAACAGAATTATTTGTGAAGATGCAAATTGACCAGTACCGGTAATGAATTACATTGCATTGGCACAAAATGAATTGCTATAAATTCTATGACAGAAAATGAAATCGTCGACATTCATCGATACGAAAGAAGCAAAAATTGGAAGCGTACAAGGTAAGAAAATAACCAACTATAGTATCGGGGACCGAACCATAATATATACGATATCTTTGGATAGTAGGCCCCTATGACTTTGGTTATTAGCCTATTACAACCGGAGCGGGTGGTCGCGAACACCACAAAATAATTGGACTTAACATTTAATCCAGGGCTTTTTTTAACGTGCAGTTGTACACAAAATGTGCAGTTCTAAATGGATTTGTGCAGTTGTAGAAGCACTTCTGTACAGTTAAAACTAGCAAAAATGGCAATTGTCCTCCGTTTGGAAGTAATTTACCATGGAGGATGGGGAGGAAAAGAAGGGCTTGTGCAGTTCTAAAAATTCCTTAAAAACAGCCCTGATTTAATCATTCTTATTTCTAGCGGATGTTAGGCTAGCGAATACATTCGTGAGGTTAGTTCCATGTTGTCCCAGAAGCAGAGCCGTTTTAAGGCACAGGCCCGCGAGGCCCGGGCCTAGGGCCCCGCGCAACAGGGGGGCCCCGCGGCGACCCAAAACGCTACATTGCATAACAAATTAGCAACATGTTATACGAACTTTAACGTGTGCTAAGCTTAAATTTATTTTACACAGTACACTTGTAATACAAAGATTGCTGTGCTCTAGCTGTGTATAGGCCTAGGTTCTTCTATCAATATTAATAAACGTAACAAAATGACACATGATGCACATAGAAGGCATGAATAGAGTATCGGCACTCTATATATGAGACTGAGAGTTTGAGACGGGAATCGGGTTACGTTCAGTGTTTAATCTAAGCATCTCCCAGTGTGGAAGGAACTTCACCCAGAAATGACTACCTAAAACATTTGACCAAATTATAAGTTTGAATTGCTGCTTACATTATTGTATAATACACGAACTCTAGTAATATACGGTGATATTATTTACTATTGTATGATATTATGACGATAAAATCTATTAATGTAATAATATGATACAATCATCTTACAATGAGTATAATTTACTGTTAATATTTGTACAAGTACTATTTTTGTAAAACCAATTTTCGACTTTTTAGTGCTACCTTTCAAATTTAAAACTGTCGAAATTTAAAAAGGTTTTGTTACTTGAACACTTAGTAAAACAGCATCATTAGGCCTACTACATGACTTCCAGATTTTGGCGGTTCTTCCTTGGTTTGTGTAACATTTGTGGCAATTCCGAGAACTGTAGGCCTATCCTCCATGGTCAACAATACAAGCCTTTTTAGCAACGCGCGGGAATAAGTCAATTCCAATGCAAGAAAGTAGGTCTTATATAATTATAGCCTAGATCTGTCTGCAGTTATTCGTTAGGCTACTAGGCCTATTATGCTGTTGGCCTAATGGTCCAGAAGCAGCAGAACTGAGTTGCTGAATTTGATACGTCAAGAAATTATGATTGTAATAATAATTATATTAATTTTATTGAAACTTTCAACCACTCTTGTAATCAGCACTGAAATAATAATCTGTAATTTTGCTTAGATCCCAGCTTACAATGCTGCATGTGGCCTATCATTACAATGTGGAAACTGAATAAGGAATTATTATAATTGCAAGAACAATCATAGAAGTCTTAGACTAGGCATGTCAGCACTGCGAATGTTGAGCAATTTTGTAAAGATGGCAGCTTAAAATGCAATGTGAAAATTCAACAATTTCTGACTTCATGGAGGGACACATTCGGACATTCCTTTCCCATAGCCCTCCCGTCTCGGCGCTACACGTCTCGAGCAATCGACCGACAAAAATGTGTGTGTAAATACTTGTTCTCCGTCCCCAGAAACCTTGATTTGGCTAGAGTAGATTAGACTCGTGGATATGTTTAGGATTAGGGTTTGTGCCTAGGGCCCCAAAACTCCTTAAAACGGCCCTGCCCAGAAGTCACAGTCCGACGACAAAGATGCTGTTGTCCATTCTCATGTGTTCGCTCAGTACACTACACAGGTCCACTTTGTGTCCATGCAGACACAGTATTTCTGTTGATACCACTGCTGACAGTGACGTAGTTTCAGTTTAACGATACTGTGTGATTAAAAAAGATCATTAGCGTCACCCTCCTTCTTTATTCAGGCTTGGGACTGGCACTGACAAAGTGCAGGCAGTGGCGGGGTTAACGCTGACAGAAATTTTCATGCGCACATCTGATAATTTTGACGACTGGTGCCACTTAGCGAATTACATTTTGCCTCTTCCAATGTTTTCGTCAAACATTCTGATTATGTAGAACAGACATAATGTGAATTAGATTGATATCAAAGCGCTACGTTCTTATGATTTTAAACCAGTCGTCCATGATTACGTCAATTCGTAATCGCAATCGTAAACCCGAAATTTCTAAAGCGCTACGCGAAAGCCAAGCGCGGGCACTAGCTTATTCACGAGCACTGCGTTGAGTCAGAAGGGTTGTCCGTAAGGGTTGTAGGACATTAGCCCCCCTGGACATTATCCCCTTCGGACATGATCCCCCCGGACATTAGCCCCCGGACATATTCCCCCCGATTTTGCGTAGGACATTAGCTCCCCGGACAAAGTCCCCCCCTATGTGCAAATCGTAGAATAATGCCGTAACCGATAAGATTTGTCACTGGCATTCACATGCAAACGAAAGTACTTAGTGTCATTTAGGTCCTAATTGTATCAATAGGGCTAGACTTAGATTTGAAATGAACGAATGGGAATGGTATGTAGGGCATATAAGCTTACAGTCTATTTGTTTAGTGTCGCAAAGGCTTGTTAACGTCAGCTAGGCTATGTCTGTGCTTCGTAGACTTAGGCTATTCGTATACAGTTACTGTAGCCTAAGTAGGCCTACTTGTTAGTGTCAGTTTTGACTACAACGAAGGTTTGTTAACGGCATTTACGTATGAGTTTCGTATACTTCTTTGCGTCGTTTCAGACCTTTGAATGTTTCATAATATACATATTAAACCTTCAATTAACTTAACATATTCTTACATGATGTTAAACTAATGTGTAATGTATAGATATTCAATTAACATAGGCCCATTAATTACATTTTGTGCATCACTTTTAGGTAATGATATCATATACTGGGGGGATAATGTCCTACCCCGGGGGGGATAATGTCCAGGGGGGCTAATGTCCGTTCCCCGTCCGTAAGAGTAGTCCGTGGCTGTCACTGGTCCGGGTCGAGTTACCATAGGATCAGAAGGGCGGAACAACTACTAAGGAGGGTGTCGCTGGGCCAGGAATGGATGGTGGAGGATCTGATGATCAATTGTCATGTTTAGTAATCGCTTAGGCCAAGCATAGTCATTGCAAGTTGCAACCTTGAGCAAGAAACGTTACCGTGATGGATGGATCCGATTTGACCAGGGTCTATGACAACAGAGGCCGTTACCCTGGGCAGAAATTTGCTCGGCATATTACAGCACTTAAGAGCAAGGTACTAGACCGTGAGGTTTAATTAATAAAGCATAAAGTTGTACCTATATATAGGCCCTAGTGGTATAATTATGTTTGCAATAAAGCAGTTCAAAGCACCTTTATTGTTACCATTCTCTGGCACTGCTCTACTCTCTGGCACTGCTCTACTCTCTGGCACTGCTCTACTCTGGTTCGAGTCCTACTTGTCTTCCAGATCTTTCTCTGTTAAAGCCTCCAGTCACTGTTCGAAACCTCTTCCACTATCTTGCGGCGTTCCTCAAGGCTCCGTCCTGGGTCCACTCCTCTTCATTCTCTACACCACTCCTTTAAGTCATCTCATAAAATCCTCGTCTGTTGACCACCATCTCTATGCAGACGACACCCAACTCTTCATATCCTTTTCCCCAGGCTCTTTCTCCACCTCCATTGCTAAACTTCTCAATGTGGTCAATCTGATCTCTCAATGGATGTCGTCCAACCTCCTCTGCCTCAACCCCTCCAAAACAGAGTTCATTATTCTAGGCCTTCCTGACCAAATCAAGAAAATCCCTGACCCTTCAATACACCTATCGACTAACTCTTCATCTCTTACCTTCACCTCTGATGCTCCGGTCCGCAATCTTGGTGTAATGTTTGATTCACACCTCTCCTTCTCTAACCACATCTCTAATCTATCGCGCTCCTGCTTCATGCACATCCGGGACCTCCGACGCATCCGACCCATGCTTGATTTCAAAACTGCTTCCACCATTGCTACGTCCATCGTCCACTCAAAGCTTGACTATTGCAATTCCCTGTTCTTAAACCTTGATTCGACACAACTTAAGCGCCTCCAACTCATACAAAATTCTCTTGCTAGAGCCGTCACCAGAACACCCAGACATCATCACATCACCCCCATCCTCAAGTCTCTTCACTGGTTGAAAATCCCAGAGCGAATTCACTACAAAGTTCTCTCCTTAACATACAACTCCTTACAATGCTCCCAGCCCAGATATCTTCGCGAACTGTTCACCATCCAGCCTACCCGTTCTACCCGATCATCCGCCTGCCTTACACTCTCTCGACCGCCGGTCACAAGTCATCTCAAGTTCTCCAACCGAGCCATATCCAACTCAGCACCACGCCTTTGGAATGATCTGCCTGCTGAGTTCCGATCCTTTTCAGTTCCTACTCCATCATTACTAATCACACACCATCACCTTCCTCAGGCTCCTCTATCCATCACACCTCGGGCCTTTCACTCGAAACTAAAGACACTCCTGTTCAAGAACTCTTATCCTGTTTCATCTGATCCCCACCCTCCAATTCCCGGCTCAGACGACACCCACCTTAGTAGCTGTTCCACACCTCTGATCATACGGTACCTCGACCCGGACCACCATGGACTACTCTTACGGACAACCCTTTTGACTCAACGCATTTGATCCTGATCCTATGGTAACTCGACCCGGACCACCACGGACTACTCTCACGGACAACCCTCCTAACTCAACGCAGCGCTCGTGAAAAAGCCGGTGCCCCGCGCTTGGCTTTCCAGTGGCGCTTTAGAAATTAGGAGATTACGATTACGATTACGATTACCATTTAAATAGTTTGTATATATTAGTCAGTCTATTTAATCACGACATTTTTGAACATTAATATTTTATTGTCCACCTATTGTCCGTTTGGCGCTCTTGGCCTGTCCCAATATCTGGGTACCGTATACGTTAATTGTTTCTTCAACACGCTATTTACGAGAGTCTCGACCCTAATAAAGTACAAGAGTTCAGTCAGTCTATAAGTCGGTGACTGGTTTATCGGGACAACAAACTTATCAAGACTTGAATTAGACCTATAAATAAACCACTCGACTGAATCAGAACATTCTAATCATCATGTGCATTTATTTAGATCTATACATGTACGTCCATATGTGTTAGAAACGATAAAAACGGAATTAGAAATGGAGTAAAACTTCGAAATTAATAGTATTTACTCGTGTGGCAAATTTGAGAGCATGCTGACAGTGACAGTGATATTTTGTTCTCAGCACATACTGCATAAACGTGCAACTCCACGACGAGTTGGCGGTTATTTTTGTTAACCCGCTGATTATCTGTCTGTCTGCCTCAGCATGTCTGTCTGTCTGTCCGCAAAATGGTACAAAGTCGTTGAACGATTCGTCGGAGGTGATTTGAGTGAGGACGAACTTGGTTGCAAGGAATTAAGGTCGCTTAATTAGTTCAGGCTCTCGAGGTCCGAGATGGTAACGTAGCTACGACACTGAGAGCCGTACATAGGCCTATAGATACGCTACTTGAATTAAGTGCCGTATTGATATATGGCAAAAACATTAATCGATCGGCTGATCCAATTACAGCCCTCAAAAGTTTCACCAGCTATGATTAAGCAGGCCATAATTAATAATTCTATTCATTAGGTTATTCGTTGCATCTGTTTTGCGGCGTATAGATGGAGCCACAATAGCAACTGGCTGAGGCTGCAGGTGGTTGGTGCCTCTGCCAAAACGCTGTTGCAACGACGAAAAGGATGATCGGTTTTTGCTGTCTTAACCCTCGGGCTACCAAGGGGGTGGTTGCCACCCCCCTAGGTTTTTCGCAAATCAAACGCGTTCCGTCTGGAATAAAATTTTGAAAAAATTGGTAGCTGTAGAGGGTTCATTGGGACACATTGTGAGCCAAAAATTTTTATGATGCCCCCTACCGTTCAAAAGTTACACCCGATATACCAAAGGTACCAGGGGGGGTGGATACCACCACCCCTAGAATATCGTCTATAACTTTTCCACCCTTTTATATTAAGAGACAGAAATTATACCATTCTATAGAGGGAATGTGGGGCTACATTTCCATGCTCACTGAGTTGTCTTTTGACAACCGGAAGTGCTCAAAATAAATTAAAATATATATAAAGGTGTTTTATTTTCATAAAATGTTCATGTTTTTTATATTATAACTTATCCATAATTTATTTTTTAATATAAATAAATTATGCCATTCTGTAGAGGGCATTTAGGGCTATTTTTTGATACTAAATAATTTGGAATTTGATGACTGGAAGTGCTCAAAATAAATTAAAATGCATAAAAATGTTGGGTTTTTTGCAACGCGAACCGATATGTCTGCGTAAACGTTTTTCAGCAGATATAACATGTTTTTTTGTTTTGTTTGTACATAAAACAGACTTATTACTAGTTTTTATTGTTGATAATTGGACTTTATTATATGTAAACTATTATTGTATATATAAATCATGTTCAAAATAAATAAAATCTAATATATTCCCTATGCGTAAGCATACGTTTTCGTGTAATCGACGGGTGCCTATGGTAAAAAATTCATAATTTCGAGGGGCATTCATATTTTCTAAACCTAAATATACCATTTTGTGCAGAAATGAATGCTGAATCGAATGGTGTATTACCGGTACAAGTTATGATATCCCAAACGAAATCCAAAATCCAGGGGGGGTGGTAACCACCCCCCCTTGGTAGTCAGTGTTACAAAAAAAGCTTGGTAGCCTGAGGGTTAAATGATGGCGATCGAATACCAACTCCTTAGGAGCTCAGCAACCGAAAACACCTGCTATATATAGGCCCTATGTATACAGTAAATGCGTTATTAAATATCTGTCCTTGGTATAACTTCGACCTATCGCTTACACTCGTAGTCTGAGTCGTAGACGGTTTACTTGAGCACAAGAAAGACGTGTATACTGGCTAGGTCTATAGGTCTATCTCATTGTCTCCCTGTCCTTGGCCGCGAGTCTCAATGCTATTTGTGAAATGAGATATTTTGACGTCACGTTTGCCTTTGTGTACTAGTATCAGGACACACAGCCATTTCAAATATGGTAGACCACATAATATATAATAGGCATAGATAATATATATATATATATATATATATATATATATATATATATATAACATAGCGGGTGTTTAGTGCATTTGCCCACATGCCTGCATGACGTGCGTTTCTCGAACACACACACACACACACATATATATATATATATATATAAATAAAATTACGTATAGACCTATATGTATGTATACATATAAACGTGCATTACATATATCCATTATTAAATGCACTAAATATATCGTATATGCCATACGGGTAGGCCTATGTGTGGTCAGCAGAGACGTTAATATGAGTTCAGTTTCTGGGACATGTTGTGACGCTGGAATAGCAGATATAATTATAGGCTACGGCGTCTCTATCCTTGGTCACGGGTCGCAAATATTTTATGAAACGTCTAGTACTGGCTCAAATATTTCACCATTGAACAGCGAAATATCTTATTACAAACGCACTTATATAATATGAGTTTATAATAGCCTATAATTGCATATATTATAAGGATTGTTACCTATAAAAAATAATTAATTAATCGATTTATCTCCTAAATTTAATCTCTATTGAAGCAGGCTAATCGACGAAATTCAATTAATTTGGCTTCTCTTTCGTAAAGCGTGAAATTCTATCAAAAATGTAAGCTTAGTCATGGAGTCAGCAGATAATACGGCATACTTAGGACTACTCTCTTTCCACAGACCTTCAGTGATTCCGCATACTGAAACCTCACCCGCTACTCGACACTACCTCCCATTTTTGTGTTAGAAGTTATAAAACGACCATCGAGAGACCTCAGATGGCCGTCCCATGCACCAACGACTTGCGGGTCAGGGTGACGCCTCGTATATCAACGCGAGCATTGCTGCAGAAAGACATCGTGAGCATGGGCGGAGTTTGGTTTTCGTTCTTGGGGGGGGCTCAAAAATAATTTGGGCTTTATTGGGTCAGAGACTTGGTCCAGAACGAGCGGCGCCAAAAACATTTCTCCGCCAAAAAAGTTGATGACTTTTTTTTAGCTCATTCGGTTAGAATCTCGTGAAAACATACTGTTTTTTACTCATTCGATTGAAGTTTCGCGAAAAGAGCCATTTTGCCCCCCCAAAAGTATGACTCTGGACCTTGAAGGAGGGGCCCTAAACCCGAGAAAAGATACCATTTTCACGGTTTAAAAAAAGCTGAATCCGGGCCTTCTTGGGGGCTTAGCCCCTCCCCAAGCCCCTGATAAACTCCGCCCATGATCGTGAGCAAAACACGGCAATAAACAGCTAGTCATCGCCATGTTGACTGACAGAAACAGGACATTGGTGACAGGACAGTCCTTTTAGCAACCCATTTGGCGGACGCACATCAAGCCCACATGCATATAAATATAGGACAAGAGCCGACAACGCGGTCGTTAGTCTACTGTCTGTATATCATTTTTTCTAGCAAACTCAACACAGCCGCTGTCCTCGAATAGGACCAAGAACATCAATGTCAGCTGATTAAGCCGTTGGTGACGTCGATTTGAAGAGAGCTTCTTCTTCTTCTTCTTCCTCAGCCGTCCTCGTGACGAGGGTTGGCCGCATCATGAATAATC
This sequence comes from Lumbricus terrestris, assembly GCA_949752735.1. Lineage (NCBI taxonomy): Eukaryota > Metazoa > Annelida > Clitellata > Crassiclitellata > Lumbricidae > Lumbricus > Lumbricus terrestris. The sequence goes on from OX457038.1 coordinate 60,130,516, forward strand.
TTCTTCCACTCTCTTCGATCTTCCGTGCTCCTTGTTATGTGATTATGTGAAGCATGTTATACTATGTCTATTGTGTATGTTGATGGTTGGTTACAATAAAATGAATTGAAAAATGAATTGAATTGTGATCTGTTCCAACGTCATTCCAGTCCAGGTTCGAATGTTATCCATCCATGTCGTGCAGGGTCTTCCTCTTCCTCTTCCCCCCGGTGGTGTACCCTGTATCAGGTCTTTTTCCATGTTGTCATCTTCCTTCCTGATTATATGACCATAGTACCTCATCTTCCTTTCTTTTATATTTGCTAGTAGGGTTCTATCTGTAACAGCCTTTTCCAGCACCCATTCATTAGTACTTTTTTCTGTCCATGCAATGCGTAGTACTCTTCTCAAACATTTCATTTCGAATGCGTTTATTCTGTCCTCATGAGCTTTCTTTAGTGTCCAACTTCAAACAGTCGGCAAAAACCGAACTGTGAAGTTTATTCTGAAGTTAGAGACCGTGTGGTTGATAGCCTACAGAGAAAGCAATCGGAGAAACCGCGTGCATTTTTATGGTCTAGAAATTATGTGCGTTAGTGCATCTGTGAATGCATGCTTAGGATATGTGTAAATGTATTAGCCTATATATAGGCCTACCCATGCATGCATGCCTCCATGTATGTTTATTTAGCCTCCTGCATGCACCAGCCTATATAATTATGTAGGCCTACTTATGACTTTTCACACCAAGATTTAGTAAACCATGCAAAGAACTGAATCAACTGATTAACTTAGCGAAAGCTCATACCTATAATATAAAGTTCATGCCTATAGGCCTAAATGTGTAGGCCTAAGCCTATAGTGTCGGTTAGATGTTGTTAGTCTACGCCTTTATTTTGTCTACCCGTCTATCAGGTTAGTGAAACTCTAAAGGTGTGGTAGAGACTGTCGATCTATACACCTACGTGCGTACGTGTTTATTGGATTTCTGAATGTAGTCTGTGGTTTGTGACTTTGTGCGCATAATAATAATGATGTAGGCCATAAACCAATTATCTGATTTCCTGTGTAAACGTGCATAGGTGTCTTGCATCTAGTCTATACCCTACACAAATGCATCCTTTGTGCATGATCATATGTGACCATTCACCACAGTGTCAGCCAACGCTCAAAGTTGACCAATGGCAGCATAGCTTTCATGACATGGTCCCGATTGACTTAGGGCGACGGTTCCTAAAATAACTACCCATCCATTGTGGTCATTAACCGGGTCAAATCCGAAGTTGACGGAGCGATCGGTGTCTGCAGAGGCAATGATCGTCTGCGAGCGGTATAACGGTCGAACAGGTGGCTTTAAAACCGACCAAACAAGTTTATCAGACGAGCGACTCAATTACGAGACACGGGTTCAGTGCGACGCGTGCGAGAAACTTATGTAGTAGTTTTGACAGACGTTCCTCCAAACAGACAGAAAAGCATACACGCGATGGGACTCAGGTGGACATGGCGCTAATTCAGACTTCAGAAGACCTACTGTATAGGCCTATATAAGAGGCTTTGTGAGCTGTCCATAAGCTTTCTTCGTGACTTAACTAATTAGTTGCTCGAGCGCACAAACAGTGAGAGCTGCTTGAACTGTTCAAAAAGCGCCGGTCAGAAGTCTTCGAAACGCAGCAGTTTAGTATTCTGCTTAAAATAGAAGAGTTGTCGTTTAAAACCAGTCTGGAGAGATCTTAGTAACAGCTGGTTGAATAAGAACAAACTTTTACCAGACAGTTTAGCTGTTCTAGATCGGTCTGAAGTAAGAAAGACTTTTCTTTTATGGAAAATCGAATGCAAGCAATACAGGCAGTCAGGCAAGCGAAAAAACTGCTTGAACAGAATGGGAAGTGACTGACAAACTGAAGCTTTGGTAGCGAAGACAGACAAATAGAAGATTGCCTGAGCGGCGTGTCACCAAGAGACACTTTTGTCACAAAATCAGACAACAGGACGACTGACTAAACCTAAAAAAGAGAAACTGCTCTAGCAAGATCAGTTAACACAAACACTGACCGATCGTTAATATTATTACCGCGAGAAACTGTCCTATTTTGAGGAAAATAAATTTAAAATAAGATTATTTCCAGTCGTGCTATATAGATAAATCCAGCGATGACGCTGCAGACTTCAAGCACCACCGACGCCACCGGCACCGTAGGAAGTTTGGAAGTGCAGATATTTGGCCTAACCATCAGCGTCTTTGATTTACTGCTTGTCTTTACTCTTTACATATTAATGCTCCTCGTCTTCAGACTGACCATTCGAGGACGATCCAGACGCCCCTCGGTTGATGCTGAAGGACCGGGGTTGTCCGGTCGGTCGCTCCCTGGACCTTGGAACTACCCGATCGTCGGGTACCTACCGAAGCTGGGCAACAGACCGTTCGTTACGATGTGGAACCTGTCACGTGAGTACGGTGATGCGTATCGGATCCGCATGGGCAGCCACGAGGTTCTTGTCCTTAACGGCATCGAAATGTTGAAAGAGGCTTTCATTCGACAGGGAAAGATCTTCTCTGGAAGACCCAACTTCGTTTCATTCCAGGCGCTATCCAACGGTAAGTCACTCACATTTGAGTCGTACAGTCCATCGTGGCGGATTCACAACAAGCTGACAGTGCGAGCCATGAGTGCCTTCGTCAACAGCAAGAGTCGACCGATCGACGAACTGATCACCCGGAACGCGTTGCGCCTGGTTGAGCAGCTGACGCAACGATCCGGAACTGCTCTGGACGCTTACGAATTGATCGAGGACTCGGTCCTGCGGGTCGTTCACGGTCTATGCTTCGGTGATGCGGCCGTGACGGACGAGTTCTGCGAGGCAATAAAGCGTGAATTGGCACAGCTGAGAGCGTCGATGCCGGTGGTGATGCCAGCTGATATGATGCCGTGGTTGCAGCGATTGGTGAGGCCAGAACTGAAACGATTTGAAAAGACTGTGACTCGATATGCATCACTGATCAACGAAATGTCCAACCGTGTCCGTAAGAAGACGATCTCAGATGGAGAGCAGTCGAGATGCATCGTCAATTCTCTGATGGACGCTTGGGAGGACCTCCTCGCGGTCGCCGATCCAGACGCGTCAAGGTCCATCGAAAAGGACAGGGTTCTAGCGACGATCCACGATCTCATTGGAGCGGGGTCCGAGGGAGTTGTCAACTTCATTTACTGGGCAATACGATATGCCATCTCCTACCCAGACGTCCAGGAGCGTCTGCGCACCGAGGTCCGTAGGACGATCGGTCTGGACGCTCTTCCGGTCGACAAGGACCGAGCATCTATGCCATTCGTTGAGTCCTTCATCTGGGAGGTCATCCGACATTCCGCCATGTCTCCGCTCACCATTCCGCACTCCACCATCCAGGATACTCTACTGGCCGGGTACTTTGTTCCGAAAGGTATGGTAGTCATCGGGAACATGTACTCGAGTGGTCACGATCCAAGGATCTGGTCCGACCCGGAACTGTTCCGTCCGGATCGCTTCCTTGACCCGGACACAGGAATGGTCGACAGGGGTAAGCTGGATCAGTTCCTGTGCTTCGGACTGGGAAGGCGGAGGTGCCTCGGAGAGGTTCTCGGTCGAATGGAGATGTTCCTCTTCATCGTTGTCATCTTGCAGAGATGTAGATTCAGTCCAGTAGATGGAGATGATCTGAAGATGGAAGGCGAGATGACTCTGGTCTACAGGTCGAAGGCTTATCAAGTCATTGCTAACAGAGTCTAAGAACTTTCGACTACAAAAGAGTTTTAGGACCTTTTGCTCACAAAAGAGTTTTAGGACCTTTTGCTCACAAAAGAGTTTTAGGACCTGTTGCTTACAAAAGAGTTTTAGGACCTTTTGCTCACAAAAGAGTTTTGGGACCTTTTGCTTACAAAAGAGTTTTGGGACCTGTTGCTTACAAAAGAGTTTTGGAACCAGTTGCTTACAAAAGAGTTTTTGGACCTTTTGCTTACAAAAGAGTTTTGGGACCTTTTGCTTTCAAAAGAGTTTTAGGACCTTTCGACTACAAAAGAGTTTTAGGACATTTTGACTACAAAAGAGTTTTAGGACATTTTGCTTACAAAAGAGTTCGGTTTCGCCTGCTGCTATTTGCCAGAGAACTCTTAGATCGCAGAGACTGCCTGAGCTCATCAACGTCTGCTTAACTTTGCACCATCAATATCATCGTCATCCTCGTTATCATTATCATCGTCATCCTCGTTATCATTATCATCGTCATCGTCATCATCATTATCATCGTCATCCTCGTTATCATTATCATCGTCATCGTCATCATCATTATCATCGTCATCATCATTATCATCGTCATCCTCATTAATCATTATCGTCGTCATCATCTGTAGCGAGGACGTCCTTCTCCCTAGCAATGCCGTTCCCATTACGGCGGTTTTTTCTATTTCAGAAGCATTCGGGGTATATAAGATTAGGTCTAACGAAGGTCACCGAGTTCGACAACAATCGGAAAAACAACAATCGAAATACCAACGTACTTCAGTCAAACAATGGACGCTGCAACATAATTATTTTACAGTGTCTTTCTCAGTAGGCCTACATGATGCATATATACGGTGTTTCCATCGTTCAATCACCATGATAATATTCCCACTGTGATTCATGAACTGAATGTTAAAAATGTATCTAACAGTTTCCAAGCCAAAACGTTATTGTGGTTTCATGCGATGTTATCTACGACTACGGAAAACCGGGAAAAGATGGCGGTGATCATTATAACGACGATACTTATGCCTAGTATGACGACGACGACATGACATGATAATTTTGAGGGCCGCCTCAAAATGTCCTCCTCCTGTTTGCACGCAAGCCTGGATCGAGGCGCTGGCGCCATTGCGCAACAGCATCGTCGATAATCCTCTGGTCCAGGCCAGCCCACACTTCCAACAAGCGTGTGGCTTCTGCTTCTGATGGGAAGACTCACACAGTTGGTGTCCTTGTTAGTAGTAGACCTACAAACAATAGGCCTATAATACATGTAGGCCTAGTCATGATGTAGGCCTACGCTGACAGAGTCACAAAGTCAATGAGTTTACACCTTCTTTAATGTTTCAGTGCAGCGTAAAAATCTTCTTTTTACATCGACGTATCTCGAAACAAGTGAAGTTATAGTTTTCCATTTAGTTTCACTTACAGTAATTAGCCTAGTTATATATAGTTATTGTATAGTTATAGTTAGTGGCCGAAATGAGCAGGCTGCGGGGAATACTGGGCAGAAGTAGAAGGGAAATGATCAGAAATGATAAGACCAGAGAGGAACTGGGAGCGGAGGAAACAATAGTGGACACACTGGACAAAATCAAGAAGAGAAGACTCACGGACGTGGTTTGGACATGTAGGCTATCAAAGACGGACGACAGAAGACTACCAGCTGCGGCTCTGCACGGCAATGTGTAGGGACGGAGAAGTAGAGGACGTCAAAGGAAAACATGGATCGATAACATAAAAGAAGATCTAGAGGAAAGGTGCATGGATATAATATGAGGAATGCCATGGATATCATCAAGGATAGAGTAGTGTGGAGACGTCATGTAAAGGCCTCATCGTCGGCGCGGCCCGACGGAGGAGAGCAATGATGATGATGATGATGATGATGATGATGATGATGATGATGATGATGATGACGACGACGACGACGATGATGATGACGACGATGATGATGACGATGGTGATGATGATGATGACGACGATGATGATGATGACGATGACGACGACGACGACGATGATGATGATAGTTATTACATAATTATTTCGTAAATCAGGGGTTTTAGTTATAGCTAGTTGTATTTGTCTCTTGAATTTTAGGTTTTAGTTAACGATAATCCAACACTTTGGAGTTTTAGATGGGTCTATTACATTACAGTTTTAGTCTTGTTGGCTTGGCAATAGCGGTTGCCACTGCCAGTGGCGGCGCTAGGGGGAAATCTAGGGGACTATATTAGCCCCCTATAAAAGGCTAAACCCCCTAAAAAGAGCCACTCGGGGTTTTTTACATGCAAAACTGAAATATTTCCACACGATTTTCAACCGGATGACTAAAAAAGGTCGTCAGAAATTTTGGCTGTTGAAAATGGGAAATTTCCTCCGGGAGGCTTCAGCCCCCCAAACTGAAATCCTAGCGCCACCATTGGCGGTTGCACGCCGTTTATTAAGCCTACCAAAATTTGATTATTTATACTGTGGTAACATGCAGTGAATAAAATCGAACCTGTTAAGGGTCAGTCAATAACTGCCTAGATACACGCATTAACATTTGGTCAAATGAAGTGAACTCCACAGACGCAAGGCGAAATATTAAACTCAATAAATTTAGGTCCTGCGCAGTTACTTAACCTATAAGCTCGAATGTTGGCGGTGCTCTCTCTTCCGAGCGGGCCATAATATATAATCTGTGGTCACAAAATGGGCGACGGTGATGCTGAAGGTAAACGGTGTCAGTTCGGGAATCGTTTCCTGACTGATGCTAACAATGTTTTTGAACACAATGCTTGGTAGGTGACCGCTTTTATTTAGAGAAGTCAAATATTATTAGGACAGTTCATTAAAATGCTTCGATTTTGTGTTAAAACGAAACATTCGATTTTTCCTGTATTATCGTTCGGAAATGTGCTCATAGGCAGGCCTCTTCTCGTGTTCGAAGGCCTTTCAAAGTTAGCACGTCGACCAGACAACGCATTTATAAGCCGACGAGCATTTGCTAGTCAAGATGGAGTGAAGAAAAAGAATCGGCCGCCAGGTGGTGCAAGAATGCTTACAGATCCCAGCTTAGTTTTCATGTTTAACAATTGGTGAGGTTTTGTCCTGGAATATAATTTTTAAAATAGCCCTTAACTTCGGATTTTTTCCAGAAATGGAAATTTTATTTTATGCGAATCGTATGTGCTGAGGGAAGATGTAAAAGTACAAGTTTAATAAAATTGTAAATTCAAATATTCGGTGTTTAGCCTGGATCGATAAAATTTATGTACATACATATGCGTGCACATATGTTTGGATATCTACATATGAGTATTAGCGTTAACTTTATGGTGCGTTGTATATTAGGGACCACTTGTCGATTAATTGCAGTTGGTAGTTGTTCAGTGTGCCTGAAGCATTGATTTCTCTTGCAGCGTAAGATGGCCTTGTCGTTTAAATCTTGGGTGACCAGATGTGTCTATTTCTTTAAGATTATAAAAGAACCTTAGAGGTGTTTAGGCATTGCTTGCAGCAGAAGATTACTATAAAAAAAAACAAGTGACAAAACTACCATGACAAGACCTAATTGGAAGCTGAGCTACTTTAATTTGCAATGACTACGTTAGTGTCAACATTTCATATTCTATTTTGCGCCTATGCTTCTAAATTTCATGGTTCATCTGCAGCATATTTTTTTACTAGACGTGCGCATTGTAAAATTTCGCTGTAAAACTTTGAGTTTAGAAAAAGTTACATATATATATATATATATTATGTGTGTGTGTGTGTGTGTGTGTGTGTGTGTAAAAATATTACTGTGTTACTCTTGATACTTTACAGATCTATTCATTGTTTAACTCCCGTTTCAAATTTACAGTGTGGAAAATTATGAATTTTTGTAATGCATGTAATTGTAAATTTATGCATGTTGTCAAATGTGAAGCTTTATGTGCACAATTTTACTCTACACTTTTTAAGGGACAACGTTGAATGGGACGAAGAACAAGAGAACGAGGCTCGCACAAAGGTGGAAGTGAATTCAAGGAATAGGCTACCACCTGATGCCCAAGGTTTATTTTCCAAAGATATCCTTCTTATGTTATGTCTTAGTAACAGATTGATATTGTTTTCACATTTCACTTCAGTGTCCTAGTTTTGAGCTTTGTGCTGCTGAGAAGTGAAATTTGTTGCAAGCCATGTTATCTTTACTTGGATATTGTTCAGCTGTTTGACTATATTGTTTCATGTTTGCCATAAAAGCAAATATTATACAGTCCTCAAAGCTCAGTTGTATGAACAGAATTTGAATGACCTGATTGGTGAAGAATTTTTTGTGCCTTATGGGTTACTCTGTGATATGCTTGTCCATGAGTGAACATTCAATCTGAGAATTTATGAAGTGCCTACAGTGTGAACTATTCAAAGTTGGGTGTATCCTTGTATTGTGTTGTGTGTGATTGTGTATGATTGTGAATTTGCGGTTATCAATTAATTATCGGAATGTCAACCACTTCTTCGAAGGTTGTTGCTGATTAGTGAAACAAATGAATAGGCCATTGTTTTACCTGACCTTTGTGTGTATATATTTGTAATTGGTTGCAGCTGAATATCACTTTTGAGTTTTGTGGCATCTTTATTCAATTGTACTGTGCAGTTTTAATTTAATTTTAGATGACTTATGTTACCTGAAATGAAATAAAATTAAAGTCCTGTAGACTTATTTTCTGAATCTGCAACTATTTATGCTTGATTAGGATGCTAAATTTCTTAAAGTCTGCGTTATTGTATATTTGACAGAAAAGTACGAAACTCATTCCGGTCATTACTGGAACGAGTTCTACGCTCAACATCAGAATCGCTTCTTCAAAGATCGACACTGGCTTTTCACGGAATTTCCAGAGCTGGCACCCTTATATGAAGATAAAACAACAGGAGATGCTTCTGACGTGAGACCGGCGGAAGAGAAGCGGGAGGTGGGATTTCCAGGAGAGCATGCAGCATATAGGATCTTCGAAGTAGGATGTGGCGTTGGCAACACAGTCTTTCCCATACTCCAAACAAGCAAGTGAGTTGTAGCGGGCAGAAATGATTTATTTGGTTCAGTGACTATAGAAGTTGATAGATTCAAAGGTCTAACAACTCTAACACATATGCTGATACTCCTGGGATTGGTGATGGTAAGTACTCTGGCATGAAGAATGCACAGATGGGGGGGATGAATTATCGCTACCCTCCCAGAAGGTTCACTCAGCATTCTATTTGGCAGTTAATGTTGGTAAACTGAGTCGTAGAACATGCTGGGCACCTTGCATGGTTGCCAGCGGTTAATTTTGACTCCTATAACAACTTGTGTTCATCTATTCATTAGTGATTGTAATCGTACTGTGTTGTATCAGAACTTTGAAAAATAAACGACGATTATCATTATTGATTTACTGACTAATTGCTCACTTAACTAAATATATCATTTCTGCTCATTAATGGATGAACTACCAAATGTGATTCACTGATTACTGACAGAAACTGAGTGCTCAGCGAATTTTTTTTCCTGAATTAATGAATTAGTGAATAATGCACTGACTTCTTGAATAATTCAATTGAATGTTGTCTGAATTGAAATGGTTTTCATTGTGCTTTTGCTGCAGCGATCCCAACCTTTTTGTGTACTGCTGTGATCTCTCAGATAATGCCATTCAGCTCGTTAAGGTAAGGCACAGTAAAATTAAAAATGTTTCGTTAAACATTATCTGAATAGGTTTACTCATGTCACAGTTTGCAGGTGACAAAACTCTTGGAGTATTTGCAGGTTTGTAGCTTGCCTCTGATGAGAGTGAAGTGTAAGTCAAAACTGATGTTACACCTTTTTGTGATCCATTTCTAGCTCATTTCTTGCTCCCCTGGATTTTGACTTGCCATGGATCATGGTTATGTGGACTTGTTTCACTTGAAGCAACTTCCAATTGTTGCGTAATGTTTTATGATAACTGTGCTATATATATTTTTGAAAATACATTGTGACTGAGCGTATTTCTGTTGTTTGAAGGCTATGAATGTGTGATAGTTACTGTAAATAATAACACTAGCATTTCTTTAATCATGAATCTGTCTTATGTAGCATTGCATATATATACATATATATATATATATAATATATATACTGATCAGAATGACAATAAATGTCAAAATAAATGTCAAATATAAGGTTGTTCAGCATTGAATAAAGATTTATCTACTTTAGGGTAACTTACCAAACCATGTATGCATTTGCAGAGCATAGAAGTGATGACCAGGGTTAATGGGACAGAAGGTACAGCTGTGCTTGGCTATTGTTCAGAACTTCACGGGGCATAGAGGTTCAAGTGCAGAAACATTGTAACTGAACAGAGAATTTCCGTGTGAAAGCAGAATATTATAAGTGGTTATAAGTAGATGTTTTTGTCTTTAGGAAAATTCAGATTACAATGAGCGAAGATGTCATGCTTTCGTCGGTGATGTTTCCGATCCTTCCATTGCTTTTCCATTTCCTGCAGAAAGTGTTGACATCATTGTTCTCATCTTTGTTCTTTCTGCCATCAATCCGGAAAAGTACGATTACTTTGCTGAAATTTCTTCTGAAGATTGGACTTTGTAATTTCAGTCGATGAACTTTGATACTTTACTTTTTGTTACCCTAGTTAACAGGAGTTAATAGTTTATATTAGATTTCATGATTTTTGAGCATTTATAAGAAATCTAGTGAATCTCAAATAAACTTGTGGATTTACGGCAGTCAGCAAATGAAACTTCAAGAATTCATTGCTGCTCACATTAACTTCCTTAATTTCAAACTTTCTGCTTTCCACAGGTTTTGTTTTTTCAGTTTTTTATTTTCTCTTGTTTTTCTCATTTTTTTTATCTGTGTCCCTCGTATTTATTTCCTGATGTTTTTCTCATCTTGTTCCTTAATTACTTCGATTTTATGGCTTCTAAACTTTTCCCTCGTGTCTTTCTCAGTTTATAACTTCCTTCTCTTGTTTTCTCTTAGTTTCCAATAAGGCTGATCTAATTTGTTTATTTTCAGAATGTCTGCGACCATTCAGCGATTGAGCAAACTCCTCAAGCCTGGAGGATTAATTGTCTTTCGTGATTATGGACGATATGATCTCACACAGCTGCGCTTTAAACCTGGTTAGTGAAATACCTCATTGCAAACATTACATTCCAAATATGAAACTCCACATTATAACCGGTAGCCTATAAAGAGATTCTGCTCTAAGGAGACCATATTGTAAGCTCAATTAAACACCATTACCATACTTGTTTAAGCTACAATTAATACATTTCGAAATTGTTAGTATTACCATATGTGTACTGCAGTAGGAGGGTGTGTCATTTTGCGGCAGGACATCTGTGACTCTTCATTGACCTTCTAAGCACTAGCATTAACTTTTAAACTCATGAATATTGTTATGAAATAGTTTTTTTGTTGAGTCAATAAATTTATGGCTTTGAACTGACTGAAGCAAAATCATATTTGGAATCCATAATACCGATAGCTTTGACACATGCTAATTTTAATGGATCCTTTGAGCAGTTGAATGGTGGGCTTTTCCACGTACTGTGTTATATCCAGTTCGTTGAATCACATTATGGACAACATATATTTCTGACGGAGTCAACTGCCAAACTGCTTTGTTAAGAGTTGTTGTTACAGTTTTAATTACTTGCAACATCGTTTCAGTTTGTTTTTCACTCATTATTGGTGAATTGATTGCTATACTTAAATATTAGGCAGCTTGCAAATCAGAATTATTCTCTTTTTCTAGGTCGATGTCTTGCAGACAATTTCTATGTTCGAGGAGATGGGACAAAGGTTTACTACTTCACTCAAGGTATTAACTTACGTAACATTGTGCAAAACGGGATTTCTGTTTTTATCTTATCTAATGACATTCATAATATGGAAACAACCTCATGGTCAGCCTGGCTGAAACCAAGATAGAGGTAAATGCTGTCTGATTGTAGCAGATATTTTAAACCTATGTGTGTTGTGATTGTTTTTGTTTCTGTTTAGATAACTTATGCAAGCAGTGACAAAAGGAAGACCCAAAGAAACACACTGTAATGATAATAGAGTTGCCTAATTATGCAAATAAAATCAGATCTGTGGAGTGGCATTTAGCATCACAAACCATGTTTAATAATCTAATAGCACATTTTGCACCATAAGCAAGAGAATCAGTTTAGAAATACACCCACACATATCGCTCTACTCAAATCTCAATAACAGAATTTCATTACAGAAGATAACTAGAGGCTAAAATTATTATTTATTATTGTCACTCAATTAAAATTTGATTTATTTTCACGAGACTGTCTTTTGTTGCATTTACCTCTTTAAGAAAAAACCTGGAATGGTTTTTTTCAGAGGAACTGCGCACACTCTTCACTGAGGCCGGTCTGAGCGAGGAGCAGAATCTGATCGACCGTAGACTTCAGGTCAATCGCTGTCGACAGCTGAAGATGTACAGAGTTTGGATACAGTGCAAGTACCGGAAACCGAAAGGACAAAGCTCATCTTTAGGGGAATCGTGAATTAATTTTTAATTTTCCGAGTGTTGTATTGTATGTTGTATTTCGTCTAGGATATGGAAGACTCTATTTCGATATCTGATGCTTAAAGCAATTGAAACTATTAGGTTTGAAATTCAATTAGCTAGCTCTGGGAAGTATTGGTTTATGGCTTAGATCAGTGGTTCCCAAACTTCAGCAGGCTGCTGACCGGCAATAATTTTTGGTGAAGCTCGCGGGCCGCTAGCTTAGCCCTAAATGGCGATGGCAAACAAAAGCGACCTAAATTATAAAAAGACTAAAATATAAGGCTGTTTACAATTGGCCTACATTTACATGTCCTTGAAGCCTTATTTGTTTAAGATTTATTATGAAAAGACTTTGCTATTCCTTTTTTTGTTTAGGTGCACCATAAATAAACGAAAGTTTAATAATAATAATAATAATAATGACCTTTGCAATGCGTAGAGATGCAAGGAAAAATACTTTCAATGCGCAAACGCTATCCTGGTGCTTTTAACCATCTGCATCTGCTGGGTTTTTCAGATTAGTTTGCTTACATTTGCTCATTTTTTCATTCAAAGACATTTGTTTATATTTAAAGTTTTAAACTAAAAGTTTGTTACTATGCTAGACAATTTTTTAATTCTGCATCCAGCGTTTACTAGGACTAGGTTATCGCTCACCATAGATCAACATAAATAAGCTCGAAACTGACTGCAGTCATCGATGTAGTAAATTTAGAATAAATCTAAATTGTTTGAATTCGCCATCTAGCAAGTTAAAATAAGGCATGTTGATTTATTTCAAATTTTTAAATAGTAAGACAAATTTGAATTAAATTTTGGACAACAATTCGAATAATTTAACAATTTCAAACAAATAGACTAATAATTACAGTTTTTTTTAATTTTTGACTCTTCTCCGCGGACCAGCAATCATACCTTTGCGGCCACCACTTTGGGAACTACTGGTTTTGATGTAAATACTGTCTTTTTTATCCTTGGCACTGTAATTATACTTGGATGCCAGTGACTGTTAGGAATTTTGTTCCAAAATTGAACAGTACAATTGTATTTCCAGCATTCATCTTGAATAGGGCAAAAATTCTACTTATAAAATGGCAATTTTTTGGAGAAATTGTAACTTGTGTGTGTAAAATTCTGATAATTATGTAACATGCAACCCCTTACAATGGGCCTGAGTGCCGCAGCAGCCTTAGCACCGACCTTAAATCATGTCTGATGATTGGGAATTGAAAGAGTAAAATTTAGCTTTGAGTGTGGCTTCATTCGTATAGTGTCGTGAGATGAGATGCTGAACACAGGGCTTAAAGTGTGCCTGGACGGTCATGGACGGCGTCCATGCACTAATTTTAAAATATGAACGCCGTCCAGCCACTTATTACCCAGCAATGACTAGAAAGGTAAGTGGTGTCCAGGCACTTCTTTTGGAAAGATTAGGGGCGCCCATTCACTTATTTTTCCACACTTTAAGCACTGGCTGAACATTTATGTTTTCTATTGCCATTTTGTTTTGCTGTTCAAGCGTACTTGCTTACAGAAAGACTTGCGCATTATTGTCACAACATTTGCTCTTTAAACTATCGGATTAGATATGAATGAATAGAGGTTATAGCTGAGCATCGCTACGCTCTACCAGCATGCTGCACCTCAGATTCTGACTCTGAATTGAAACTTACCCAACGAAGTAGTTTGTGTGGGTCAGATTCAGTATAAAATTGGTGTTTAAATATAA
>OX457038.1:60149534-60167034 GCA_949752735.1 Lumbricus terrestris
CACTGTTCTGCCGTATATGCCTAGTGCCACCAGGGTTCGTAGCATGGGCGGAGACTTAGGGGGCAGGGGTACGGTCCCTCAATTAATGTGGGGGGGGCGGCCCATGCATTTGTCCTCCCCAATCGTTAAGCGTTAGGACATGTCACGTTAAAAGTGATTTCTAAAACAAGGTCATCAACTTTCATTAGCGCAGATAATATTGAGTTTTCGTCGACATTTTTGGACGGATGACTAAAAAAGGTCATAAACTTTTTGGCCGGCAAGAAAGGAAAATTTCGTCGGCGACTCAGCCATTCGTCCGCCCAATATCTTCGGCCGGTCGTTTTCGTCCCCCAACCCCCAAGTCTCCGCCTAAGTCTCCGCCCATGGTTCGCAGTATTTTCTTGTAGTGAAACGCTGTCGCTGGCCGAAGTATAGGCAATAGGTATATAGGTCTATTCCTACTATTGGGCTGCTTGTCAAACAGTTGGAAACACTTTTGGTTTTACTATTTATTAATACTAATTGTCTCATAAAATTTCTTACAGCTTACAGATGTGCAATTTATAGGCCGTAGCCTGTAATGGACCGGGACGAAAAATCATGTGCAAATCAAAGTTTTTCTACGTTTGGTAGGCCTATATTTTCGTTGATAAAATTCTTTTTTAACCTGCATGCATAGGTAAAATTGAGACATTTATTAAGGATCAAGGTGTCGGTGCAGCTAAGTTTATAATCAGAGCGGTCTTTGTGTAGGCCTACATGGGTTAACCTAGTATCAATGTTCTTTAGGAGCGGTTTTGAACTTTACTTGATCGGGTCTTTCGTGATAGAGCGCTTCTTGCAAAACCGCTGGAATGTGTCTTTAGGCTATAGTCTAGTCTAAATAAGCAAACATTGCCAATATATAGGCCTACATCAATGTAATAATTAGTAACTGAAAATGTAAATTAGATTAGGAGTTTACATAAATGAATGAAGTATTAGTGTTAAAATTGTTAAATCTATAAAGTCACCGCTTGTCGAATTGACTATGCGGTAATAATTCACAGCGCTACGTAAACAGCAACTCACGATTTCAATTAGCCTATGCAGCCTAAAATTGCAAATTCCTGTGATCTCCATTTGATCCGGTGACACGAAACGGAGTATCCCCCTGAAAGCTATCCGGGGGGATGAATTAATCTATCCCCCGGATGGAATTAACCGGTCTATACTATCCGGGGGATAAACCATTCTATCTCCTTTTTTGAAAAATGGGCATAATAACAAAAATTATGCTGTAACCAAAATTTAAAGTGACTCTAATTGTTTTAAGTGTCCTAAGCAATGCTCAGATAAAGGCAACTCGAGTTTATTTAGTGACTCTGAGTGTTCTGAAGTGTTTTAAATGTTTTAAGTGCTCTAAAAACAGGGTAAAAAAGTATCTAGTAGGAATAAACATACCTGTTAGTGTCATTGTTCAAAACAAAGCAGATGAAAATTAATTTGCAAAGTAAAATACCGGTACACGCGGAAGCGGTTTTTTCGACTTTTTTTAATTTGGGGGGATACAATTAATGCGGGGGATACTCTATTTCGTGACACCGGCATCGTGACTGTCGCCAATTCAACCATTCGCCGAACGCCCGTAATTTATGGATGGCCCTCTGGCGATTTCAGAAGCTGGCGGTTCATTTAGCCGCTCGCTTGCTTGCTCTGCATCCTCAGCATTATACAATGTAGTTGGCGCTAAGACACTGACGTCCCATGACACGCTGAGCACAGAAAACGTCAATAGTTGACGCTAGTCACTCGGTTAAGCTGCCTCCCGAGCAGCCGATGTGTGCGTTGCCTACTAACGTTTCTAAAAAGATTGGCGTCGAAAGGTGAGATTGTTCTTTTAATTTATTGCTAAAATCGCTAAAACTGAAGAAATATATAAATGTGTTTGATGCTTAAAGTAGAAGAATATTTTAGACCGACGGACGGACGGACAGACATGATCATGAAGAGACAGAGATGCCTTACTTAGGCCTACTGGAAGGATTGCCTTGAGTCCACTCTCAACCCACCTATCCCTCAATGTCCACAATGCTGCTTAAAGGCTATCATAATAGTATCCGCTAAATATTTTTAATGATTGCAGGACATAATCCCTGGACATAATTCTCGGACATAATTCCCTTCTCCATTTTCGCTCGACATAAACCCTTTGACAGAATCCCATCGGTGCAATCAGACTATTTTCTGCATTCAATTGATGGACCTATACTTGCCGAATTTTTCCGTGTGTCAGCTCTTCATGTCGCGAAGGTGTTGACTTAGGAATCGCTAGTGTGTCGTTTAGATCTGAAGTGAAGACTTGTTGATGCGTTTAAGTCTACCTTAAGTCTTGTTAATATCGTTCACTTCCAAACTAAAATAATTTAGACCTACAATGAGCGAATGATCGGCGAGGCGGAAAAAATATGCAGTTTAGGCCTATAGGCCTATTGTTGTGGGCGTGACAGTTGCGACTCCACCATAGGTCGCCGAAGGTCATATTACCTGAATATTTTACTCGCGATCTGTCTTACGATCTGCCAAAAATCATTTAGAGTCTTTAATATCCTTCCTATTTTTAATTAGGCTAAATTTAATTTATTCGACCTTTATGACTCTGATGCCCTTGACGCCTCCTGTTGAAATTGTAGCTGACATCATTAAACTTCTCGCCATCTTGTGCGCCATTTTGTTTTCCTAGCATATGTCTTTAGTTCCGTCGCATTTCTGGACCCCGAAAATGTTAATTCAGACTCTAAAATTATATTCGAACTACATAGTCTACAATTATACTTCACTCATCTCATAGCCATAGGCGCAATCACGTCCTAAAAGTTGGGGGGACCATAATGAATCACGTCCTAAAAGTTGGGGGACCATAATACTAAAGTTAGGGGACCACTCAAAAGTTGGGGGGACGCGTCCCGTGGGTCCCATAGGGTGGTTGCGCCTATGCTCATAGCCATTAGAAGACATTGGCAGCCATTTTGACCATCGCCTTGTTTTCAACGCAGCCATGCACTAAACATCAAGCTTGCTAACCTCGATTTGCGTTTTCAGCAGGGTTAAATTAGTCTAAAAAGGCCGAGTGGCAAATTGTTCAAATGATTTCCTTATAACAGCGTCATTACGTGATTCGAAACCTGGATTCGATAAGGTTTCTCTGAAGAGACCCTCCATAAATGAGTACTTGCCATTTTATTATAGGCTACTATGTAGCAGATAATGTAGGTTATGCACGGCACAACCTATATACAATGCCATGTACATAATGATCAATGATTTAGGCTACATATTTTATATCTAGGCTATGTAATTTTTGAAGCGCGTGTTTTACGGGACAAGTGCTATCCTGCGTGCTATAGCACCATCCAAATATAGTAAAACGACTCATTTCCTTGGGTGATCTACACGGAAATCTTGAAGAAACCTTATGTTTATGTTATGTTTTACTGTTTTTTGACTTGCATGTCACATCAACGATTCAACGTTCACGTAACAGTAACATGCATTTAAAAAATCAAATTCACATTATTCCATGGAGTAGAATAGACTACGACAGTGTGGCATGAGAGTGAGACATACAGACAGACAGACAGACAGACAGACAGACAGACAGGCAGACAGACTTTGTGTTTGGACCGCGTGCGAAGTTATCGTCTTCATCTCAACCAAAGATCACAAGATTAAAAATAATTTTTCTACCGCATTTTAAAATAATTTCTTTCATAATAATAACCATTAGTTTGCAGATTTTGGCAATTTCATTCCTAATTCGTTTCTGATGTTAACATAATTTCCATTTGTTTAATTCTAGTTTTTCACTAGCAAAATCGTTTAACTTCTACTTCCAAATTTATGCTTTCGCTGGTGCAAACATCGCTGATGCATACATACTTACTTACAGACAGGGACATGATTTGTGCATTTCTGTAGCGCTTATATTGTTTAGCAAGGCTGTGAGTGTGTGCATGCTTGTCATGCAAACAAACACACTGGGAGCACTATTATTTATACATAACAGAATCAAATTGCTATGTTGATTGCTAGCAACAATACATGTAGCCTGGTGGAGGTGGATGGAGAGAAGGAGGAACGGACGGACAGACGGACAGAGGGAGGGAGGGAGGGAGGGAGGAAGGGAGGGAGGGAGGGAGGGAGGGAGGGAGGGAGGGAGGGAGGGAGGGAGGGAGGGAGGGAGGGGCGAATGAGTGTGATATTTGGATGGGGTGGCCTATATGTAGCACACAGTCAATCATACAGCTACTATTCCTATAACAAGGGTTGGGAATAATTATATGGATTGTGGTTTGTTTGTGTCTGACCTTCGGCAAATTAATAAAGGGTTAATTTCTGTTGGATCCTTCTGTATGTATGTATGTATGTGCATTTGTTATAGCGCCCCTTCAAGCTATCTACTCAGAGGCGCTCCCGAATGCAGAGCGGACACTGCATCGGAGTTTCACGCCGAAGCGCTGAGCAATTGTGAGTGAAGGACTTGCCCAAGGTCCTTACGCGGCGAGGTGGATTCGAACCTCGAACCTTCCGGCTTCAAGGCAATGACGCCACCACTACACCACCGCGCCCTGTAGCACCCAGCTGACCATCTCTTGTCGAGCTATGCCCAGCCTTACGCAGGGACTTAACTAGCGTTGGGCCTCCCCAAACGAAGCCGAAGCCCCCCCAAATAAGTAAAACCGTTGTATGCCCCCCGGCACTGTCATAGACTCGTGCTACCGCACTCGTCATGCTCAAGGCTTAAGCCCCCCAAACGAAAAATCATAGTTACGGACCTGGCCTTACGCACAATACTGTCATACCCAGCACGTCAACTATCACTTGCGACCAGTCTACATTGCAAGTGACATATCCCTCACGCATATGCAAGCACAGTGGCGTAGGCAATGGGGGTTTCGGGGTTAAAACCCCCCCATTGGCTCCGAATTTTTTTAAGGTTATTTTTCCATTTAAGTAAGAAAAAATAGCAAAAAACAGGGTTTCCGGCCATAACCCCCCCATGAAAAATTCCTGGCTACGCCACTGTGCAAGCATCCATGCAAGTATAAAATTCACGTTAGCATTTTGCAAAACTGGACGAAAATGAAGACAAATCCACGGCATATGAAATCACGCATTTGTAAATTTGCTAATATTCGACCAAACAAAATAACGTATACGGCTAAATAAGAAGGAAACGTCACGTTCGCTGTGCATTAAATAATGTTATCGTAAATTCGCGTTTCTGCTGTCTTACTAAGATCTAGGCTAATCTAATCAACGTTAGCCTAATCATATTATCAACAACATAGATCAAGGAAGTGGCTCACTTTCGCCATGTTCGCTATGACATTGTACCGATTCTCATGACTAATTATTGTATGTATGCAGGTCTGTGTATGTATGTATGTATGTATGTATGTATGTATGTATGTATGTATGTATGTATGTATGTATGTATGTATGTATGTATGTATGTATGTATGTATGTATGTATGTATGTATGTATGATTGTATGTATGTATGTATGTATGTACTATGTATGTATGTATGTATGTATGTATGTATGTATGTATGTATGTATGTATGTACGGTATGTATGTATGTATGTACACTTGCTATAGCGCCCCTTCAAACACCCAACTCAGAGGCGCTCCCGACTGCAGAGCGGACACTGCATCGGAGTTACACGCCGAAGCGCTGAGCAATTGCGAGTCAAGGACTTGCCCAAGGTCCCTACGCGGCGACTTGAGGTGGATTCGAACCTCGAACCTTCCGGCTTCAAGGCAACGACGCCACAACTACACCACCGCGCCCCACATAGACCATCATTGTAAACGATCATTGTATACCATTATTGCTGGCCTATATGTAGCGCCAAGTTATCGTCTTGGTGCGAAACAAGTTCAAAACGCCGCGTTGAATCAATTTCATAAGATTTGACCAAATTCACGGCAATTCAGGCCTTTGGATGGAATTCGCGAAATTCAGGGAAAATTCCAAAATTCGCGGAATTCAAGTCTTTTGTTGCTTCGTGAATTTCTACCATCGCTCATGAGTGTGTAAGTAAAACTGGGGACCGACAAAAAATTTCACTTTTAGCTGTTCAGTTCCAGACTGTTGGGCCACGTCGTTTGGACGTGATTTGGCGACCAAGCACTTTCAAAATGATCTATCAGACTATCAAGTTATCAACCTTCATTTTATTTTATCATCGGAAGTAGAAGTACATGTAGGCCTATATATTAAGCGCATTGAAATCGATCAGCCGGGTCATTGGTGCGATTGTCCCTGACGAATTTCTCACTTTACTGAATGTTTTATAACTGCAATAATTATATTTATTGATATCACAATTCTTACAAACTCAGAAGTGCATAGACGCCTCGACATCGCAACTGCAATTGCATTGCAGAGCAATTGTGAATGAAGGACTTGCTCAAAATGTTCCTATACACAATAACCGCCTGGGACGAGGATCGAACCCGTACTCTCCGAATTACAGGCCGACCATTCTAACCAATCGGCAGCTGTGCATCGCAAGTGACTATATATGCGATAGAGGCACAATGGTCGCACTGACGTGGAATAGGTCTACTGCATAGTGTATGCGCCTAAATATGCTATGTGCTTTTGGATTTAAGTAAGCTTAATATCAATTCTATTTACTTTTTATTTCCTTTCACAGTAGCTAAATATTATTTTTTAGAAAATGTCGAGCAGAAATTGGACTTTTTTACAAAGCGAAATTTCTGCTGCTCGCGACTTCATATAGGCCTATGGCCTTTTCGTTGAAAACGACTTAGGTCTACATGTCCAATAGTTTAGACTTACCTCATTCTCCGCATTCTCATAAATTTTGTGAAACTGCACTATAGGCCCTATGCCACGCCATAAATTAAGCTTATTCAAGTTTCTAAAGCATTACACCATAAATTATGCTGAATGAGCATAATAAGCTAGTCTATGGATTAGGCTACGCCATTGCCTGCAGAGCTGGAAGGGATTGAACCTCCGCCTGCATTGTTTCTGCCTCGGCGGACGCAATTTCCTTGCATCGTCTTTCACCTGCTCGGCACAACATCCCGCTGAATCCCCTCTGGCTGCACAAAACGAAAATCAATCATCGACGACAAGAGGCAACACCGTCGACGACGTAAATAATTAATATTTGCAAATCGCCTCCTGTCGTTCGGCATGCTCGGCGACTCTGTCTTTGTTGCCATCACGTCTCCTATCTTGACTTTAAGGAGGCAATGCGTTCTTAATGAACCGACAGCGGCTTTTGATGAACAGTCGAGACTCTTTCGAGCGGACACTCGTATAATACTCAGATCTCCCAACTCAGCTCCGGTTTACATGTATAACGGATATGGTCAAAAGTTAACTGCACTCATCACTAGGAGTTATACTAACTACCTCTCAGGGTCCAGAGACGTTAGCTTAAAGAACGCACCCGAATTCGATCCCTTCGCTCAGGAATTAAGAGCCAGACTTGCGTTCGCTTGAAGAGGTGGGTGTTTGAATATATAATTGCCTTCATCATTCGATTATTCGGATAATAGCCTATATATACGACTTTAAATGTTATACAACGTAATGTCTACTACTTTATATTAGTAGTTCCATTATATGTTCGATTCCATTCCACTCAATCTCATTTCATGCATTTCATATTTTTGTCCTCCACAATTCATTCCGTTCAACTTTATTTCATTTTCACTTCATCGCATCCTCTTTTCGTCTGCTCTGCGTCTTAATTGTTCTATTCTATTGTTTAATCTTTCATCATTTATACCTTATTTTATTGTCTTATTCTGTTTCATTTTATTCCTATGCACATTTCTTCAATTCGTCGAACAAATGCCTTAATTGCGGTATTTAATCATCACTTCACCTGCTTCGATGATATAATTATATACGGAGCATGTTGTGGTCTTATGATCCAACACAGTCTGATTAGTTCATTGTTACACTTGATATCCAGCAGGGTCACATTTTGACCTCTCCTGTGTACATTCCCTACACAGATGACTTAACCTAGGTTCCGTTTTCTTCAGAAGTTACAGCTAAGCAGCATGCAGCTCATGTTCTCCGACTAGCCGTAGGCCTATATACATGTAGATTATAGAGACTATCTCCTTAGCGAAGACAATGCTCCAGACACAGAAGAAACTCTGAGTCTTGCTGTCTTGTCGTACAACTGTTTAGGTCAGGGATCTGTAAAATTGATTTCCCTAATTTACAGTATCGTTTCCCTGGGTTTTCCGTCTCTATAGGCCTACTTCTGGGCTTGCTGTGATTGAGACATCGAACCTTTTCAGAGCATATGGGAAGAATAGCCTACGCTAATCTATCACCTGTGCAAGATGTGCATCATAAGCCATTCGCCTGCAACTCAACCTGCCATGCATGATAGCCTACGATCTTCATGCATGCATTCATGTCACCAAGGATTGTTTATCGCATTGCTGTGTACACTGTTGGGCTACTAACTATTTGAGTCTCTTTCCCATATTGACCAACTGAAGTCAAGCCGTTATTCCCTCAACCAGAACATCAACAGAATAACACAGAAGCTTCTTTCTAGAATATATTTTACCATGCATCATACGAAATGATCTCCTTCAACTCCTTGCTTGGTCTGCTAATATATCTCTGTCCGGTAAGTAATTGAAACCATCATGTTTTAGGCATAAGGTGGAGAACGCCTCTTTTGGAGTCGCTGTATAAATCCTTGATTACATTACATTACGGTAATCCTCATACTACGCTTGCTAGTCTAAAATTATCCGCAAGAACTGCGCTACATAAATTCTCGTTTCCATTGCGTATAACTGCGCTGCATATAATCATGGCGGTTCGTCGAATCGCAGAGAAGAATACGAGGCCAGTAATCAGATTAATTACATCCGGGTAATTGTGTTCATCTAATTCATGCGGATCAGTACTTCGCTAATGATCATCGCAGACGACAGTAACGCGTTGAGACCATCGTCGTTTGACTGCAAGGTAGTCTACCTGAGTCACTATTTCCAACTCTGCGCCTGACTTCATGCTATACCAGACAAGGGAGGATCCAAGGCAGATGTGGACATGGACCCTATTCGGTTTTGAGTTGTGAGCGCGTTAATTTTACGAAGCGTCTCAAGCGGCGGTCTGCAGACGGGTTAGAACAAGTTCACCTACATGTATTTGGTTCGTAAAAAAGACAGTCGTCGATTCATGATAAAAGTGGGACGACGATGACGATGATAATGATGATGACGACGGCGATGTCGACAATGTTGATGATGATGATGATGATAATGATGATGATGATGATAATGACGATGTCGATGATGACAACAACGATGACCGTGACAAGCAAGCCACTGACAAACGATGACGCAAATGAGGAAGGCACTGCCACTTCTTGCAAGATCAAATGTCTATCGTCGCGGACTCGATGGCCACTCGAGAAGAGAGTCGATGCCGGTCGAAGAAGAAGAAACCGCTGGTGATTATATAGTCTATCGGTCAAATAAAGAGACTGACTCTAAGACTTGTAACACTAGACTGTAATTGGAAAATCCAGATTATCATCTCGCTACTCATTCTCCTCGCTCGCCCCTCCCCCCCACTCCGCCTCCAACGGAATATCAGACGACTCTTGTCGCCTCGCGCCATGCAATTACGAGCGTTGTTGCTGGGTTGGCAGCAATGTTTAAGAGCTCTCCAATTCCTGGGTCTTATTCAGGTAGAACTTCATAACAGCAGCAGCAGCAGCAGCAGCATCTTACCATCCTCTCTCCAGTCAAGCCGCATCTATCCATCCCTGGACTCGTTCTCTGCATCAGTCTTCTTATTTGTTCTTGCTCTTGTCGTTGTCGCTGCTGCTGCTGCTGCTGCTGCTGCTGCTGCTGCTGTTGCTTATTTCGTCTCCTCATTCTTATAGATTTTTCTTTCTTTGGTTGTAATCATTGATAGTCTTCTACAACATTGTCGTCGTCTGTTTCTTCTTCTTCTTCCACTTCTTCTTCTTCTTCTTCTTCTTCTTCTTCTTCTTCTTCTTCTTCTTCTTCTTCCTCCTCCTCCTCCTTCTTCTTCTTCCTCCTCCTCCTCCTTCTTCTTCTTCTTCCTCTTCCTCTTCATCATCATCTTCTTCTTCTTCATCATCATCTTCATCTCTCTTTCTTCGTCTTCTTCTTCTTCTTCTTCCTTGTTCTTCTTCCTCTTTTTCTTCTTCTTCCTCTTTCTCCTCTTCCTTTTCTTCTTCCTCTTCCTCTTCATCATCATCATCTTCTTCTTCTTTTTCATCATCATCATCATCTCTCTTCTTCTTCTTCTTCTTCTTCTTCATCATCTCTTTCTTCGTCTTCTTCTTCTTCCTTGTTCTTCTTCTTCTTCCTTGTTCTTCTTCTTCTTCTTCCTTGTTCTTCTTCTTCTTCTTCTTCCTTGTTCTTCTTCTTCTTCTTCTTCCTTGTTCTTCTTCCTCTTCTTCTTCTTCTTCTTCTTCATCATCTTCATCTCTCTTTCTTCGTCTTCTTCCTCTTCTTCCTTGTTCTTCTTCCTCTTCTTCTTCTTCTTCCTCCTTCTTCTTCTTCTTCCTCTTTCTCCTCTTCCTTTTCTTCTTCCTCTTCCTCTTCATCATCTTCTTCTTCTTCTTCTTCTTTTTCATCATCATCTTCACCTCTCTTCTTCTTCTTCTATTCTTCTTCATCTTCATCTCTCTTTTTTTCCTTCTTCTTTTCCTTCTTCTTCTTTTTCATCATCATCCTCATCTTTCTTTTTCCTCTTCTTCTTCTTTTTTCCTCTTCTTCCTCTTCATCATCTTCTTTTCCCTTTTTCCTCCGTCTTTTCCTCCTCCTCCTTCTCTTCGTCCCTTTCCTTCTCCTCCTCCTCCTCCTCCTCCTCCTCCTCCTCCGTTGAAATCGACCTTCACTTATTGCCGTATACCTTGAAATCCATGTCTGAGATAATTAATTTCTCAACAAGCACAGCCTGCAGGAACAAAGCCAAATACTATTCGTTTCTATGGTAACCTTACCACACTCAAACATCTGTGACAGATATTCAACTTAAACACTTCTGATCCTCATACGTTTGTATATGAAGTGAGAGTAAATCCCGACTTATGCTGGCAATCCGTCCATTGTAGTGGATCCCATTCCTAATCTTGTGTAGGCTAAAGAAAAAAATCACTAGATGACTGCCTGGTTTGTTGTGGAATGACCAACCGATCATCAGTCCTCAGTCTTCATGCCATACCTTGTGGGTGTCAAAGGGCCGACTCGCGGGGCATTTCTGGTCCGCCGACAATAATTTTTTTTCGGCCCTCAGAGTTTTGCAAACACATTGCACAGTTTTAGTTTAAGAGTTTAAATTTGTTCGTTTTTAAGTTTTAATGAGTTTTACGAGATGTCAACGACTGATGATGAAGATCAAAATAAAGGTTTGATTTGACTGTTTGTAGGCTATATTAAAAATGCGCTATTTGAGATTTAATTTGTGAAAAAATTATTTGCAAACATGTTCTGTGAACCGACTCACCGAGTCCTACACATCCCATGCCTCTATACCCCATTGTCATTAGGAATCAATTGCAGAAAACAATTACCATTAAAAAGCGACTGACATCTCTGGTTAATGTTGATTGGAATACGGTTCATTATTCAACTAAAATTTGCACTAATATATTGTATATCTGTGTGTTTGCTTGTATATCTCTGTCTTTTTTTTATATCAGGCTGTGTTGCTTCTTCTGTCTCTGCTTTCGTCTTTCACTTTCTGGCGTTTCTGTCGTATTTTGAAAACTTACTAACTTACTTTCAGCTGGATAGATTCGTTTTTGAATCGTCAAAAAACGGTGGGTGGCCTCCCTAAAAGTGGCATAACTTTTGTTCTGTTTGAAATATTTTGATGAAATCTGGCCATCATGTGTCAATATGAATTGTCTATAAGCCAGTAAAATTTAATTTCGAAATTCTTACTTTTGGCCAAGATATTTGCAAAAAATCTTGGGGGTCTTTTTTGGCGCACCCTGTATGTCTGTATGTTTCTTTCTCTATATTTATACAGTTGTACCCCAACCAATGCCATTTACAGTCATTCGTTTTTTCATTCATGGCATCTACATATAAACACATATATTGCCACCGGTGTTAACTATTTACCCCCACATATCAATGAACTTCTTTGTCTTTCTTTGCCCCTTTTCCGCAAGCGTTTGAAAACCATTCTCTTTGATTGTGGTTTGGGGTCAGGTCGGGAGCGCCTCTGAGGAGTTCTCTTGAAGTGGCGCTATATAAAAATACGATTACAATTACAATCACAATTACAATTACATATTGAAAGACACACCACATCACGCTCCGTGCATCGCACTGTCCCTTTCTCGTCTGCCTTTCTCTCACCCTATATCTCCTTCCCTTCATCTCTCTGCCTCTCCCTCTGTCGCTCTTCCGCTCTTTATCTCCTTCTTCCTGTTTCCGTCCTTCCCTTTACGTCAAAGAATAAGCGAAATAATATCGTATGGCATAACCGGATCACATTCGGGGCTTCAAACATCTCACACGTGTCAATGTGTTGGCTGCGTAATTTCATTTCTTAATTATATCGTCGTCGTCGTCGTCGTCGTCGTCGTCGTGTCCAAGGGGGGGTGATTCTAAGTCCGTCTTTCGTCGTCGTCGTCGTCGTCAGCAGAGGGCGTCTTTTAGATCCGTTGAACTGCAGGACACGTGGTGTCTTCCTCGCTTCGTTACCGGTGCGTAGTGCAATCATAGTTTATACACTGCTGCTGCTGCTGCTGCTGCTGCTGCTGGTGCTGCTGGTGTTGCCTCACCTGTCGCACCAGGTAGTAGAACGTCCAAATAGAAGGGGAAGTGCGAGACAAATATCCACTCTGCCTCCGTATCAGGAGCAGCAGCAGCAGCAGCAGCGGCAGCAGGAGGAGGCGAGTCACTGAAAGAGGTGAAAAGCTATCGATGAGCAGTGTATTGGGTGTCGCGAAATTGCAGAGGTCGTTCGTTGTAGCGTGTCATCGCCTTTAAAGACTCTTCACACTGCTGTATATGCACTCAGTAGACACTACTGCGCAGGGCTGTTTTAAAGAAATTTTTAGAACTGCACAACCATTTCCTTCCTTTCCCATCCTTCATGGTAAATTACTTCCAATCGGAGGACTATGACCTTTTCCCCTAGTTTTAACCAAAGCTCGAGGGTACGCGTACCCTAAAATAGAATACGTTAAAATACGTACGTACCTTTCAAAAAATACAATACGCGTATGGTACGTACGGTACCATACAATCATGTACACGAAAATTTTGTTTATGGCTTACTCGGCGACCCATATAGCCAGTGGCGCGCAAGGGGGTGTATGGGGGGAGGGTGGCTAAGCCCTCCTATAAAAGGCTAAACCCCCTAAGAAAGGCCATCCCAGTTTTTTACATGCAAAATTGAGATATTTGCACGATTTTCGAACGGATGGCCAAAAAGTCCTCAGAAATTTTGGCGGATGAAAATGGAAAAATTTCCATGAGATTTCGGCCGGATGACTTTAAAAAAAGGTCGTCAGAAATTTTGGCGAATGAAAATGGAAAATTTCCTCCGAAGGCTTCAGGCCCCCCAAGGCTCAAATCCTGGCGACGCCACTGCCCATAGCCTACATGTACATGTACGTTACAGTACGTATACATGCAGTCAACAGTATGCGTCATTTAAATCGGTATTTCCGGTAGTGTAGCAGTAAATTTAAATCGATAAATTCTTCTGTAATAATTAGGCTAATTGGATGTAACTGGTTAACCTTTTCCTTAGAGTTGGACTTTTAAGCGCTGCTGCAGAACTGAGCCGACTAACTGACATTAATTAGTGCATTAAGTGCACTGTATGCTGGATAAACACAGACCTACAATATAGGTTAGCATTGCAGCAATTCACTACGCTGTATACTTGTATAGTGTATACGTTGTGATTGTTTGCTTAAATTAAATCGAACATTCTTATAATGAGCAATGACGAGGCTAACGTATTTTATTATTGTTTACGTACCCTAAAATAGGGTACGTTAAAATACGTACGTACCTTTCACAAAATATAATACGTACGGTACGTACCCTCGAGCCTTGGTTTTAACTGTACAGAAGTACTTCTACAACTGCACAAATCCATTTAGAACTGCACATTTTGTGTACAACTGCACGTTAAAAAATGCCCTGCTACTGTGGATCTTACTATCACTGTCATTGGTATCACTATTACTTGTGTTATTACAGTAGTAATCATTGTCATTAGTAGTAATAGTAGTAGTAGCAGTATTGTAATAGTAGGTTGGTATTCATAGTGGTAGTAGCGTATGGGTACCGTATTAGCAGTATTATTGGTTGTAATTGTAGTAGTTGTAGCTATTGGTCTCATAATAAGTGTAGTAATACGAGGAGCAGGAGGAGTAGCAATAGTCGTAAACAGTTGCAGTGTACCAGTGGCGGCACGATGGTTAATTGTCGCAATGGTGGAGTGGTGATGGTTGTGATGGCGATGGTGTTAGTGGTGGTAGTAACGGTGTAGGAAAACAATCTCAGGTGTAGTTGCCTTCTGACCGCAAACAATGACGTTTCTAGAGCACACAAATACATTTATTGTCTGATTTAAACTCTCCTCATCCACTGTTGCCAAAGGCCAAAACAAGTTTGTCCAATTACTTAAAAAGATCGACCGTCTGATTAAAGCCTGCGAAGTGCTACATAAATAGCGGCACATGTGCAGCTATACAAAAGAAATCACACTATATATACTTTATATATACAATGCATGGAGATCGCTGATATACTTCTGTTGCGTTTGAAGTCGGACTCGTTCGATGGTTTGTTGGTAAATGTAGGACAATAGCATTGTTTCTTTGGTCACGGGGAAGAGACCTGCTGAAGACCTTTGTCTTTTGGATCATGTGTGTTTATAAATGCAGTCACTTCAGAGATGACTGTGGAATGAGGCGCCTCTGTCGAAACGCGATTAGTCATTTTGTAGTCTATGTTTTTTATAGTCTATGTTTGAAGACGATTGTGGTAAAAAATTGTATTTATAAGGTTCAGATTGTTATGCGTATAGTATAGAACATCTTTAATAAATTCCACACTTTAATTATCGCTAGCAAAAATCATTTGAAGCAGGAAATGACTTGTACTATATGTCATCTCATCAGTGGCAGAAATGCCATGCATAGTTCGCGGAAGTTCATTTTGACCTGTCTATTTTGCTCTTGACCTGTCATGTGATCATGACCTGCCAAAAATTCTTTTCGACTTTTAGTGTCTTCTCTATAATTAGACTCTATACATTTAATTTCTTAAACCTGTTGAATGACATCCACGTGACCCTGACGCAACCTGCTGAGATTGTATGGCTGGCATATCATCCATGCATGCAGTTCACCGGACGAATAATTATGCCTACGAAGTATTTCGTTGCACTAGAGCCTGCTGCATCAAGACTCTATAGTCCATACGATAAAATTCAGAGCCTTGGTCGCAGTAACTAGGTATATGCTTTAATTACCCGACAACTTTTCTGTTCAATGTGAACTTGTGATTGCATTAGTGTCTGCGGTATCCAGATGTGATAGCTCAAACCGTGCACTTATACAAAGATGAATTAAGGTGTCTGCAGCATATGGCAGTGCATAGAGTTAGAAGATGATTCTGGTGCTTCTGCGGCTGCATCCAATTTTGATGCTGATGCTGAAATGTTGTTAGCATCGACGACGACCGCAGAGCACTATAGCTGCATTGTCAACAGCAATTTCAGTCACAGGTGCGTTCAGCAGAAGAGTTAATTGCTACGAATCAACTTTGATGGCGGACCTTTGTTCGACGTATTATATAGAATGCTAATTTAAATTACGTGGTTAATAATGAATCGCATATAGATATAGGCCTCTATATTGGAAATACATATTATACTCAGACGCGCGCACAACCGTACGGCACACACGCACAGCTCCCACACAATATATGTAATTACATATGGGTCTATGCATAAATATATGTTAAATAAACAATGCGCGCAGGCCTAATTAGTAATATTGTATACGTAGAACATTTGGGATCAAATATATATATATATATATATATATATATATATATATATATATATATATATATATATATATATATATATATATATATATATATATATATATAGTGTCTATGGCATATCATCCGCAATACAGCATAAATATAGGCTTAATGCTAATTAAACGAAATAGTGAACCTTAGACTGCACGAGTTTCTAAAATAATGTGAAGTTGCATATAATATAAACTGTGTTCAATCAACGATAAAGAGCAGAAAAGAAGGCGATTATTTTATGAAAGATGGCGCGTACTGTCGAGTCGAGTAAAAAAAGACAGGTTAGGGTTAGGGACCTTAGGGTTAGTCGAGTCAACTGCAACAAATAGGCTATTATTAGTATCAGAGGTTTGATTTGAAAGAAGTTGCTGATGCGGAATGCTACTGCTAATGCGCTAATGGAATGTGAAAACTATACATTTCAGCCTTTTTAAGTTTAAAGAACGGTTGTCAGGTAAAATCAGCTTCGGTTTTAACATATCGTAAAGTGTCATGAATTATTATAGGCCTACATAATTATGCGTGATTTTAAAGATTGTTGACGCATATATAGGCCTATATGCGGGTTTTTCATCACTCTTTAAGTGAGAATTGTGCACTTGAAACATTAAAAACGAAAACCATTTTTTGACTTTTGCAAATGACTCTTAGTTTTTTTAGTTCCTGTAAATTTCTTTTATGTATATATTGTCATTTTATTTCACGCTCATCACAGTCAATTGAAACGCATTTGTTCAGGCAGCTGTATTGCGGATGAGTAACTGTTTAGGCCTATGCATTACAAGATGGCGTCATGAAATAGACAGAACTATACTTGTGAAAATTTTCGCTTCTTATCATTGGCAACAAAGAGCATCCGACTCATGGGTCTTTCAGAAATTTTCTCTATAAAGCCATGGAATGCTAAACCAGAATGTGCTTACCAACATTGCAGTAGGCTATATAAGCAACTTTTCAACTCAGAACGGGGTTGGATAATAGAGGTTTACGCGGATATACAGCGTGTACTCACCTTTTAAATATTTGTGCGTGAACAGTGTAGGCCTATAGGCTACGGAGAAAATGACATGCATACAGGCTTCTAGACAACAGTACTGTAGCGTGCACTCATCTCCAAATTTAACAAGTACAGCCCTGACCCAGAATTGAATCGAATACTTTCTTTGCCATGAAGATCATCAAAAGAAATAAACGCAACTGCTCTTCTATATTGCTCCGTCAGAGATACAAGCAAAAGCAAAGACGCAATCGGCATGACACATGATGACAGTAGTCATCTATAGAGTATATCCTAAATATCAACATATGGCCAACAAATAATTTGTCAGCTGTCAAGATGTTAGACGTTCCCGTAAAGCAATTCCATTCTTCATTAATTCATTAAAGCACTT
>OX457038.1:60169534-60177034 GCA_949752735.1 Lumbricus terrestris
GTATTTCATGGACCGAAATGTTGACTGACGAACGAGTTTACAAATTAGCATGGACAAATAGCAAGTTATAAGTCTGTTAGGGCATGTCAAAACCCGGAAATTACGTTACTTTGATCACATCATGCGACAACAGGACAGTATTGAGAGTAGTGTTATGACACTACTCTCAATACTTATTGGTAGAGGGTGTTCGTAGCCGCGGTAGAGCTATAGAACATGCTGGCTCCATAACATCATGGCGTGGACCGGTCTATCAAGAGTTGTATATTCGTTTAATTGAAAATCAGAAAATTCCTGTTGACACACCGCAACCGGTTAGCCTACATGTCAAAAATGTAAAATAAAACACAGAAACAATAATATCGATAAGTATAGTTATTATAATGTAATAAAAGCATTTTTTAAATAAATAAAGTAAAGTAGAGGCGGCTATAAAAGGCGTCTATCTGTCTGGTTGTTGATGTTAAAAGTGAGCGGAAAAGAGTAACCATGATGTTCTGATAGAGATGTACTCGGAAGGACAAATGCCGATGCTACTGATGATGATGATGATGATATGATGATGATGATGATGATGATGATGATGATGATGATGATGATGTTGATGATGATGATGATGCTGATGCTGATGCTGCTGCTGATGATGATATGCGCGTGCACATGTATAGACATCGACGCATTCAAACACACGGCATTCATAAGGTAGGCTATACATCAATTCATCAACGATGCGCGTCGCTATATTGACCCTAGACTTAGACTGGTGACCGTACATGGAGTCTGCTAATGCTATAGCTCATTTATCAGAAATAACCTTTTTCTCGGTGCGACATCAAGCAAATTTCAGAAATAAAATAAAAGCATCTGGTTTTCTCAACTTTTCTGCCTCTGTTGTGCTCACGCATCGGCCAAAAGATTCATCAAATTTCACAAGAGTCCTCTAGAGGCGCATTAGCAACTATAGGCTATTATATGCTGTACGTTTACCTTTGTCGGCATCCAGGTAGAGTGCAAAAAAGTGAATGCACATGCGCATACAGATGTGTAGGCTACTTTTATATACGAATGCATTTTAAATATCAAAAGACCGGTGCATACGTTGTGATAGGCCTTGCATTAACAAGTCAATATCTGTCTCAGATACGTATAATGTATATAATAATGTGATTATATACATGTAGATCTATATATGTGTGAAAAATGACCAAAACGTGCCGTATGATACCATTACGTAAGTCATCAAATTGAAATTGAAGCAAATTTTATTTAGAACTGAAAATTACTTTAGGTCGCTTAAACTGAAAAAATGTTTTTCGGCAATTGCGATCTGCCTTTATGAATCCAATCTCCGCTTTGCTTCTGGTCCAAACGACTGATGTCGTTTATGCCTGCAGCGGTTTTCAAACGATGGCACGCGTGGTAGACTACGTGGTTAAACGACAGGCATATACACAAAAAACTCAAAATAATTTGAATTTTCTATGAGTTTATCGGCTACCCTTTTCTCGCTGAACAGACGCCTTTTTTGATCTGACCTTTTCCCGATGGTAATCCAATATTTGATTTTTTTTTTAATCCATCGGTAGCCTGCAATCGTTATTAAGTTTCAAAACCGCTGGCTTAAAATTCAAATAGGTTTTTAACTGCAGTAGGCCCTACTTACGCTGTGCATCTAAGAGTTCTCATCCTGTAATGTCTATCGTGCTGCTTAGGTTGAAATCCCATCTTCCTTCTAATAATTCTTACTGGTAGCCTATCACATGTATGGTCAAGCATGTTGTTGAAGTTCCGAAGGCGATATTGCCTTAACTATCACATCGAGATAGGTTATATGAAACGGATAGCAAGATGGTAACTTCCGTGCTTAACTCCTTCCAGCTTATAAAAACAGGATGCTGACTAATCACAATGCATGAAAACAGTTTAATGCCACAAACACTCATCAATAGTCAATGAGGAAATCTCCAGTCGTAACACTAGAATTGGTTCTGATGAACAATCGTTCTCTGTTGCTGGACCTAGATTTAGGAACTATACTTCTCCCCATTTCTATTCTCTCTGCTCATTCGTTTGTGTCATTTTGTTCCCTACTTCAGACATGACATTTTCAAATTGATTAGATCTATTCGTCATTGGCTTCCCCTCTGTCATCTTTCACCGATCCGATGGGTGTCGGCTTATAAAGTCTTATCGCCATCGACTTATAAAATAATATCTCGTGCATTTAGAAAGGACAGCAGCATTGAAATCACTAATTAGCTGTAATAATAATAATAGTTAAAAAATTCTTGAATGATTAGAAGTCGCTCGACTTCATTCGAAGTCTGAGACGGATGGGAAGAAATTCGGGACTCACGTGATTTCGAAGTCAATCATAAAATCATGTGATGCAAAGATTGCGATGAAACGATCGATCGCCATCTTTGATCTTGACCTGCAAAAAGAAAGAGATTACTTCAGACGATGGATCGATGTTAATCATCACCTGAGCTCTTAGATATATATAGGCCTAACGTCTAGAAACAACAGACACTAATGCCGCATCTATAAATGCAGACGCTTAAGTCATCGTTGCAGGTAGCTTCACACGAATGTGTTGCCTTTAGATACAGTTGCACTTCTGTGCATTATATATATATATATATATATATATATATATATATATATATATGGGGGATGTGGAAAATACTAAGATTTTGTTTGGATTATTCGCTTCATCTGGCAATCATGGGTCTACTGCTTCTGAAGGAGGGAGGGAGGGTACGTTTGTGAAAGTTTTAATGCGATTCTTTAGCCAGGCATTTGGCAGAAAGGAAACTAAGAATAATTTGCAACACGCTTTTATTATGGATAACCATGATGACAATCTTCGGGTCTTCATGAGCTCGTGTTAGATAATTACAGTCTATGGATATACCTATCGAAACATACATACATATATGTATGAGCACTTGTTTTAGCGCCCCTTCAAGATTTCCACTCAGAGGCGCTCTCGACTACAGCATGGACACTGGATCGGAGTTTCACGCCGAAGAGCATGAGCAATTGCGAGTGAAGGACTTGCTCATGTTTCTTACACGCGGCGGCTTGATATGGATTCGAACCCGCAACCTTACGGCTACAAGACACCGAACACACCACTACACAACCGCGCACCAGATCCATGTATACGCATGCAATGAAGGCCGACCTCCTGACAGTTTTCCTCACGAAAATAGTCTGCAGGCGAATCTGCAACAATCTGTAAAACAATATTTTAGCAGATGTATATATATGTAGCGACGCTTTTCCAGTTCATCTGTGACAGCTGGAAAGTGAATAAGACGCCGGAAGCGGCTGACTTCCGGTGAATGAAAAAGCCGATGGGTTGGAAAGTGAAATTTTGTAACGGAGACTGAGCAAAGTGCTTTGTGAAACACGATCCATTTTCTACTTTTTGCCTTTTAGTTTCACCGATAGGCGTATACGTGATATTGTAGATTTTTGTAGAATTTAAGTTTTTCTTAAAATTGCAACAATGTGCGATCACTCGCCTTGTTGTAGCCTACCAACACGTCTTACTTTTTCATATAAACTTTTTTGCCTTACTTTGCTTTGTTTTATTTACTCTATAAACACGACTTGGTGCTGCGTTGTATCCATATGATTGATTTAATTTGTTAATTTATTTCTCTAATTTGCCATGCAGCGCCCCTTTAAGCTCTCTCTACTCAGGAGCGCTCCCAAATACAGCGCGGACACTGCATCGCAGTTTCGCGGCGGCTTTAGGTGGATTCGAACCGTCCGACTCCAAGGCACTAGCCCATGGCACCACTACGCCACCACGCCCCACATGTAGTAAGATTTACTTGAGATACAGTTATTGCTGTGTTCCTATATTATTATTATTATTATTATTACTATTATTATTATTATTATTATTATTATCATTATTATCATCATTATTATTATTATCATTATTATTATTATTAATTGTGAAAATGGGAATATGTTTGCAGGACTTCACTTCAGTTCAGTTCATATATATTCCGGAAGAAATTATAATCATGAAGTGTGAGAATTATTCGGATAACCTTCGCTAGACGACGAAGGTCACGCGCGGCGATGCTCAAAGTCAGTCAACGTCACTTCCGTTTCCGTGTCGTCTCGACTCAAACGGAAATCCTGCTGGTCGTCATGACGACGCTGCTCTCCACTTCCGCTTCCGGTCCAAGTATCGACGGTCAGATCGTCATCGTACTTCCGCTGTCGTGCGATTACCCAAAGCTGATCAACACGACGCTTGAGGCAGCCATCGCAGCCGGGCAGGAGAGAGTTCGAGACCTCTCCCTGGCGACGTCCGTCTATGACTCGTGTTCAGAGCTGGTAGCCCTCTCTGATTTGGTTTCCATGCTGCTCAACCGGTCCCAGACTGTGTCTGCCATCGTCGGACCTGGAATGGCCACGCTGTGCAGCGTCTTTGGCCACCTGGCGACGATGCGGACAATTCCACTCGTCTCCTGGAGCTGTCAGAGTCGATCGGAGTCAGGCCAGGCCAGCTTCCCGACGCTCCTCAACGGGGGTCCGTCTGGGAAGGACACTGCTGCCCTGGTCGTCAGTCTGCTCTTCCACTTCCGGTGGCAGTTCGTCAGCATCCTGCTGTCGTCGACGAGCCCATTCCGCGATCAGGCGACGGAGGTGAACATCGCCATCAACTCGAATCCCACCCTCGGTGTCTCCGAGTACATCGAGGTCGTCGGTGGACTGTCGATGGCCGATGCCACGGCCAAGCTCATGCTCATCAAAAGTCACAATAAAGCCAAAGGTACACCCTATATGATACGACCAGTCTTTATAGTCTATACTTCGACTAAATTGCGTCTATATGTAAACTTGGGACGGAACACAAATGGTTTAAACTAGTTTACTTGTCAATGTTGCTAAATTTTTCAGTTTTATTCATCACATCCCGCGACCAGTCTCTATATTGTATACGGCCAGGTTGCGCCTAAGTTTGGGCTGCGCCTAAGTTTGGGTTGCGACTAAGTGTGGGTTGCGGACACGTATGTTTATACTTTGTCTCAACTAATGTTTATTAAAGTTTCCTTCATTACATCCCGTGAATAAGATCACTCAACATCTGTATGACTCGTTTTCGAAAACGCTTGAAAAGCATTCGGATTGACTATGGTTTCTGGCAAGTATCTGATAAATCTATTTGAAGTGGCGCTTTGTAAATTTGCACCCATACTTGCAAAGGCAAAACTTACAATAACGTTTGAGCTGTTTACTTATCCATGCGTTACACTAGGACGTTAGTTCTGCATTTATTGTTCCTTACACGTGAGTCAGCTTTGCACAGGAACAGGCTTATTTTCAATGCCATCTAGGTCTATATCTGCAAGCTTAACCGTTGCCACCTTAACCACTGCACACCTGATTTCAATATAATGCCGCGAGCATTTACCTTTATGATTGTTACCTGTTGTTACCGTTGACGTTGTTACCTTGCAACACATATATACCGTTACCTTCAGCATTGCTGCTGCTGGTCCCCGTTGAGGACGCTGAAACGATCCTTCGAGCGGTCGCTGTTGCCGGAATGGCGAACGGTGACTACGCCATCTTCCTTGTCGATGTCTTCGAGCCACTTGTTCTGACGGACAACGGAACCCTGGCCGACACCTTCCACGTCCAGGAAAGCGAACCTGACCTTGACATGGCAGCTGCCCTTCAGGTGACGATGATCCTCAAGGCGCATGCTGAGTCCTTCCTCCAACAAAACAACGAGACCCAGATGGGTCTCATCGCCAAGGTAACGAAACGGCGTAGATATAGTTACTTCGATGGCGACGCTATATATGAGCATGTTAGGGAAGTACTCTTTGTCCCATTTGCTCGTACCTCCATCATGCAGAGTCGTGCTTTTTCTGTGGTTGGCCCAGTGGTATGGAATGCCCTCCCACTTGAGCTGCGCCTGTTCCCTAGATCACTCTCTGACACATTCT
Organism: Lumbricus terrestris; assembly: GCA_949752735.1. NCBI lineage: Eukaryota > Metazoa > Annelida > Clitellata > Crassiclitellata > Lumbricidae > Lumbricus > Lumbricus terrestris. Next base: position 60,175,522 of record OX457038.1, read on the forward strand.
ATAAGCACTTAAAAACTGTTCTGTTTGTCCGTACTGGAGTCGGGAGCGCCTCTGAGTAGTTTCCTTGAAGAGGCGCTATATAAATACTCGAATGAATGAATGAATGAATGAATGAATGATGACTTTTGAGGTAGTTAGTTTTAATTGCGGTGTTTATTTCTGTAAATTCTCCTGAAAATGTTAGGAGTGCTGTTTGTAACACTGCAGATGCATGTTTGGGTTAGAGATCCCCATATACTGCATTGATTTTGCGTTCAAGCATAATTATACCGATGATTATGCTTTGGAATTGAACACTTTCTTCATTCTTGGTATTCTATAGGCTATAGAAGCTGTTTATTACCTGAGCCTAGGAATGTCGCTGCATTGCATTGAGACAGTTGCATCCGTTCGCAATCAATTTCAAATTGGTCGTGAGAGTTCCACCACATCCAACAGTGATAGCAAAAGTCGCGACTACTCTTTGACCTGCGCTGAACTATAACTTTGTCACTTGACAGAATCATTTTGTTGAGAATCAGTTTCTATAGCTCGACCAATTAATTAACGGCCGTACGTTCTTACAGCGACCGACTTAACTATGAAGACAAAGATAATGTTTCGAGAATAGGAAGAGGTATAATTATGAATAAATATATAGAGGCTTGTGACGCTTGTCTCCATCATACTGTGCGGCAGAGTAATAATATGGCGCCCTCGTTTGCATGCATCTTGCCGTACAAACATTACTTTTCTGTTTGTATAGTTTCCAATTATTGCGTTCTTTCCAATAATTTTTTCAGTTTGTATTCGCATACTTCTTATTTTCTTCTTGTTGCCGAAATATTTCCTATGATGTTATTTTCCAATAGCTTTCAATTTCATACCTGTACTAAATACGATCCTCGAGTAATTTGAGCACTGCCTGAAATACTTCCTATGATTCTATTTTCACATAGCTTTCAATTTCATACCTGTACTAAATACGATCCTCGAGTAACTTGAGCACTGCCTTAAATATTTCCAATGATGCTATTTTCTCATAGCTTTCAATTTCATACCTGTACTAAATACGATCCTCGAGTAATTTGAGCACTGCCTGAAATACGTCCTATGATTCTATTTTCACATAGCTTTCAATTTCATACCTGTACCAAATATGATCCTCGAGTAACTTGAGCACTGCCTTAAATATTTTCTATGATGCTATTTTCCTCGTAGTTTTCAATTTCATACCTGTACTAAATATGATACTCGAGTAATTTGGGCACTGCCTGAAATATTTCCTATGATGCTATTTCCCCCAAAGCTTTCAATTTCATACCTGTACTAAATATGATCCTCGAGTAATTTGAGCACTGCCTGAAATATTTTCTATGCTGCTATTTTTCCCATAGCTTTCAATTTCATACCTGTACTAAATACGATCCTCGAATAATTTGGGCACTGCCTGAAATATTTCCTATGATGCTATTTCCCCCAAAGCTTTCAATTTCATACCTGTACTAAATATGATCCTCGAGTAATTTGAGCA
>OX457038.1:60182034-60233714 GCA_949752735.1 Lumbricus terrestris
TATATCCTTCCCAAGGGTCCACTCAATCTTCCATTTGTCCTCTGCCCTCAGGCAGGCTCGTATGTCCAACGACGCCACTCATCTCTATTCTGTGCCTCTCATGGTTGATGGATTGATTGATTGATCGATCAGTTGTTTCGCTGACTGATTAGTTGATTGGCTGAATATGTAAGTAGGTAATTCAGTGATAGTCTTTAATTGATCGGTTCAGTTAGTTATTGTTATAAAGATCCATTGATCTGTCGTCGCATTTTTGATTGATCGATTGATCGATTGATCGATTGATTGATTGATTGATTTCACTTGATTGCAGTCGCTGTCAGACAAGTCGTCCAGTCAGCTCGATCGACGGAAGTCGGAGACGAATCGGTCGACGAATGTGATTGGTCGGAATTCCGCTTCACAAGGAACACTTCAGGACTTGAACCTCGCAACATCTGGATCAACGAACCTCGCCAGATACAACGTATGACTGACACATACAAAATATGAATAAATAATTAATTTATATGATATATGATATAAATGTTTTTATACGTCACACTACGACTTATACTATTGTACTGTATCAGTTACAACTATATCAGATCGCTTACAATAGCAGTTGAGGCGTTGCCCCAGGGCATGGCAGGGCAAATCACTTGGTAAAAAAAGCCTTTTTCCAAAATGCCCTGGGCGTTAGCTTTCCAGAAATTTGCCCTGCCGAGTGTTACTTTGTGGTCACTATACTGGTCACTTCTTTGACTACCTGGCAATGCTCTGGTTACAAAAATGTCTGGCGCGGTCACTGTACCTGCAGTGTACAGTAGTGTGAGGACATGCTACCGTATTAGGCCTACCTGCATTTGCTACAGTTTTATCCAATTACCATCGGGTCAGCTGTCCATCAATTCATCCATCCATTCATCCGCCTAAAACCCACCCGACCATTGAACAATCTATCCATCCTTCTTTCCATCCATCCATCCATCCATCCATCCTACCATCCATTCTTCCATCCTGTCATCCGTCCATACATCCATCCGTCCATCCATCCATCCATCCATCCTACCATCCATCCTTCCACCCACCCACCTATCCATCCATTCATCCTGTCATCCATTCATTCATCTATCCATCCATCCATCCTTCCATCCAATCAATCATCCGTCCATCTATCCGTCCGTCTATCTAACTTGTCGTGCGTGTGTGTTGTAGGGTGACATTGTCTTCATGAAGGCAATGCGCATCAAAGGCTTTGAAGTCTCAGGCAAGCTGCGAGGATATTTGAAATCGGTGAGAGCAGAGCAAATGGTTCATTGTCTTCTTTCCATGCATCATGGGCGTTGCCCGATGAATACGAAATCAGAAAACCAATTTCTGCGCCATCTAAATTCCCAGTAACTATGAAATAATTATAGTTAGTCCACGCACATACTTTAAGAACGTACTTCCTAAGAATCTACAATGCCTTGCACTTTTAATGATAGTGGCTTTGGTATTGGAGAGGTCTATTTGCTTCAATTCCCCCCAATGACTAAGAAATTCGGGAGGATCAGTCACTTCACTTCGGGCAAGGGAATCTTTACGAAAATTGCACTGGAGTATAGGAAATAATTTTATTCGGAAGCTTATTTGCCACAGTAAGATGGCTGCATCATTATATTGTATATTAGAGATGCGTTGATGATGATGATGATGATGATGATGATGATGATGATGATGATGATGATGACGACGACGATGATGATGATGACTTGCGTTGTTCTGTTGTGATCAGCTGCGTGAGTTGAGGCATGAGAACGTCAATCCCTTCATCGGTTGCTACATTGACCCGATGTCTCCAGCCCTCGTCTACGACTACTGCACCCGCAAGAGCCTCGAGGTAAAACAACGACGACGACGATACTCTATCATCATCATCCCTCATTTCTGTAGCGCCTTTATCGTTATGCATAATGTATCAATCGACGCAGAAACCCATGATCTCAATTCAGTCATGCGAGATGATGTATAAATTATTTTTTGATATATACACCGTGTCTCAAAAAAGGTGCAAATGTTTTGGTCATAACTTCGTCAAATTTCCACCAATCTTAATAACTTTTGGCAGGCAGATGGAAAAATGTCTGAAATTTCATGCTATATATAAATTTTCCACTTCACCTGATTCATATCACCGCATTACCTTGTTAAACACAGATGTACCAATTTTTCATATAACGTTTAAATTTTAATACTTCCAACAAACTATCTGACGTCCGAATTAGCATGCAATGAAGTAAATAGCAGAGTTTCTTAATTGTTATGACAGATCTGCTTAAAAGTGTTAGAATCGGTGCTCGAAATGTGCACCGCATGCGCGGACACAAGCGCTAAGACGGCGACGCCACTGGTCGATAGCATCATCAACAATCGACTGGTCAAAGCGCGTCCACTCGTCAAGCAGGAGCGTTTTGAGTTCGTCGACTTTGACTATTCTGGACCGGTAAACCTTCTCCTGCAGCACACTCCATATGCTAAAGTCGACTGGGTTAAGATCCAGTGAATTCGGTGGCCACAATGGTGAAGGGACGAAGTCGGGCGTCTCTTGCTCCAGGAAAGAGACGATGACGCGCGCTTGATGCGTCGGGGCGCCATCCTGTTGAAAGGCAATAAACTCGCCCTGGGATACCCGGCGTATGTCTGACGGTATCTTCTGGGTAAGAAGGTTGTCGCGATAATAGGCCTATGCCCCATTCACTTTGGCATCCGGCTTGATGCAATGGATTTCAGTGCAACCAAGCTTCGAGACGCCGTTTTATGAAAAATTGGTACATCTGTGTTTAACAGGGTAGTGCGGTGATATTGGTCAGGTGATGTGGAAAATTTATATATAGCATAAAATTTCAGCCATTTTGCCGTCTACCTACCAAAAGTTATTAAGATTGGTGGAAATTTGACGAAGTTCTGACAAAAACAATTTTGCACCTTTTTTGAGACACGGTGTATATCCACATATAATTCATATCTGTAATAATCAAATATAGGGTTTTTATAGATAATTATTTATAGACATTTTATGGCTCATATGTGGAAATAAACTAAGGTCGATCAAATCGCCTGTAATGGAGTGAATCTGTACAAGTATATGTTTGTATAATTCTTTCAGGTCGAGGAGCTATAAAAAATTACATGGTTTCCATCCATATAAAGGCGCTAATTAAATTATCGCACGTAACGCGGTAAGGACGATGATGCTGCAGTAGGACTATAATTATATCTGTCTCGTAGCAACGACAACGTGGGCGATCATAGCGACTCTATACGACGATGACGATGGCGATGATGCCATATGTTTCTATTATAGTAGGCAAATAAGACTAATCTATAAATCTAATCCGGTCTGATCATTATGGCCTTAGATTATGTCCAGTAACTTTACATTGCTGACGATTGTAATTGCGATTGGGTCCACAGAAAAAGATAAGATGACACTTTCACTCGAATTAAAGTTGACTATATAAATGTATACGATTTTGAATATAAATAATATATAAGAAAAATGGATCATGGAATCTTCAATCTCGGATATGGATATGGATTATAGATATGGATTATGGATGGGGATTATGGCATATAATGATTATTGATTAATGATTATATTTATGGATACCACCGAGATTTTAGTCATAATTGGCAATAAATGATAAACTTTGAACAACATCTAATCATCTTTGCGACTGCATTGATAGAAACTCTTATCTAAACCGATCTAATCTAATCTCATCTTAGCATTTCTCTCAGCCTCATTTCGACAATGTATTATATATGGAATAATTAATTATTATTTATTGATGGTCATTGTTATAGTAGTAGTAGTAGTTGCAGTTTAACGTCACTGTGTGGTAACAAAGACCATTAGCGACGTTCTCCTCCTTTATCCAGGCTTGGGACTGGCACTGGCAGGGTGCAAACAGTGGCGTTGTTCAGTTCCATAGATCAAACAATTTGCAAGAAATGGTCAGAGCATAAGCTGATTTAGTTTCGTAAAGATTTTTGAATCGCCAACTAATGAAATTGATTTGATTTTCTTCTCTTCGTTTAATATCCAGGAAGTTCTCTACAATGACGACATCAAACTCGATTGGGAATTCAAGCTGTCGCTTCTAACTGATCTCGTCATGGTAAGTAAGGCAGCAAAACAGGCATTTATTCCTCCATTAATACATTCTTTGCTTCATCCGTTCTTTCGCTCGTTCTTTCGCCAGAACGATCTTCCATTCATTCGCTCTTTCATTATTATTAGCATATATCAGCGTTTTCCCATGTAGGCGTAAGTGCATTCCTCGAAGGGAAAAACAATGGTTCCGTGAGGAAATGGGATAAAAGCGTTGTCTTAATGTGTTGTTCCGTTATAAATGAGACTCTTTTTTATGTGGATACATACAAAGAATGCGTGGGAATCGGCTATGCTGCAATAGCGGTCAATCGCGGTGTTCCTTTGGAAAGAGTTCAGAAAAAAATAATGGGAAACATTGGTATGTATTCCATACCGCAAAATGCATGCAGAGAAGCAGGAAATCAGACAGACAGATATAGTCAAGTAGGCATGCAGCAGGCAAGCATTGAATGTGTGTTGGTAGTTTTTGGTCTCATTCATGTTGCTCCTGTTGATGATTCGGTTCCAGGGAATGCGCTATCTTCACTTGACGACCGTCCGTGTCCATGGCAACCTGAAGTCAAGCAACTGTGTGATTGACAGCCGATGGGTGCTGAAGATAACGGATGTTGGTGTAAAAGGCATCTACGAAAGATGCCACGCCGACAAGACTTTCAAGTCTTACAGCAACACGGGTAACTTAATTGGCAACAATAATTGTTGCATCACAAATATATATCTAGGGCATAATGGACAAAAAGCTAATAACCCTTATAATAGTCTATATATAATTACATGCATGCAAGCCATGCACATATGTGTTTATATATATTATATATATATAATTATATATATATATAATGAGATGATTATGATGAGAAATGAAGGCGACAATTAAGGGCTCGATTCCATTTTGTTTTACGATTCAGCCAAGAGAGTCTCTTCCGTAATCAAGGAATTAGTTGAACCAGCCGGTTAGTGATCAGTAAGTCAGTCAGCCAGCCAACCTCAGGCAGTCAGCCAGTCAGTCAGTTAATCCGTCTGCATGCAGTTACCCAGCCTATCACCCACGCATCCAGTCAGCCAGTCAATCCGTTTCCCATAATCTGTTAATGTGTTTTCATACTTGCAATGTAGAGCTTCTATGGACGGCGCCGGAGATGCTAAGAAGCGACGAACATTTCCAGAAGGGATCTGCGAAAGCCGATGTCTACAGTTTCGCCATCATTTGTCAGGAGATCATCCTTCGCAGTCGACCATTCAGTATGCTCGACCGAGACGTTGATGGTGAGTCACCCGCACCATATTGTCACGGACACACGACGAACACCCTTTCTAGATAGCAATTATAACAAAAAGGTGACTGCAGACGGTCACCGAAAACAACGGAGGGTGAAAGCAATGCAATGTAAACAAGTTTTTAAGGAGTCTGGCGTTAAACAGACTTTTAAGAAGCGTAAGGTTAAACAGCCATTTACTAATGAAGTGAGGTGCATAGATCTATATGGGTTTGCGCACGTCATATCATATATTTGCCTCTTGACCCGGTACCAGCGTTGCTCCCTCAGGTCTTTTTCCATAGCTTCGAAACAGGCCTGCTGGTTCTTTTGTGCTTTTTAACTTTAGCTCGCTGGAGGGCCTTCCAGATGGCGTCATTCATTGCAAAGTGCCGGCTGATTCTTCCTCCAGACAGCTTACAGACCAGACCATGATATCCTCTCTGATCTGTTGTCCACCGCATTGACATTGGTGTGGCTCGCACAGATCCAGACCCAAGCGTAGGCCTATCGTCACACGGACAGGCTCATCACTGAGGCACAGTCCACAAGAGGCAATTGGGAAAACAGCCATCCAATCTCCCGCATGATCGGAAGTCAAAGCCTCCAATCTGGCCATGCTAATCGTTTCTGTATCCATTGGATGTCGCTGAGTCTGATGTTAACGGTTGCTTCCATTCCATGTCTCATCTGCTGATCCATTTTGCTCAGCAACGGGTGTTCCCAGCATTATGCAGTTCTAAGCAGGAAGGCTATATAACCTCACCGCGCCATGTCTGCCTTCGTGCTCCATCTCACCATCCAGATGCTCCTGTCTATCCTGTTTTTTATGATGTTGGCTAAGTTGCGTTTCTTGCCGACCCGAGGAGGTTGCGTTGGAATGTTCTGTGCAAACCACAATAGCTGACGCCATGCATCGATGTTTTTTGGGTTCTCCATGATGTTTCTCTGTATAGATGTAAGAGCTTGTTGTTGATGTTGTTGTAGTTCTTCTTCTTCTTCTTCTTCTTCTTCTTCTTCTTCTTCTTCTTCTTCTTATTATTATTATTATTATTATTATTATTATTATTAATATTATTATTATTATTATATTATTATTATTATTATTGTTAGTATTATTATTGTTATTTTATTATTATTATTATTATTATTATTATTATTATTATTATTATTATTATTATTATTATTATTATTATTATATCCATGTGGATCTTTGTAGAGATCATCCAGAAGATACGGAAACCTCCTCCGCTCTGTCGTCCGTCCGTATCGCAAGGAGCCGCTCCACCGGAATACATCCAGATCATGAAGCAATGCTGGTCGGAACAGCCGGACATGAGACCCGACTTCGAGGAGATCCATTCCAGTTTCAAGAGCATCAACAAGGGCAGGCAAGCAACATCCGGTCCAGATGAGATAGATGCTTCATCACCCTGATTGAACAAAATTATTTAGTGCCGGGTCAATTGACTACGGCTGATTTAGGGATTTTAAGTTTAACGTCTGAGTTCCGAGCAGTGCAAGAAATGTGCCACTCCATGCATAACCTTGCATCATACTCCTCCAGTCCTGTCCTTCAATGCCCATTGCCATTCTAAACCTCTCATCACTTAGCTAACCTTCCACGCTTAATCTTCCCAATAAATTATCCAATGAGTATAATTATTGCAATCAAGTAAGACAAGCATAGCTGCTCTAAATCAATTAGTCTTAACTTACCAAACTGTACCTCGATATATAGGCCTACTGTATTTATTTTGGCTTAGGTGGCTAGGCTAGCCCAAGCTTACTTCATGTTAGATAGCTGACCTTCTCAAATATTTTAAAACTTACTTTAAAGTATAGATGACCCTTCGATTTCAGTGTTTGTACCAACGCAGTCTTTACTGACTTCATGTTAAGTGGCGTAAAATGGATTTTTTTTACCAGGAGGGCATAGTTGTAGTGTAGAAAACAATAATTTTTACCATTGGTTTTCCTTATATCTTCGAATTTCAGAACTGTGTTAATTGAGGTGCCCAGAGTGTGAACAACTTGCATCAAAGACACCTGTTTCTCATGCTCATATTCGAAGTGAGCCATAGGCTACTGGTGATAATGTTGCACATTTCAAAGTACAAAAGATATTGACATTATGATTCATGGCATAGTTGTTTACCCTGTGTGCAGAGGAATTAATATACATACATACATATTACATACATACATACATACATACATACATACATACATACATACATACATACATACATACATACATACATACATACATACATACATACATACATACATACATACACGCACACATGCACACACGCACACATACACACACACACACATACATACTTACCTACATACGTACTTACCTACATACGTACATACATACATACATACATACACGCACACATGCACACACATACATACATACATACATACATACATACTTACCTACATACGTACATACATACATACATACGTATGAACTGTAGGTTGAAGGATTTAATGGTGCATGGTATTGGAAGTGGCTGTTATTACCTAGAGGTAACTACCAAGGCATCATTCCTCAAGTTTTAGAATATGGCAACGATTTTTAATTGTTTGTTTGTGAATAGGAAGGTGAATATTGTCGACACGATGTTTCGTATGCTGGAGAAGTATTCGAATGATCTTGAAGAAATCGTTCGAGTTCGAACGGTGGCACTCGAAGACGAAAGAAAAAAGACGGAGAACTTGCTCACTCAGATGTTACCACCGTACGTATACTTATACCATACCTCATTATGCCTTTTCTTATCATTACTTGCCATGTAACGTGAAAGTTACCTTATCACATTTTTTTCAAAAATTAGCTTGCGACATTTGATATGATATATAATGCAAAGTGGCTACTTTGAAGCATTTTAAATCTAGTTTTAAGTGCGTATACACCTTGGATATGTCACTGGGTGGTAAGGCAATTGCGATGGCGCAAAGTGTGGAAAACAGCATTCCTTATTATACCTCAACTCGTGTTGCTTAACTTATACAATGTACATACCCTAGCATGTAAATCCCTTATCTCAAGACGATACGTACACCTAATCGTAACCTGCCCCATATGAGCTCATCCTCTATGCCTCACCTCACGTAACCTGGCATATCATTCCATGCATAGCCTTGCATCATACTCATCCACTCATTCCCTACAATGCCCATTCTAAACCTCTCATCACTTAGCTAACCTTCCACACCTAATCTTCCCAATAAATTATCCTACGCTTCGTTCCGCTTCATGAGCAACTGACCTTACCTTAACATACATGTACCTATAGCCATTTCCTGTATTATACCACACAGACCACTAACCTAACTCTACCAGAGGTTCTTCTGTCCAATAGGACAGTTGCTCGGGCCCTCATAACCGGAAACACGGTTGACCCGGAGACTTACGACGAAGTGACCATCTACTTCAGCGACATCGTTGGCTTTACCACCATCTCTGCCATGAGTACCCCACTCGAGGTGGTACAGCTGCTCAACGACCTCTATACCGTCTTCGATTCAACCATCGACGATTACGACGTCTACAAGGTCTGCCACGTGTGATCATCATTCATCAACACATCATCTTGCTGTTAAAAACGATCACCTTACCATGTGGCATGGTGTTGACGCCGATCTGGTGTGTTGTACTAGAAGTAGTTTTTAGAGAGAGAGAGAGAAGAGAGAGAGACAGAGACAGAGACAGACAGACAGACAGAGACAGAGACAGAGAGACAGAGACAGAGAGACAGAGACAGAGAGACAGAGAGACAGAGACAGAAAGAGAGACAGAGACAGAGAGAGACAGAGACACAGAGACAGACAGACAGACAGACAGACAGACAGAAGACAGACAGACTGAGACAGAGAGACGGAGACAGAGAGACGGAGACAATGGAAGACGATGAGAGGGTTAAAGAGCATGAGCGACATTGAAAGGTTAACAGAACGAAAGAGACGAGAATCGAGAATGCTCAAAATCAAGCACTGGTACATTGACAAAGACTTAATGGCAGTGATTTATCAAATCAGACAGAAAATAGCTAAGACGGTTAATAAGATGAATGAATTCGAATCATTCAATGCTTGAGTTTACTCCGAACTGTTCAACAGAGGTTATGTATAAACAGTGTGAGAATTGTAGAAAAATAACTGGGGGAGGGTTGAACCGTTATCCACTTGGAATTTGGGTGTAAAGAACAGACTTTACTATGGGGCTGTAAGAAAGACTGGGGGTTGAAACCCCCCGGCAATTCTCACCCTGTGTATAAATATCGAGATGCACACACGCATACCAAAGGAATCTATTAATCTGAAGTGTTTTGTTGCCACAGGTGGAGACAATAGGCGATGCCTACATGGTGTGCAGTGGATTACCCGGTCGAAACGGTAATCGTCATGCAGGGGAGATCAGTACCTTATCACTCGATCTACTCAGTCAATGCGCTCAGTTCCAGATCCGACACATGCCTGACTTACCTCTCCGGATACGGATCGGAATTCACACCGGTAGGTGGCTCACAATACACAAAGGTTAATCACACATTCACTTATACCTATTTCTGCACTTAGGACATTACGCAAGCAGTTAGTGAATATGACCTATAACGCGAAACATGTCATGTTCTTGTACAAGATTGACGCTTCCTATTTTATTTGATGACTCGCTTCAAGAGTTATGCATATTAATGAGCTGTAATTGCGCTAATACCGGTACTCTCTCTCTACTACTTGTACCGCACCCTTTCCTTATTATCATCTCTGTCTTTGAGATGGAAAAGTTTCAGATTGATGTAGACCGTGAATGTCCTCACCGAAATATGACCTTGGAAAGATCAATATGACCTTGGTTAGATCAATATGACCTTTGTTAAATCAATATAACCTTGGTTAGATCAAAATGACCTTGGTTAGATCAATATGACCTTGGCTAGATCAATATGACCTTGGTTAGATCAATATGACCTTGGTTAGATCACTGCACGATGTAAAAAGTGCAATATTTGCAAGTCTCATTAGTGAACAAAGACGAGAGATGGTTTGGATGGATATGTAATTGGATCCTGTGTTCACCTTCTGGTCGCAGTCATCGTGATCGATCCTGTAATCGTAATTATTCTTTAGCGCCTTTTCAAGTGTCGTCTGTGTTTGCATCGCAGGGTCCTGTGTCGCGGGTGTTGTTGGTCTTCGAATGCCTCGCTATTGTCTGTTCGGAGACACGGTCAACACGGCCAGCCGAATGGAATCGACTGGAACAGGTATACGAAAAGTCAGAGATTATAGTTTCCGAGCTTTGCCATTTCAGTCATGCAAGGAGCCCCGACCCAACCAGACGCATAACGACCAGCATTAGATGAATTAATTCATTTTAGAGATATCCTGCGCACAATAAAATAAAACCTAGGCTAAATAGCAATGAAAATATTAATAATAAAGTTGTTTTTGTCATTTTAATCACTACTCTAGCGATCGATTGTGGCGACGTCATTGACTTTAGAGAAGCTAAATGATCTTTTTGAAGTCTACATACTTTTTAGAGTAGATGCCTATTGAAGTATAGCCTAATAAACTTCTTCTTGCCCTTGGGCCACAGACGCTGAAACCAGAGGAAGCATGTGTCATTGCTCTCGGATACAAAGAACTTCACTTCTCGTTGAGTTTTAATGCGTAGCATCTTTCAGCTTATATGCAGAAAATGCAAAAGCAAGTCAATGCGTCTACAGGTCTCGTTATGTGTCTTTATAGGAAGAGACTTCATTCACTTACGTGTCAATATTCATTCATTTGTTCATTCAATCATTCACTCATTCAGTTACTTCATTCTCTCTCACTCAATCTCACTCTCACTCACTCACTTTCACTCACTCACTCACTCACTCTCTCGCTCACTCAATCACGCACTCACTCACTCACACTCACTCACAGTGACTCACTCATTCACTATTATTCACTCACTCACTATCACTCACTCACTCCCTCACTCGCTCTGTCTGATACATTTCTTCTAGCTTTCCGAATCCACGTCAGCTCGGCCACAAGAGAGATTTTACTTCTGCTCGGTGGTTATAACCTCCAGTTCAGAGGAGAGGTGGAATTAAAGGCAAGTTCTATTCGTATTAAACGGAGGATAGCTAAGTGGTTTGAATGCTCGATTGTCAATTGAGAAACTGGGATTCAAATCCCAATGCAGGTCAGAAACTTGATTGTAGACTTCTGCTTCACCAGCGCCACCTATTGCCAATTCAGCTGCAATGAGTACATTGACCTTCGTACAGTGTCATTGGGATGAACTGACGGTGAGGGAGACGACTAGCCAACCTATGTGATATGCCGAGGTTAAGAAAATAAAGTCGCTACTGCCTCAAGCCATTGGCTGTTTCAGGGCATATGAATATTATTCAGGACCGTTCTTCTTTTGATTCTTCCTTTTTCCATAATCTATTCTTCTGTAGACTTAGCCTTCTATACTCTATCACCCTTTTAGGTATGAATGCAACACGATGTCCACCTAAACTTACTTCATTTTGTTAAATAATGTTCAGTATTCAGTTGCACTTTATTGTGTTTCGTTTCATTGAATTAAATAATTAACTCTGAAGAATTATTAAAAGTTTTACGAACGTTATTTGAATTAATTAAATGTCGCGACTGTTTACTTCATGTAAAGATTCGATTCTGTTCGACTATGATTACAGGGTAAAGGAATACATAAGACTTACTGGCTCGTAGGCAAGGATGGATTTACGAAACCCTTACCGGAGGCACCAGAGCAAGTTGGGTAAGCACTTTGGATTTCGCTAATCAATATTAGGCCTATTGTGAACTCATTGGAACATGTCAAATAATGATTTGTGATTCACAGTTCTTTGGTGGAGGTGGTGGTAGAGGTGGTGGTGGTGGTGGTGACGATGACGATGATGACGATGATGATTATAATGATGGCGATGTCAATGACGATGATAATGATAATGAATTTATTGGCACTCGGTATTTTCTAAAGCAAAGCAGTAATACAAATTAGCAGGGCATTCGAAAATTGTATGAAAATTTAATTTAAGATCATAAATTAATAATGAAAGCTGTAAATGCTCTCTATAAGTACATGTAGATAGTGTAGGAGTTATTACAGTGGTTGCAGTACATCTGTTTCATGTCCAGTAAGACCTACATTTTGAAACTATGAATCGACAGAGACAGCATTAAGTTGTCTGTGCATGGGAGGCGTTTTTTAGCCAGTAAATGCAAAAATTTATTGTTATCTCAAGAGTTAGATGCGGTGAAGGATCTTAAAAAATCACAAATGAGTTTATAAACTTTTCACATGGATTTTGATATGCGACAATTTTTTTAAATGAACTCAAAATAATAATGTTTTATTTCATATTTTGCTAACAGAGAAGACAACCACGGGTAAGAAAGACATGATATCTCGCTAAATACAATTATACATGTAGGATGACGTTGTTGTCTCGCATGTCATCCGTTGTCATTTGTCTTTGTATACAAACTTTAACACTGTCTACTGTCATGTGTTGTCCCCAGTCTTATTTCACTTCATGTTGTGATGTGTCTGAACTGTTTGCGATCGATTCTAGTCTTATAGTTGGGCAAATGTGATTGGAGGAAAATATGTGAGAGATAAATACAATGGCCGACAAGACACGACGCATATATCACGTTGCAAAGAGAATAACGATGGATGAGATGGGTGGATGGATGGATAAATGGATGGATGGATGGATGGACGGATGGGTGTGTGTGTGTGTGTGGTGGATGGATTGATGGATAGATTGGAAATAGATGTGTGGGTGGGTGAATGGGTTGGTGCATTGGATGGGTCGCTCAGTTGGTTGTCGATGGGTTTGTGTGGATGGATGGATGGATGGATGGATGGATGGATGGATGGTGGATGTGTTGGATGGATGATGGATGGATGGATGAATGGATGAATGGATGGATGGATGGATGGATGGATCGATGTGTGGAATGGTGGATGTACGGACGGATAGGCAAATTGACAGACGGACGGGTAGAGGGAATGACATAAATAGGATGAAGAAGCGGTAAGTTCGGACGAGTGAATTATTTATTAATTGAAGGGCTTGGAGCAATAACAAGGTATGTCGACATACCTATGTCTTGCGAAACAGTATGCCACCGTGAGCGGAAGATGGTAATCTATCAACTCTGTAAATTTGGTACAGATCTGAATAGTTTTGAGCGCTGTTTTTCAAAAAACGTTATGTCAACATAACATGTTATTGCGCACTCGTCAGAGTTCGACCATAACTCTACTGCAATATCCCGGTATGACGACATACATTGCCGTGTTTTCTTACAAACTTTGTATTGAAGCCGGTGCAACAATGAAGTTATTTGACATAATCTGTTATTGCTCCCACTTTCGTTTGAATTGGATGCAATTTCTACAGTTATGTCATTAAAACTTCTTATTGCACTGTTTTTACATATAAGATATATCGACAGTACTACAGTTATGATGACTTACCATGTTATTGCATGATTCTCGAACTGTGTAATAGAGACAGTTCAGTGCAATAATAAGGTATGTTCACTTATTCCAGATGGCATGTGTGGTATTGCCGCTGCTAAAAAACGCTTTGTCGACACAACCTGTTATTGCACCAGAAATGATACTGATGACTGAGTGTTCGTGTTGCAATAACCCGATATGATGCTAAATGTATAAAAAATAATAATAACTTCATCTTTTGCATTGAAACATTTACAAATTTCATTAAAGACAACTTTAAGGTACATATTGCTTAAAACAGTTTGTCGATATGTGATCAAATAGCTTAGATACGGCTGTTTGAAGTGATAAATCTTTGAAGTCGATTTCCCAACATTCATGATTTTCGACATACCTTGTTATTGCTCCAAGCCCTTCAATTGTTGTTATTGTAGGCTTGGCGCCTATGGCATCGCAGGTCTTCAGGCGAACAACACAAACAACACAAACAACGCAAACGACAAGAAGAGCCCTACTCAAGTGAGTTGAACCTCAGCTTCCTCCACCGTTACCGTTGCATCCACTCAACGAATCTCACCCTTTCGTCAGACCCAGGTATACCACAACGTAGATAGCAGTCTTCCTTGTATCAACGGAGAGTCTTAGATTTTACTGAAAATAGTGACTGTTTTAGACGAAAGAGGACTGCGACAGTCACTGAACGAAATGTGAGAATGAAACTTGTTAGCTCTGGCTTCATTGGAAGCGCTGTGTTAGACTAAAAAACTGCAGTTAATTGAAGATGTCAGTTTTGCACTGCAGTCTGACAATTGCAGTAAAATGACTGCGTCAGTTAAGAGAGTTTTGTCCCGTGGAGACCCTAGTCCGGTCGCCATAGAGAACCGAGTGACAGAGAAGGCAAGATAGTTGTCAGGAGACTGCAGGTTCAAGCGAAAAATTCCAGATGAAATTCGCTTATTGCCATCACTTCGGCTATTTACAATTACATGTAAACGAGAGATCTCCACATATATACAAGGAGTTGGGGTACGGTAGTGTAGTGGTGGTGTAGTTTCCTTGAAGCCGGAAGGTTCGAGGTTCGAACCCACCTCAAGTCGCCGCGTAGGGACCTTGGGCAAGGCCTTCACTCGCAATTGCTCAGCGCTTCGGCGTGAAACTCCGATGTAATGTCCGCTCTGCAGTCGGGAGCGCCTCTGAGTAGAGTGCTTGAAGGGGCGCTATAACAAGTGCACATACAAACAAACAAATAATAGAAATTTTAAAAAATACTTTGAGTAATCACCACTAGTGTTCATTTAGGATTTTAGAGTAAATCCGAGAGTGTGCCATCGTTTGTTTACATTCCGTAGGCCTGACGCCCATGCATGGGCTCTCTTAGCTATTTCTGCAAGAGACGCAAAACTCATGGTCACGGTAGAATTTTTAGCAAGAACTTGAAAACTGCAAAGCAGGAATTTAAGAACATGGGTATTTTTCATAAAGTTTCTGATTATAATTTGTTTCAGTTTAAATCTGCATATCACTACTGTTTTAGGGCGTAGAAATTTGTACAAAAACCGAACACTGCATGTAGTTAAAAGTGGCTTTTAATTTTCAGGGGGAAGTGTTCCTCAATCCTCATGCTCCTATGTGCGGGCACCCACGGAAATGCCTTTGTATTCGAGCTGCCCCGATTATGCAACTTGCTTCTTACTGGAATTTAAAAACCTAATTTGATGAGGTTACAAAAATGGCAATTGCGATTTTTATAACTCCAAACTATGGGCACAGAACCTATAACACTAATACTGAAATCATTGCTGCGCATAGAAAGACGAACAGCTGCTTTGGAATCTTGAAAATAATCTCCTACTGCAACAATTGAGCCTGCAATGACTTGCAATATAATCTTGGTGTGTGACTTGTCTGCGCCTCAGCAAAGAGCTTCTTCAAAGTAGGATCCTTGCGCTGTGGGGTTGCCTACACATGCGGGTGTGAAAATGTCTAGAAGATGAGTTTTTTTTAGTCTGGTCTCATTTAAGCAACGGTTGTCGTTTGCATTAAGAAAAATTTAGTTGCGTTTTGACAACGGTTGTCTGTTGCAGGATGCCAGCAATGCAACGCGTGCTATGGTAGTTCCGTCACCATTGTTTCAGTCCTCAGTTGGATCGCGGACAGTCAAGAAAAATTCTGACAAAGCACAAAGGCAATAGTCACTAGTTTGAGTACTAAAAGACCTAGCCTACTTATTTTTATTAATCTATTTATCAGGCGTCAAGCTTGTTTCTTATAGGCCTAGTTCCATTCATTAATAATAGGCCATATAAGTAACAAAACTCGTATTGATCAGGTCTATTTATAAATGAATGAAGCCTTAAAAAAACGATAGCCAACGTCAGTTTTTTAAACGAAACAATGCAGGAAGTCTCAGTTATAGACCATTCACAGTGGTAAAATGATGAGATGATAAGATTTTCAGCGCATTGTCTGCGCTTCGAAGCCCGGTGCATATTAACTTCAAACTGACAGCGTTCTGCGTTCCGTCAATCAAGTGCTCTACGAATGATCAGACAGTTGTAACGAGACCACAAGAAGTAGCCTATAGTTGGTCCGGTTGAAAGGTTCCGTTTATTCAGCGTTTAATAATTTCTCCGAAGCCGCTCCGAGGGAACTATACCGGGTACCTCATTTCTGATTAAAAAAGAGAATTCGTGTAATCGTTTGTTGCCATCTGTCACGAAGTTGGAATTTGCTTCGGGAGACAATTAACGTCAAAGACTTCCCAAATCTCATCACCTTTCGAAGGATGACTTGAACGTGAACTGATGTTGCGCGCAATCTGGAAATTAACTCCACTGATGTAATGACACCATTGTGGAAAATTGCGAGTTCAACGTTGAAACTTTCGGATTTTCTGGAAATAATTTCAACTGACGTCACGCAACTCGACAATTAGCCAGCCTATATAGGCCTATATATAGCCGATACCAAACTTCCCTCCGTATTACGCAACTTGCCGACCAGCTCAGCGATATTCCTCAGCTTACTTTCCATGCATGGGCGGAGACCTAGGGGAAGGGGGGACAGAGGCGACGGTCCCCCAATGGAGGTGTTGGGGGACGGCCCATGCATTTGCCCCCCTCCCCCACAATTGTTGAGCGTCACGACTAAAAAAAGGTCATCAACTTTTTTGGCGGCGAAAATAGAAAATTTCGTCGAGATTTCGACGGATGACTAAAAAAGGTCGTCAGAAATTTTGGCCGGCAAAAGATGGAAATTTTTCGGCGACACTCAGTCATTCGTCCGTCAAAAAATCTCGCGTCTTTCCGCCCACCCCCCCCCCCAAGTCTCCGTCCAGGTATCCGCCCATGTTTCCATGAATACATTAGATGGCCATATTAATATGTTGAATTTGAAGTAATAAAATCTACGGAGAAGATTACTTGACATGCATAGGCGTAGGAGGCGGGGGTCCTATGTTGACATGCAATAATAAGGACCCGATTGTTTCTAACGACGAACATCTTCTATTGTTACATCTTCTATTGTTGCATCTTGTACAAAAATTTCTTGTATAAATGAAAATAGTAGACTGATCTCTTATAATCGAACTCTGCAGCATATTTTGTTGAACGTTTGTTTTATAAATCGATTTTTTACGATCTTTCTTTTGTGTGCATAGCTTTAAATTCCAAATACAGCAAATCAGTCTATCTAGCCAATCAATCAATCAATTAATCAATCAATCAGTCAATCAATTAAACAAACCAATCCTATTCCAATCAGTCGGTCAAGCACTTCGTCAATGTGACCGGTTAATACTGCTGCAAACAGCAGGTGATTAAATACACTTGTACAATACATTAGATTAGGATATTCTACTTAAGCTGGACCATGTCACACAAGTGAAATAATTCTGGTCCACTGCCTTGAAGTTCTATTATTAGCTTCGTATGTCCCATGATGTAAGAAATACGATGGTGACCTCACATACGTCTCAAACTTGGCTAATTTAATTATATTCGCCAGATGACAGCAGTGTCGTTCGAAGTGTCGCTTTATTCAAGGCCCGTTTAGTAAACGCCTACATCATTGTATGTCCTGAGAGTGGCGTTTCTTCGCGTATAATCGCCAGATGTCGCTAGCAATAAACACGGTGCCTTAGAGTGACTTGCATGCTCGAATAAGCAGCTATCTCTGTCTATGTGTGTCTATGTCTATGTCGATGGCTGGAGACAGAATTATATTGGGATCAATTAATAATGATTAAGTAACTGCGTGGGTCGCGTGGCTGTAATGGGTATTTTCGTTGCCTTGCAGCCGGAGGGTTGCAGGTTCGAATCCGTGCACCTCAAGCCGCTTCGTAGGAACCTTGAGCAAGTCCTTCATTCGCAATTGCTCAGCGCCTCGGAGTGAAACTCCGATTCAGTGTCCGCGCTGTACGGCTTTAGTCGGGATCGCTTTTGAGTGGAAATCTAGAAGGGGCGCTATAACAAATGCACATACATAAGCCTACTCTCATTAGTAGCGTTTCATCATCATAATCGAAATCCTTGGGCTAAATTCATTCATTCATTCATTCAAGAATTTATATAGCGCTTCTTCAAGGCGACTACTCAGAAGCGCTCCCGACTCTAGCACGGCAAAAAAGGACAGTTTTGAGTTTAGTAAAAAATGTTCCAGTAATAACCCCAGCAAGTAGACGTAGTTCCTGTGGAAGCTCATTCCACACAACTGGAATCAATCATGCCCGTAGGTGTCCGGTGCCACTCTCTGTTTGAGTCTGTCTCGCGTCATGTTGCCCATCTTCAACCTGTCCGGTCAGCAGGTCCATGCCATTAACATCTTGAACCAGCTAGACCACCTTGTATGATGAAGAGAATATTGGGAGAGAGGCACGAAGGACAACCTGGGTCAATGCCCGTATGTGTCCCACGCTCTCTCCCCCCGACTCTCTCCACTGGTCTGTACTGACCGGCCTGTGCATGTCAGCTCCACATCATGACACCTTGAAGCATCTGGGTCGCTAAATCACTTGTGCCATGGTTTTTGCGGATTTCAATGGTCTTGGTCTTTTACTGCCAGTGTATCTCCAGTTTCTCCACCCATCTGGCAAACCTTCCTCATTTTATCCGGGCTTAGGACCGGCACAGGGAAGTTGCTGGTTCCCTGTGGCAGAGGATGGATGCAGTTTAACGTCGTGCCCAGGACACTTAGTAGCACACTTAGTAGCAGGACACTTAGTAGCGTTTAGGGTGTAAAAAATCAGGAAAAGTATAACGTTGAATAGGGCCTAAATCTTTAAGTATAAAACTCAAAGTTTGTCCTTCTGTGTGTGGGATGCACCAATTTTGTCCGGAGGCCTACTCGGAAATTACAGCGATTCGTTTAAAAAAAAATTTTGCAATCGATTCTTACCCACATTTGGAGTTAAACGCCACTATTTTCGGCTGCCAATTCACTTTATAAGTCCCGAGATGTCAACATTTAAACTTGCACGCGATAAGCGATTCAAAATCCATTCACGTTGATCGCCTCCATAAGGCCTCCATTGCCTACCAGAGAACTACAGCCAATGGCATGACGGTTTGAGGTCACGTGATATTTACTTCTATCGAAAATATTTGCGAGGATTATTCTCGGCTTTTTTCTTCTGATCCACACGAGAAAATCATAAAGATCGCGATCCAAAAATCTTTCCATATTTTAAATTTTGCTGTTATAAAAACGATATATTAGACACGGCATAATTATGTTCACTAAACTCATGACGTCATTATTTTGAGCTCAAATCTTAACGTCACATCTCGCCAAACCGCGTAGCAAACATGTTGTGGACGTAAATAATGCGAATATAACTGCAAATAATCGGAATAAAAAAGCGTAGATTTAAAAAACTTCCTTTATCTAAGTGGCAAAGAACAATTTATGAAAAAAGCACGTTGCGCTGAATGGTAGTATCTTTTCTGAAAAAGTCGTTTTTCTCAGTTACGTGTCGAGTGGACTTAACGGGTTTTGCTCTTCGATTATTTACCAGACCTGTACACCTAGCGGAGAAGTTCGTCACTTCTCCTTAACGCGGGGGTCGATGGAACCCGGGGTCAGAATGGTGAAGTCGGAACGGGGTCAGGCGTGGCTGGGGACAAAAACTTATATTTCCCGGGCAACGCCGGGTAATCCAGCTAGTATATAATAAACCTATGTAAAATAATTTGCCATAGGGGCCCGGTAGAGTAGTGGTTAACACGCTGGCCAAGAGTGCGAGAGGTTGCAGGTTCGAGCCCCCGTTGGGCGGATTTGCTTTGTAGGCTGCCATTGGCGCCGTGTAATTACAAAGCTGTCTGTTCAGTTGATAGTTAAGTTTAATTAAGATTACTGCATAACCTGTAAATGTAAAGCGCAGTGCGTTTGCAGGCGCTGAATTAAAGAAAAGATTATTATTATTATTATTATTATTATTATTAATTACAGACTAATTAATCACAACAACCAAACATATGACTGGACGACATGACTTAACCATCACGATTTGATCCACAGGCACAATGGTTAAAGGCAAGCGCATCTGCCATTGTGTAATTTATGTGCATCCAATTGATATATCTCACTCGCTTTTTCTCAATTAGTATAAAATAAATGATTTAATCATAAAGTTTGTTGATCATTTCTGTCCGATTAGAGTCTAAGCCTACAGAGTCAAAATGTCCACATCTTACAAGAGCACGTGTTTCAATAAGAAGCAGAGCTAAAGGGAATTTTGTCACGTCAGAATAATCACCGATGGTAAATTCACCTGTCTAATTAGATATCATTCGTAGGAATCTGTTAGGATAGAATCATTTTCTGCATGGTAAGTTTGCATGCAAAATCAACCAAACACCAGCATAGGCGCAACCACCCTATGGGACCCACGGGACGCGTCCCCCCCAACTTTTGGGTGGTCCCATTGACTTTATCATTATGGTCCCCCCAACTTTTAGGACGTGATTCATTTGGTCCCCCCAACTTTTAGGACGTGATTGCGCCTATGAACACCAGCTCTATCTATAATTGTGAACTGCATGTTGTGCTCAGCTATATGGTATACTGTAAATTGAGAGGTCGGGGTTAAAATCATCCCAGGCAGCACGGCAGACTTCTGCTCCACGTGAACGTGTGCACACACACATACACGCACACACACGCACACACACGCACGCGCACACACACATAAACAAACAAACACACACACACACACACATAAACAAAACACACATCTATATTAGCCAACTCAGTTGTAATGAGTACATTGACCTGTTGGTTGGATGAATAATGAATAGACGTCAATTGAGAGAACTGGTGCACCGAGGCTAAGCAAATGAGGGCGCTTATACTCTTCATACTATATATAATACTATATGTATAGTATTATACATTAGGCAGTCCATATATATATAATACTATATATATATAGAATTATATATATATATCATTTTATATAATACTATACATATAGTATTATATATATAATACTATATATATAATATTATATATATATAGATATATATATATACAGGGTGGGCCAGCATAAATGTCCCGACTTTGCACGCGTATAACTTCGCCAATTTTTAACATTTATTTATACTTTATGCATCAAATTAAAGGTATTTCACTCTAGTACTAACTCTAAAAAAGTCGAACTGATACTAGTCTCGGTTTTAATTATATGCCCGGAACAGCGCTAGCTACCATATTTTGCTGTCATTTGTGACGCAACCTGGCGCCGTTGACAGACGATGATCGCGTTTCGATCTTAATTTTACGAACTGGTAAGGGATTTAATTCGTTTGAAATGATTAACGAATATTCTAACAGAGGATGGAATAAACAATACCTTGTATTATCTGCTACGGAAAATTAATAAAACAGGACTTTCTACTTGCAAACCATGGGAATCGGAACGGACGGCGCTCACATCCGCTAACATTGCTCGTGTGTCCGCGTACATTTGCAGTCAAGACAATGACCAGGGCAGGCCCTGCATGCAAATTCAGCGCAAAACAGGCCGTCTTGGAAGCACTGAATAGCGTATTGGAAAAGATTATAGACCTAAAGTTAAAGTAATTTGTCGACGAGAAGTCCCACGAACTCTCCAGCTCTTACGCAGAGAAACGACTGGCAGCGTGCAAGCGTCTGAAGCAGCGCATGGAAGTGCACGACTGTTGGCAAAATTGAAAGGACGCGGTTTTGCGATTAGAATATACTCATGGTAGGGACCCTACAAACACTCAAAATGATCGTGTCTACGCGCGTTTTAGCAAAAAACGATAGAATTTTCCCGGGAAACGGCGTCATAATGCGTCAGTAATGACAAAAAACGGTAGCTAGCGCTGATCCAAGTATATAATTAAAACCGAGACTAGTATCAGTTCGACTTTTTTAGAGTTAATACTAGAGTGAAATACCTTTAATTTGATGCATCAAGTATAAATAAATGTTAAAAATTGGCGAAGTTATACGCGTGCAAAGTCGGGACATTTATGCTGGCCCACCCTGTATATATATATATATATAAAGACTGCTTTTCTTCGTCTCTTCTCTGGACACGTGTTGCATCAGACGGACAACAGATGTGTAGCTAAATGGACGTCATCCACCGAATTAGTCATTACTCACTCTACTCCTGCTCCTCCTCCTCCTCCTGCTCTTTCTTCTTCTATGCTCCTCCTACTTCTCCTACCGCCCATTCATTATGGACAAAGATAATTTTCACATTATGTTCATTTCCAAGATTTTATGCATAAGGAATCTTTAGTAGGACTAATTGGCCAGGATATAGAGAGCCGTTGCTATACAGGAATCAGCCAAGTAAACACATATGTATGTATGTATGTATGTATGTATGTATGTATGTATGTATGTATGTATGTATGTATGTATGTATGTATGTATGTATGTATGTATGTATGTATGTATGTATGTATGTATGTATGCATGCATGCATGCATGCATGCATGCATGCATGCATGCATGCATGCATGTATGTATGTATGTATGTATGTATATGCGTGTATATAATTATGTATGATGTGTGTGTAACACAAGTAATAACTTCTAATAAGTCGCTATAGAGACATTCATATGTATAGTCTACATAAGTCTGCAATTGATAGCCTCACTAAGATGTGTGCCTAACAATCATTATAACCTCCAACGATGTATAGCCTACTTAGACCTGATGTAGGACCTGTAACATATATGGCTCTCAATACACATTTATATTATCGGTAGCGTAACAAGTTGCGTCAAACGCCTATTACAGATCAAGTGAGGGATATAATTACGGGCTTCGTTCCGCTTTCTCCCCGATAACCAATGTTTACCTAACGGCGTCCGTCAGTTGGGCCTTAGACGAAGGCACCCGGTCCCAGCGGCTGACCGATAAGCCCAACGACGACCGAGCAAGGGCTGCGACCTGCTCGGCTGCTACCGCGCTAGACGGGGGCTCGCGGACGACGTGTAACGACATGGGCGGAGGTTGGATTGCGTGCCCCGGGGGAACTAAGGAACGTTATCGCTGGCAGCTGGCACTTGATAGCCCCCCGAGGGACTGGAACGTCGACGGTCCGATGGAAATGATCGTTTCTGTCGTTCTAATTAGATTCGCAAGCCACGTAATTAAAAGCATTTGTAACTACACGACGATGATGCGGTTATATGCGTTGCTTTGTCCAGTGGAATTGAATTTAACCCTAATTTTCAAAGAAATTGACTTAATTAATTAATTTCCAAAGAAGCATTATTCAATGCAAGTAGGCTACTATTATAATTACATAATTTTTCAATGGAATCGGACTAATGGCAGTGGGCCATGTCGAGTGGAGTTTGTACTTAGACCACATGCTGTAATTTTAGAAAATATAGCTGGCAATCCACCCATGACACCAGTCCACTTCATCCGCCCCAAACTGCTGTCCTCGGTGCCAACCCCTCAATTTCCTCGCATCCCCGTCGTTATGCGCGCCTTGCTAGGCGTGGTGCATCCCTGACAATTCCCGGAAATACTGACCCTTTGACCCCTTGACCACTTGACCGAGCCCAAGTGTCAGGGCGGGTCATCATCCAACTAACTCCCCCCTCCTCACAAGCACGCCACTCCCCAGCGAGTAAAATTACTGGCAAACAGAGCATCTCCTTCTAGCGAGCTAGGGATCGGTTTTCGATGGGCGGATCTTGGAACAACGGGAATGGGACGAAGGGCATCATCCTTGGATTCAATCCAGAAAGAAGGAGGTTATGCATTCTACAGCACCCGCTAGGAGGGTGGACCGCCAGGAGGGTGGACCGCCAGGAGGGTGGACCGCCAGGAGGGTGGACTGCTGGAAGAGTGGACTGCCGGGTTGATAGGCAAATCGCAGTTGGGACGATGATGTTTTGTCGATCTGTCTCCACCTTCTGTTTCTTGTCCGTCTGTCTGTCTGTCTGTCTGTCTGTCTGCCTGCCTGTCTGTCTGTCGGTCTGTCTCTCTCTCTCTCTCTCTCTCTCTCTCTCTCTCTCTCTCTCTCTCTCTCTCTCTCTCTCTCTCTCTCTCTCACTTTGGTTCTCAATCCGCCTCTGAACAGTTGAAAAGTTTAAGAACTTTAAACACGATCTCGACATATATAATACAGCGAATAGCGCGAATTATCGCATCATTTCGAAGACACGATTTTCTCTAGAACTAGGCCTATATTATTATGCCCTATATGCATACGTTCGCCGATTACGATCAAGTTGGGTGCGCATAGTTCTTATCCCATCTGGTGCAGTTTGACCGTTGTCTGCTGCGTTAGGACGGTGCGGCGAAACTAGAAACAAAATCGCCGCGGGTACACAGTTGCGCGCCGCAGTCATGATCGTATATGGTGCTGCCAAATCTATTTAGAGGCCGGTATGGATCGGGCAGACGTTTTACCCCAGAGGGTTCGTACGGACGCTGCCACGTTGGGGGGGGGGGCGGGGGAGGCGGGGGTCATGAGCGACAAGACACGACTCATTTATTATTTGGCAGAATGAATGGAATTATAATGACCGCTGGACCTCCGCGAAGGCCTGCTCATGCCAAGGCCACGTATACGTGGGGTTACACTGTGGCAACGGGAGAGTATTATTTAATAGATATTAATAAATAGGAAAATATTAATAAATGGCCATCCCATAGGATTCTACTCTGTAGAGTGGAAATTAGCTGCAGTCTTATTTAGAAGATGAGAATTCAATTCAATTCATAAATTGATGGCCAAATTATAAGTTCACGTACATCTGATTGAACGGTTCATGTGTGTGTCAAACCAAAGACCCAAAATGAGCAACATAGTTCCGCTAGTAGGGTATACATAGGCCTAAACCGTTTTCCACTTCTATTTTATATGTGTGATAAGCGACATTGACCATCATTAAACATGAATAAGAACAAGTCAAACCGTGCTATAGAAGGTGCAGAAATGAACAGTGCAGTTAATAATACTCTGCAGGATACATGTAGTAATACGCATGAATATTATTTATTTATTTATAAATTTATTTTCATCTGATGAATTTTACGTATCTTAAATTATTCTGATATACATCCTACGCAATCAAATTTATACCATTTTTATTCTGTTTTGGGAGATTAGCTCAGTGGGCAAGGAATAGGAATTGCACAGAGTAGGCCAACGAACCATGCAGAGCAGAAAACTGGCTTAAAATATTTGAGCGAACGTAACATAGCTCTATGCGATATTTACTGCAAAATCTGGCTTAAGAAGAAGAAGAATGTTTCCATAAGCAATAACCACGAAAGGCAGTCACTGTCATGAATCGCCATGTATATATAGCGATTTCATTTACTTGACCTTGGCATATGTCCATAGGCGGAGACCTGAGCCGAGAATTGGGGGGGGACGGAAAGACGCGAGATTTTTAGAAAAAATTCTGACGACCGGCGAAATCTCGGAAAAAAAGGTTATTTTCGCCGCCCAAAAAGTTGATGACCTTTTTTTTAGTCATCCAGCCAAAATCTCGACGAAATTTTCTATTTTCACCGCCAAAAATATTGATGACTTTTTTTTAGTCATCCGGCCAAAATCTCGACGAAATTTTCTATTTTCACCGCCAAAAATATTGATGACTTTTTTTTAGTCATCCGGCCAAAATCTCGACGAAATTTTCTATTTTCACCGCCAAAAATATTGATGACTTTTTTTTTAGTCATCCAGCCAAAATCTCGACGAAATTTTCTATTTTCACCGCCAAAAATATTGATGACTTTTTTTTAGTCATCCGGCCAAAATCTCGACGAAATTTTCTATTTTCACCGCCAAAAATATTGATGACTTTTTTTTTAGTCATCCGGCCAAAATCTCGACGAAATTTTCTATTTTCACTGCCAAAAATATTGATGACTTTTTTTTTAGTCATCCGGCCAAAATCTCGACGAAATTTTCTATTTTCACCGCCAAAAATATTGATGACTTTTTTTTAGTCATCCGGCCAAAATCTCGACGAAATTTTCTATTTTCACCGCCAAAAATATTGATGACTTTTTTTTAGTCATCCGGCCAAAATCTCGACGAAATTTTCTATTTTCACCGCCAAAAATATTGATGACTTTTTTTTTAGTCATCCGGCCAAAATCTCGACGAAATTTTCTATTTTCACCGCCAAAAATATTGACGACTTTTTTTTAGTCATCCGGCCAAAATCTCGACGAAATTTTCTATTTTCATCGCCAAAAAAGTCTTGACGCTCAAACATTGGGGGGGGCAAATGCATGGGCCGTCCCCCCAACACTTTCATTGGGGGGACCGTCCCCCCCTGTCCCCCTAGGTCTCCGCCCATGCATATGTCAGGTCGGAGGAACTGCTCCGTCGGAGGACATGCACTTCTTCCTCTTTCTTACCAATCTCCGTATACGAATCCATTCTCCTCCGATGAGTTTCTCTTGAAGTGGTGCTATATAAATTTTAGAGTACGAGTACGATTATAGGGTCATTATCATCTTCGTCGTCATCATCATCATCATCATCATCATCATCATCATCATCATCGTCATCATCATCATCATCATCATCATCGTCATCATCATCATCGTCATCATCATCATCATCATCATCATCATCATCATCATCGTCATCGTCATCATCATCGTCATCATCATCATCGTCTTTCTCCTCCTTCTCCTCCTCCTCCTCCTCCTCCTCCTCCTCCTCCTCCTCCTCATCATCATCATTTTCAACATTGTCGTCGTCATCAACATTGTCGTCGTCATCATCATTATCACCATCATCATCATCGTCATTGATTCACTGTCATTGGTTCTCGACTCAATCCAATTGGCGCCATTATGTTGGTGCGAAAAAAGTGCAAATAAATCTGCATTGTCCTAGGCCCGCTGTCTTATATCTCTTGTGCCGTAGCCATATTTAGTGCAGTTCCTGTTATGATAAATATTATAGTTTCACGCACGTGCACCCACTACCTGCCAAAATCGTAGGGAAGCGAAACAAAGGAAGACATACTTGCATTCTATGCACTCAGGATTGACCCCTATTTATAATAGATTATCTACGCCTTCTACGCACTGAGCCGTTACCCGAACTGGGAGCAATTTAGGACCCACTTTGGCGCCGCATTGGCATTAATTGCACCCCGCAACCTTACACCTCCTCTCCCTCCTTCTTCTTCCCTCTCCTCCTTACCCTCCTCTGTACCAGCTGACATGAATGCCGATAACAGTCGTTGTCTTCCTCTGCCAACGCCCCTTATCTCGCCAGTTCTTATCTGTGTGGCATGTCACGCTTGCGTAAGTAAGCAAAGCATCGCTGATGTTCGCGTACTATAGCAAACATATCATTGTAACCTTATAGCAGACACATCATTGTAACCTATTGCATCTGTCGCTTTGAGCCTTTGATTCATTGGTGTAAATAAAAAAATTGTTTGTGGTCATATACATATGCATGCAGATATAAGCACGCTTATAAATATATTATAGTATAATTATATAGATTAAATAGAAGACTGTATACCACGTTAAGCAGAGTAGAGAATTGCCGGGGGTGGGGTTGAGAGGGTTCAACCCCCAATCTTTCCTATGGCCCCATGGTGAAGTCTGCTTTTCACACACCAACTCCGCGCAGATCATAGTCATACCCCAAATTATTTTTCCACAATTCTCACACTGAATTTAGGTCTAGGCCTATAAAATATTATTCTTAATCTTGTTAACATAAATCACTTTTAGGTCAATAGATTCTAAAACAATGGCTTAATAACAACTTAGTTTACTCAAGAGCAGTGCATATATTTATACAAAAACTGCTGAAAATATCCAGTCAGCTTCTGCTGTGCTTCTATCAAATTGAAACAACTGAAAAGGAGTATAAATAAAATGAAGAAATATATAATAAACATCATCTTTTCATTTATGTCACCTTTTCTCATTCGCCATTAATGTTAAAAAGATATTACCTTAGCTTACTCAACAATTTCGATGTTCAAGCGCTGGCAAGCAGCAGTGCAGTACAAGGACCAGACGACCAGTGCAATCTCAAACAAGATATGTACACTCTAATTTGTGAAATTTTGTTTACTCAATAGCTCACTTAAACATTTGTTAAATGAGCAACCTAATGTAAGCCTCTTCCAACTTGCATACCCAGTACATTATTATACTCCTCCCTATTGTACATTTCTCCCAAAGATTCACATGTGCTACTTATCAGATAGGTCCATAATGCCAGTTAAATTTCCGTCTAGATAATAATATATATATTGTAAGTCTTGTTTCTATTAAACATGACATCATAATGGTGACTGCAGTGCCACCGTTGTATCGTTCTTATCTTCGGCTTTTATCTACGACTCGCCAGCCTTTATAATCGCCAGGCTACCGTAGTTCACGGGGCAATTTCTGCTATAAACGCCCTTCCACGATGCGGAACCCAAGCGCTAATCTCTCTGCGTTGTCGACTTTCGACGCTGGTTCCCTTAATGACATCGTTGTCAAGAGTGCGCAGCTGTTGACACTAACGACCGTCATTAGACTGCGAAGTAATATAACGGTGGACGACGACCCGTGCCAAGATATCTGGGATCTACCTCGTCCAAAGAGAGGAGGAGAAGGAAGAAGAGGAGGAGGAAGAGGAAGAGGAGGAGGAGGAGGAGGAGGAGGAGGAGGAGAAAGAGGAGGAATAGGAGGAGGAGAAGGAGGAGGAGGAGGAGGAGGAGGAGGAAGAGGAGGCTGCGGCTGCGGCTGCGAAATAGATTCAGATAGTGTCAAGGCTGGTGCTTTCCGGCGTAATAATTAATAGAAGACGAGACTGGTTATTAATTTATACCCGTGTTTTCTGTCACACCGTCATCCGTTGTCTGCGCATAAAACACTCACATAATATAATTTTGCACAATATAAAAATGAAGCTTCGATTGAATGTGCCCTTCCTCCTCTTCCCCTCTTTCTCCTCCCCTCCTTCTCCTCCCTTTCTTCTCCTCCCCTCCTCATCCTCTCCTCCTGCTTCTCCTTCTCCCCTCCTCGTCCTCCTCGTCCTCCTCCTCCTCCACCCATTCCTCGTTCTCCTCTTCCTTTTCCTCTTCCTACTCCTCCCACTCCTCCTCCTTCTCCTCCTACTCCTCATCCTACTCCTCATCCTACTCCTCCTCCTCGTATTCCTCCTCCTCCTCCACCCATTTCTCGTCCTCCTCTTACTCCTCTTCCTCCTCATCCTCTACTATTAACCTTATTATCCTCTATTCTTCCTCTTCTTCCATGCCTGTCTCTTCGTCTTTGTTTCTGTCTCTCTATAACTACATCTGATGCATCTGCACAACAAAAGCTGTCTACTTATTTCCGACCACCTCGCAACCATTAAGTCAATATCAAATTTCAACGTATTGTATGTATTGCATATCATTTAACAAAGAATGCGCTTTGTTCGCATGTCATTCACCCGGTGTGCATATAATATTATACCTGCATCTTTTAACTTCCATCTGAGTGATGATGATATCTAACGTGAACCATCGTCGCCTATATAGCAACTGCAGTCTGTATCTTTCTGGGTTTAATGAAATTCATGTTTCATAAATCGCCTGAATTCCATCAACGCAATCAGACACAGAAATCGTCGACCCCCCCCCCCCCCCCCACACCCCTGCACACCGGTGGATATCCGATCCGTGCGCCTCACGCGACCCAGAAACACATATCCGGTCACAAATCAACCCAGTCGGGATTTATGGCTGTCCGAATTTCCTCTTTCCACCTTCCCAATTTCCCCCATTTCCCCCAATGCACCCCTTCCACCGATCCCCAGCCATCATCCGTAGCCCATTACTGGGGTTTCAATCAATCTGCATCAGTCGTCAATCACTTCCCGAGGTCTTGATTGCGCCGACGAATTCCTTCCTGGCCCGACCGCCAGAGGGAGATGGAATCCACGGCGCCTCCTCCTTTTCCTCCCTGGTCGCTAGGGGGCCCGCGGGGGGGGGGGGGGGGCGCTGCAATCTTTGCGTCCTGGTCGCGTTTTGGCAGGACGGGAGTGCATGCGTGTAAACAAATGAGGATGGGGTAGTGAACGCAACTTCTGGGATGGGAATGAGATACATGGAAAAGAGATATGGAACAACTGACACACAAACAAACAGATAAGCGGACGAGCAGACGGTCGAACGAATAGATAAGGAAACAGACAATTTCACTTATGCCAATAGAACAGGTTCCATGATCATGTGACGATGAAAACGTCGTGTGATTCTGACTGTTAATCTGTTATGTAATGTTATGCGTTGCAGCAATTTATTATTGAGGATATAATTATAATAGAATAGGATGTATAGACCTATATATATGTATGTATATGACGGTCGCCATTTGCCTTCGACCGAAAGAGGCAACAAAGTATGATTCACTTCGGAGGATGTTATATAGGCCTATGACAGAAAGGGAATGAGAAAGAGAGAGAGAGAGAGAGAGAGAGAGAGAGAGAGAGAGAGAGAGAGAGAGAGAGAGAGAGAGAGAGAGAGAGAGAGAAAGATTGAGAGAGAGAGAGAAACAGAGAGGCAGGCAGGCAGGCAGGCAGGCAGGCAGGCAGGCAGGCAGGCAGGCAGGCAGTGTTTGCCTGACTTTGCCATATAGATAACGACATATTTAACTAAATTAATGCGTGTATTATATATGATACCTGACACGTGCGTTATGCCCCCGACCCTCAGATTCCCTCTTGCGTCCCTATACATAGAGGAGGTGCGCAGACTTCGCTCTCACTTCAAACACGCCGCTATCATCAAAGGTTTTAAAGCGATTCCACCATCTCCCACGCACTATGGTCATAGACTCCTGGAGAAAACAGCAAAAGAACTGGAATCGAACTGCGAGATCCGCAGAGGGGTCTGCTGCATACTGCATGCCGCATGGAGCGTCATGCATGGGGTTTTCCATTATATATATCGGTCTATTTCCATTTACCCGTATATATAGTGCCCTATGACCAATGTCGATTGATTCCATTCCATTCCGTTCCAATTTATTCCATTATATTCCATTCTATAGTTCATTTTTCCCCATTCTATTCTGTTATATAGGGCTAAACTGAAGAGTTTCCACTCTATTCCATCCTATTCTATTCCATCCTATTCTATTCCGTTCTATTCCACTCTATTCCATTCTATTCTATTCGATTCTATTCCATTCTATTCGGTTCTACTCCATTCTATTCTATTCCATTCTATTCTATTCTATTCCAATCCTCATTATAGGATGATATAATTACACGATTTTGAATTTAGCAGTCGAGAGAAAGAGAGGGGTCACCCTAAGTGGCGTGGGCGATGACAGAACTAAATTAGAACCGGAGGTGACGACTTGGGATTCTTCCAGCGAGGTCCCCGAACATGGAGAAGTAAGCTGTCAATTGGAGCTGATGCTGAGCTGCGTGCTTCAGGGCTTTTAAATGTGCAGTTGCACGCATAATGTGCAGTTGTAAAAGTAAACTTGTGCTGCAGTGAAAATCGTGAATAAAGTTCCCTGCATGTCATCTGATTCGGGGTAATTTACCACGGATGACCGCAATGGAACGAAGGGGTTGTGCAATGAGTATAGTGAAAATGGTAGCCAACATTATCTTTTTACCTATAGGGTAAGTTTTTCAAGAACAATGACTAAAAAAGGTCGTCAGATTTTACAGCCGGTGATTTCGGCAAAATTTCCGGTAAATGATTGAAAAAAGGTCGTCAGAAATTGTCGGGAAAGGACGCACCAGATTAAAATTCCTGGTTGTGCAGTTCTTAAAATTTCTTAGAAAAAACCTTGTCGTGCTTTAATGCTAAAATTGATGTGAATCACGTCATGAGGAGTCTTTTTTCCACATCCATATGGCAAAAACCTTCAGATTTACGCCATATAGACAACGTCCATACGTTAATCTATACCTGTAAAGATGTTAGAAACTTTATTCCGAAACTTTGGCCATCAATGACATTGTTATGTTTCTATTTGATGTGCTTCGACGTACATGTAACTGAGACCCGTGTGTTACCAGTGTCTGTTTAATTTCGAAATAAACGAAGATATTATATATATATCATACAATAGTATATATAATTATATACTATACATGTATGTGTTTCTAGAATATTTTACTGTTTCGGCCAACTCAATGGATCATGTCTGTTTATTATCTTGTATACGCTCACCAAATGCGGTTAACAATTGGTCAATGAAAAAAAATCTTATTTTTATTCTATTCAATTCTATTATATTCTGGTCTGTTCTAAACTAATATATAGCACAGAGTCCCGTCTAATTTAGTCTATAGGCCTAGCTATTCTATTCATGCATACTTGCTTGCTCACTTATACTGAACATCACCATCCACTTGTGGGGCGCGGTGGTGTAGTCGTGGCATTGTTGCCTTAACTGAAGCCGGAAGGTTCGAGGTTCGAATCCATCTCAAGTCGCCTCGTAGGGACGTTGGGCAAGTCCTATACACTCGCAATTGCTCAGCGCTTCGGCGTGAAACTCCGATGCAGTGTCCGCTCTGCAGCCGGGAGCGCCTCTGAGTAGGGTGCTTGAAGGGACGATATAACAAGTGCACATACAATCAAGTGCACAAACAAACAAACCATCTAGAACAAAGTTCTTGTCCAACTACTACAAATATGAATCCATGATCTGCCGCTGACCAAATCGCCTCAGCTCTAGCTGCTCAGTCAAATCTGGGGTGGGTAGTGGGGGGGGGGGGGGGGGAGAGGGCGACAGACCGACGGTACGGTACATGGCTCCACCTGCGCTGTGGTCTGTTAGTGATTAGTTCGGAAACAACCGAAATTTCCTGGTTTAATTTGCCCTAACGAAACCCTCCCAGAACACTAGACTCCGATCATCCCAGAAAGGGAGAGGGGTTTGGCTACCAAACCAGGAAGTATACATGGTGCGAATGAGAAAATCAGACACAATCGCATCGCGTTGAATAAGAATTTCGATTGCATAATATTATGTCCGTCTATCGGTCCCTCCAAACAGTTTTTATCTTTCTCCTGAAGTCTGGAATATTTTCTTCTTCTGTACGCGTCCTTCAGTCTGTAACTTTTACCGTGTTACTCTGCGCCGTGAAGTTTTCCTTGTATTTGCACGGGTAGAGACACAGACAGACAGGCAGCAAAACAGACAAGCAGACAGAAAGACAGACAGACAGCAAAACAGACAAGCAGACAGACAGACAGACGGACGGATAGACAGCAAAACAGAAAGCAGACAGAAAGACAGACAGACAGCAAAACAGACAAGCAGACAGAAAGACAGACAGACAGCAAAACAGACAAGCAGACAGACAGACAGACAGACAGCAAAACAGACAAGCAGACAGACAGACAGACAGCAAAACAGACAAGCAGACAGACAGACAGACAGACAGCAAAACAGACAAGCAGACAGACAGACAGACGGACGGATAGACAGCAAAACAGAAAGCAGACAGAAAGACAGACAGACAGCAAAACAGACAAGCAGACAGAAAGACAGACAGACAGCAAAACAGACAAGCAGACAGACAGACAGACAGACGGATAGACAGCAAAACAGAAAGCAGACAGAAAGACAAACAGACAGCAAAACAGACAAGCAGACAGAAAGACAGACAGACAGCAAAACAGACAAGCAGACAGACAGACAGACAGACAGCAAAACAGACAAGCAGACAGACAGACAGACGGACGGATAGACAGCAAAACAGAAAGCAGACAGAAAGACAGACAGACAGCAAAACAGACAAGCAGACAGAAAGACAGACAGACAGCAAAACAGACAAGCAGACAGACAGACAGACAGACGGATAGACAGCAAAACAGAAAGCAGACAGAAAGACAAACAGACAGCAAAACAGACAAGCAGACAGAAAGACAGACAGACAGCAAAACAGACAAGCAGACAGACAGACGGACGGATAGCAAAACAGACAAGCAGACAGAAGGACAGACAGACAGAAGGACAGACAGACGGATAGACGGACGGACGGACGCACAGACAGACAGACAGTCGGTGTGGGTGAACGGAGAGGGGGTGGGGTGGGTAGGGGGCGAGTGTAGCTCCCTCTGGTGTTTAGTCGCTCATCAATCGCCAGATGGGCGCATGGCTTTCGTCAGCTTGTGAGGAGGCGAGTGTAACGTGAAACAGATTGACGCGCTGCCTCTGCCGCCAATTATACGCGCATTGTCTCTACTTGCCCCTTGCCCACCCTCTACCCTCTCGCCTCCTACCGCTCGCCCACCAGCCCCCACTGCCTGCCTGCTAATCGTCCTTGTCCGTCCTTCTGTCCGTTTGCTTGCCGATCATGCTCGTGTTTTACATATCTTTTAGTTTGTTCGTTTCGTTATCTATGTATACGTATTCTGTTTCTGTCTGTCTGTATGTCTGTCTGTATGTCTGCCTGTATGTCTGCCTGTATGTAAGTCTGCCTGTCTTCCTGTTTGCAAGACTGTTCATCAATTGCCCGTCTCTATGCATCTCTCTGTCTGTCTGTCTGCATGTATTTCTACCTGCCTGTCTGTCTGCATCTCCGTCTGTTTCTCATCTGTATAGTATTGAGTCCATGTTTGTCTGCCCATATGCTTGTCTGTCCGGTCGTCCGTTCGTCCGTTCGCTTGTCCGTTCGCTTGTCCGTCAGCCTGCCTGCCTGTCTGCTTGTTTGTCTTCGTGTGTCTTGCTCCCTGAATAATCACAGTCGAGTATAGGCCATTATATATACTGTAGAACTCCTATGAGCCGTGGAGCACATGCGAGCTGCATATATATATATTATATATATTATATATATCTTATATATATTATATATATAAACAATGACTGAACGTGTGTCGTTAATTAGCGCCCTACTCCGTTCTCACCCCACTTCCACGCATCCCCCTCCCTCCGCCCACTCGGGCAGCTTCCTTCCCGTTTCCCAGATCTATTCCAGATCCCGGAAATCTTAGGGCAACGATCAAACAGTTCTACCCGGCGGAAGAAGGTCTTTGACTTATAAGTTGTTCCGGCAGCATCGGAAATATCCGATTCGATACTTATTAACAGATTTATTCGCCCACCCATCTATAATATATTACTTATGATACCTCTCCATTTCTATAATTATATTTGCAAGCTATGTATACTTAATTCACTCATTCATCCATTCATACGGTGTTTTGTCTCTTTATACAATCGCAACATGCATGTTAGACGCCAATTATGCCTGCATAGGTAGCCTAAAAGACCCTAAATACTAGTCTGGCTTCCTTTGTTGACTTCATGGTTCATATATCTTTTAAGCACAGCTCTATGGATAAGCGTAGACTTTTATAGCGCAACTACTTTTATTTTAATTATTTTCCCACAACCCTTCATGATTTTGTATACGGTCTGCTAAGCCAATTTTTTCGCGAGTGAACTCAATGTTCGTGTTGTATTTTGTTGATTCAACCGCCTTCGTCAACATATCTTCAACAAACCCACTCACCCATTATTTTTTCATTGGAGAGGAATGTGAGTATTTAAACGAATGCAGCATACTGCCTCCTCTAGTACGTTATCAAAGTTTGTGCCAGTGTCACTGTAAGATAAAGATGAAACTTGCAATGACAGTGAAAAACCGAGGAGATAAGTCCAACCAATTTTCGGTACATAATAATAATTATCATTTGATCAGCAATGACAATAGAGGGGGCGAGACGCAGAAGGGAATGGAACGAATGTGCTTGGAACGGCTTCAACCCCCTCCGCTCAAGGGAGTTGAAGACACGATAGAACAAAATGGAATAGACGAAATCGCGATGGGATAATGACTTAATGCTCAACTTGATTGACTGATTGACTCAATGAAGAATTGATTGTTCGATTGATAAGTTTATTCGCTGAACTGTGGTCACATTGGGTGACTTGATTGATTCATTGATTGATTGATTGACTGATCGATCAACTAACTGGCTATATAGTTGCCTAGCTGACCGACTAATCGACTTACTGATTGATTGATCAATTGTTTGATTGATTGATTAATTGATTGATTGATTGATTGATTGATTGGGCATGGCTTATAAATTATGGGGACAGACGAATGTATGCGTATATACGGATTAATGGACACACGAATGAATGAATGGATGAATGAATGGATGGATGGAGGAATGAATGGAGTATAAGTGAGTGAGTGAGTGAATGAGTGAGTAATTGGGCGAGTGAATAAATTAGTAAATTGGTGCATTGGTGAATAAATGAATTAGTGAATACACATGTATTAATAGCAAGTGACGAGTCTTGATCGAGTATCACCTTTAACGTGATCATAATTAGCATAGATCTATAGTAGGCTAATTTAATAATAGATTTATTTACTCTATTTCTTACATTTATATAGCGCCGAATTTGAAGAAATAAGATCGCATGATAGGAAATCGGCAAAATGCAACATTCGCATGACACTAATGCAGCGCTTGAGTGTTGCATCGTAGGCCTATAGGTTATGCAACAACAAGCAACACTTTACATCATTGTTTTACAAGTGACTTGCAACACGTTGCTTGCGTTACAGAATTAATAAATTAGTAGTTTCCTGTGAAATAATGTATCGTTTAACTGGAACCTGTGAGTATTAACAGTCTTCAGTAGTTTATTTACTTGTAAACAATCTGTCTCGTTTGTTTACATCAAGCACGCGGCGATCGACTTTCCAGTTTGACCTTTCAACTCTTGACCTTGTATGCCCTGGCTTCGCGCCTATCGAACTTCAGAGCCTCGTCATTTTGCAGCGGCATATATATACCATATATATATATATATATATATATATATATATATATATATATATATACATATATATATATACATATATATACATATATATATAGCACTGGTTCCGTCTGATATGATGAAAAGGTTCAGAGGGCAACTGCGTTGATTGACAGGAGGGTTGAAGGAAGAAGGAGGGGTCTTGGTGGCCTAGAAGCGGAGGTTTTTTAGGGCCTACCGCCGCCGTAAGCCATGAACTTCAGTATACAATATTATACATGCGTAAGCTGACGCCTGCAAAAGCAGACTGTCGATTGAGT
The DNA here is from genome assembly GCA_949752735.1 of Lumbricus terrestris. Classification (NCBI taxonomy): domain Eukaryota; kingdom Metazoa; phylum Annelida; class Clitellata; order Crassiclitellata; family Lumbricidae; genus Lumbricus; species Lumbricus terrestris. Next base: position 60,219,503 of record OX457038.1, read on the forward strand.
TGTGTTCGAGGGTAAAGGTGAACGCATTCTGTAGAAATGTAAGACCTCTGTTTACGACTGCATGCAGTGGACATCTATCGAAGAGCAATGAACACGAAACACCTATCGGAGGAGCGATGGAATTCTGTTTGATGATCCTCGGAAATGAAGACGAAGCTTGTCCGAAAGATGTATTGTTCTTGGTGATGAATGGTTGCATTTCTCTCTGTCTCTCTCGGTCTATCCTTATGTCTGTCTGCCACTGTCTCTCTCTGTGTCATGTTGTCTCTCTCCGTCTCTCTCAGTCTCTCTCTCTCTCTATGTGTCACTTTGTCTCTCTCCGTCTCTCTCAGTCTCTCTCTCTCTCTATGTGTCACTTTGTCTCTCTCCGTCTCTCTGTCTCTCTCAGTCTCTCTCTCTGTGTCTTTCTTTGCCTCTCTATGTCTCGCTCTGTGTTTCTCTCTGTGTCGCTTTGTATGCCTCTCTCTGCGCGTGTCGCTCTGTGACTCTCTCTGCGTCCCTCTTTGTGTCTTTCTCTGTATCTCTCTGTATCTCTCTGCGTCTGTGCCTGTATGTCTTTGTCTATCTGCCTGTCTGTCTGTCTGTCTGTATGCCTGTCTGTGTCTGCCTGTGTGTCTGTCTGTCTCTCTCTGTCCTACCGTGTATGTATCGGCCAAAGAATTTTTCAAATGTTGCTTATTTTTATGACTTTTATTGTATCGAGCATTTAAGGTCGGTAAATCTACACGGAGTCCATTCTGCAGGCTATAGCTTACAATCGGCCATTGATCTTTCCGACACGTTATCAATTTTTTCTACCTTTTAACCTCAGTGGGGCCTACTTCATGCACAGCATTACTCCGAGACTCAGAGTGGCTTTTGTTTGACGAATTTCAAGTGCAATTCACTTCCAGACTGAAAGAGACAGAGAACAGTACAAAGAGAGACGGATAGGCATAATAGAGACAGACAGACAGAGATAGACAGACAGGCAGACAGGTAGCCAGAGGCGGAGAGAGGAAAACAGAGATGGCAGCTGTAGTGCAAGACACGCTGTATGCGTATCGATGCCAAAATTTCCAACCCCCTTTGGATCCGTCTTTGATGTATTTGCTTAATATGTCGATATATTGCATCAATAGAATGCATGCTGTTGCTGCGGGTCTCAATTCCATTGCAATGAGGATATTACTATTATTGAAGTCTTTGTTTGATTTGCTTCTCGTCCAAAGTAAACATGCGATCCAAGTTGTTTAGCACGCAGTAGCGTTGTTCTCGACCTGGCCAATAACCAGAGCCATCACGTCGCTTAGAGCCATATAATAGCCTTCGATTGCATGCCAAATTGTATAATTACTACGCTGGGAATGCCGTATATATATATATATGCACATTGCCAAGCGTATGATATTATTAGGCTATACTTGTATGTATATATATACATATATATTTATATAGGTTATTTATGATAAGATCATACAACATAATATTTTGGGGGGGATACATTATCCATGTGAAAATTGGCACTGTATATAATCTGTCTTTTTCTTGTCCTCCGCACCTGTTCTCTTTCCCATATAACAACATAGACATAATATAAATAGACCTATTATATTGTAGATATTATATATAGACGTCATTCATGATCTATCTCAGTTTTATCTATGGGTTTCAATAGTTATACATGGTTTCTATAGTTGTCTTGAATTCACTTCAGAAAGGATTGTTTAGGAGACAATTGTAGGCTACAGATCACAAATCATTCAACTCCTTGGATATAATATATTATATCCATTGCTGAAGCGGAAGTGCTTTATAATTCAACACCTGTGTTTCATTGTGGAATCAGTTTTACCTGCAGGCATGCTCTATAATTGAACATCGGATTCCATTTCGATAAATGCATAATGTAGTTTGCAGCATCTACAATTCTACATGTACGTTATATCGAAGGCGTGCACAGAAAGAAACGAGCGGACAGTCATACACAGACAGAAAGACAGACAGACAGACACATACAGACACAAACACAGAAACAAAGGCAAACAAAGACAAAATAAGGTAAATAAAGGATGAAGTGCAGAGGCTCAAACTAAATTAACGACACATGTATAGACAGGGACACAGAAGCATATGCAGGCAGGCACAGAGACACACGTGATGCAGAGGAGAGAGACAGACACATGCAGCGGCAGATACGGGAACGGAGGCAAAAACAGAGACAGAGATACAGAGACAGAAGCAGAGGCGCAACCACAGAGATAGAAAGACTTCCGACGAGAAGGCAGAAGCACGTCAGATTCAGGGACAGACATACAGACAGACGGACGGACGGACGGACGGACGGACGGACGGACGGACAGACGGACGGACGGGCGGACGGACGGACGGACAGACAGACGGAGACATATACATACACATTAGGATACAGAGACAAAGACAGAGACAGGCAACGACACAGAGGCAGACCAACTGAGCACAGGTCTTAATTGTTATCAAGTTGACCTACACAGTAGTACACATATCCTGCAGGACATGATCCCCTCATTCGTTCAGTCGCCTGCGGACTCTCTCACCACTGACTTTCCAGACACTATATCATATATGCACGCAATGGCTTCAGCACAACCCCCGCCCCCCCCCACCCCCACCCCCACCCCACCCTATCCGGTGACCAAAAACCACGAGTCGTACGGGTGGGGTGGTGGGGTAAACGTGGTCCATAAAACACAGCCTGCTCATTAAATAGGCAACAGGTGCTCATTGTTAGTCGATATAATTGACGCATAGGACTTGGAAACTCTCACGCTCTGACAGATGGTTTCGACGGCTGGTCCAGTTCCCTCCGATATATGTAGTCTGTGGAGTGGGGGGGGGGGGGGGGGGGTAGGAGGGAAGAAAGTCACCCTTAGCAACCACGTGTCGCGTCAACATGCTGCTTACTTCCCGTTGATAAAAATTAGTGCAATTGAGAACAATGCATGTATGTATGGCATGACGTACACGTCAGGTATGTACTATCACATTGAGAGTCGGAAAGTCAGGTAGACCTATACGGACGTGTTTGTATAGACAAAATGTTGTGCAGCTCAAACATGCTCATCCGTATAGTGCATTGCCTGTGTATACATGTATTGTGTATCTCTGTATCTATGTATCTACAGGAATATATGTACGTACCAATTTATTTGCAGGACTATTGCTCACATTTACTAAATATACAGTGAGCAGGCTATACGGAGTCGAGAAATGCCGAGTGCAGATAAAAAATCGTATGAACTTAGGCTCTTATATAATTATATACGACGAACAAACCTGTATTTGTTATTTTTTATTGTGTGGCAAACAATCGTTCTTTGATCTTCCAGATCATGCAGTGCACCGTGCACATAGCCTAACACAGTCAATCAAAGGCTTACGGCGATCAAAAACCGGGCTTCTACGGATATCAATAATGAATTGCATGATGCTAAATACATTTTAGTTGGTATAGCCTATATTTTATTATGGAGTGTGCATGTTAAATGTCCCAAAAACCTCTTACAACAGAAAACAAACAAACACTTCAATCAATTGTCGGCTAAAACTTGTTTTCTTCGAATTGTACGTTCCAAATTGTTTTCTGCAGGCAATTGTCCGTTATCCAAGACAACATCTCAAAATAATAATAGTGGACAACATCTGCACGGACGGGTAGCACGACATATACTGTCCAGGGTCTTCGCAAACCTTTCGCAAGAACTTCTTCTCCATGCACGAGCAAAACTTACTATAGTAATCATTGAATACACACGCAACACGGGCCAACACCAACACCCATCTCGATGCCAACAAGTGTTGCCAAAGTTAACAATGAATGCCATTGATGCGTCACTTGACACTGCATGGCGATCCTATTAAAAGACAACGCTGGCAAACATCGAACGACTCACAAAGCAATTGAACATAATTATTATTTGCGTGCAAAATATGTATATATATGTATATATATGCATATATATGTATATATAATATATGTATATATATGTATGCATATATAGGCCTATCACGTGTTTAGAGAGTAGTAATAACGATATATCAGTTCTAACATTATTTTATTTAACGACGCCGTCATCTTGAAGATGATTGGCGTATAGAGAAACGCTACAACGCTCGACCATTTATATACTGACCTGGTCGGCCAACAAAGAGAGGCAGGCAGGCAGGCAGGCAGGCAGGCAGGCAGGCAGGCAGGCAGGCAGGCAGGCAGGCAGGCAGGCAGGCAGGCAGGCAGGCAGGCAGGCAGGCAGGCAGGCAGGCAGGCAGGCAGGCAGGCAGGCAGGCAGGCAGGCAGGCAGGCAGGCAGGCAGGCTAATTGGTGGCTGAGATAGAAGAATTATAAGTTGAAACTTGAAAGTAGGCAGATAGATAAAGAAATATGGACGAGAGGGGAATGAGTGAGAGATTAAATACCAGAATGCATCGAAGAATTTTGAAGAATTTTGAAAAGCAGAGAGAGAGAAAGAGAGAGAGAGAGAGAGAGAGAGAGAGACAGACAGACAGACAGACAGAGACAGTGAGACAGTGAGACAGAGAGACAGAGAGAGACAGAGAGAGACAGAGAGAGACAGAGAGACAGAGGAGAGACAGAGAGACAGAGACAGAGACAGAGACAGAGACAGAGAGAGAGAGAGAGAGAGAGAGAGAGAGAGAGAGAGAGAGAGAGAGAGAGAGAGAGAGAGAGAGAAAGAGAAAGAGAGAGATTGCGAGGCAGACACAGACAAACAAAGAGGCAGACGACGATCAGAAAATATACAGCGCAAGAATATATATATATATATATAATTATATGCCTAAGTTTATATATATACAGACTGAACATTAAGACGAAAACAGTCGAATAAGAACCGAATTATATATTATACGAAGCACAGCAGAAAGACAAACTACAGTGGAGCCATGAATTTCCAGGCACAGACATGTAGAGATACATCGAGAAGGACGGAAAGACGGACCAAATGAGACAACCACATGGTCAGCAGGGGTCCAATACATAAGAATCAATTTACTTGAAGAGTAATAATATGTATAGTTGTATACCACCAAAGGCATTGAAGCATTGAAAGACCCGAGGAAGGCGCCTCAAGGAGGGGATGTTCACGGTCGAATGCATGAACAGGAATAATTAAGTCGTTGTTTGGTGCTTTGAACCAGTCATGCGTAACCTCTGCTTCAGGAGACACACGTCATATATCGCATAGTAATGAGTAAGACTTATGGGTAACCGGACGCACTGGTGTATGTCTGTCCCTATGCATGCTATGCGCTCGTGTATGCGTCTATGTAAATGTATATTTGTATGTACGTATGTATATGTATATATATATATATATATATGCACATGCATATATAAAGAACTAGATATATTTTGATTCCTATATGTATACAATCAGCCCTGCAGCAGTCAGGCCACCAAGATACACTTGTAAAAAATGTAATTTATATAGCGCCACATTAAGAGAGAGAAAGACTCATCGTAGACGCTTGAGACCTAACAGGCTAAAACAAATAAACCACGGCGGAACAGAATGGTTTTCAAGCGATTGCAGAAGGGAGGCAGAGACAGGCAGAGAGAAACTGAGAGAGGAAGAGAACGACAGAGGCATAGGCAGGCTGAGAAAGGCAGAAAGAGGCTGAGAGACGCTGAAGGAAGCTGGGAGTTAAGAGAGGCGAAGAGAGAGAAAGAGAAAGAGAGAGACAGAGTGGTCAAAAGAGACAGAGACACGCAGAGAGACGCAGAGACAGGCTGAGAGAGGCAGATCGAGACATACCGAGAGACTGAGATATGCAGAGAGGGGCTGAGTGGAGTTACGAGAGGCAGAGAGAGGGAGATACAGAGATACACTGAGAGATGTAGGAGAGAAATCTGAGAGGGAGAGAGACTGAGCAGTTCAATTCGCGGATTTTTATAGGTTGAAGAGAGAGAGACAGACAGACACACAGTCACACTCACGCAGAGACAGAGAGTGACACACAGAGCCAGACACAGCGACAAAGATGGACAGACACAGAGAGAGGCTGAGAGAGGTTGATAAATGCAGAAAGAAGCTGAGAAGTTCAGGTCGCAGTTTACTAGTTGAAAGTGATTAAATATTCTACAATCTACATGAACAATTCAAACTCATAATGTGTTGCCCCTTGCGAACATAATCATAAAAAAACCACGCCTGGTATATAACTTGTAAGACCGTACACAACGTATACACGCGGAATGTTCAAGGAACATTGCTTTAGTCTTTTCTCACAATGCGGTGAGGCGACCTCCTGCTCGGGGGCACTCTCTAACCGCACACACACACAGATCACAAAGATCTCGCTACAACAATTCGCCTATTCACTTTGACATTATAACCCCAAGCTGAGCAGCCAAAGCAGCGTGTACACACACACACCCACTCTCTCCATCCATTCTTCCACTCGTAATTGGCGGTTGTATAATGAGTCTGCCTGGCTTTTCACTAATCATTAGCAGGACTTTAGAAGTATAATAATGGCCCAACAAGAACGAAGTCGCCAACGGGTCGGACGGAAATCGGTCAGACTGCTAGGAGACCGGAAACCTCAAATGCATGTATGGGTCGATCAATGTCCAAGCACAGACGATGGATAAACAGGAGACGTCGCCATCAGTGACGTTTATTATAATCTGCAGCAGGTTGACTCACTGCATGGTTGTTGGGCAGATCAACTTGCCGTTAGCTTCTATGGTTATATAGTCTATACTCTATAGTCATTAGTATAGTCTGAACACGCTTTGAAGAAGACTTAGTGTTGGTTCCGATGATATAGCTATTGTTAGGTACAACTGCAGTGGTATAGATTGTTGTTGCTTGTGAACGACCAGAGGCGAGAAAATAACACGACAGATCCTATAACTGTCAACCACAGCCCTTGTCACGATATTGGCGTTACCATTCGTGCATAATGCATGTATACCATAATTATGATATCATAAAATATATCTCAACATTAGGCCTAGGTCTATAGGTCTATACCATTATTTTGCATCCCCATGCAATGACCGACGGTTCTTGGGAGCCAAAACTAGTTATGGCATGACGTATTGGCAAAAAGCGGGTCTTTGTGGGGCGCGGTGGTGAAGTGGGTATGTTCGTCGCCTTGCAGGGGAAGGGTTTCTGGTTCGAATTTTACTGTCTTCGAATCCACCTCAAGTCGCCGCGTATAGAGACCTTGGGCAAGTCCTTGACTCGTAATTGCTCAGCGCATGAAACTCCGATGCAGTGTTCGCTCTGTATACTATAGTCGGGAGTGACTCTGAGTAGTGAGCTTGAATTGGGCGCTATAACAAGAGCACACACACCAACAATAATATAATGAGATCCCTTCTAGCTAGCCCGGAGGTTCGCCAATGGGGATGAAGTGTTAGCGACTTAATTTTCAGTGCACATCTGTTGTGGAGTTTAAATCTAGATTAAAAACTCGTTTATTTTCATTACATTATGATAAGATCTGTAGTGAAGCGCGCTCTTGTGCAAGACTTCATTTTCTTAAAGCGCGATATAAATGCTTAATTGTATTGTTTTATTGTATTTTCAAGGCCGCGGCATACGAGAGCGGTGGCCAATCCTCTCCCTCACCGTCTCATTATCCACTGACCGTGTAGGTCAGTGTACTCATCATAGCTGAGTCGGCTAGGGGACGCTTGTGGAGCAGAAATCTCGTTACAAATTTCTGCCCCGGCGGAGAATTGAACCCCGACCACTCGGTCGACAGTCCAGCACGCTAACCACTGTACTATCGAGCACCCCACACAAACAATAGACCTGGACAAACCCAATTGATATTTTACATGAGAACCAAACCATTACGTTGTCCGCTAAAGTCTAAAGTAAAAAAATACATTCAAGTTGAATTTGTCTTTGATTGCACATTTATTTATAGTTAAATTATAGTTACTTCCTTGTTCTGAATCTCCTATAGGCCTAGGTCCATATAAAGTAAGTGTAATGTAAGCTTCATTAATTCTGCTATAGGTCTAGGTCCATATAAAGTAAGTAAGTATATGCTTCATTAATCCAATCGCATAACTGCACTTTGCTTCACATGAACTTAGGCATAATAAAACATTCTTGTTAAAACGTTTTTTCTCTTTATGTTGTCTGCCCGTGGGACAATTTCGGTCAAGTGGTCTGGGGCGCATCATCCAGCATGGGATAGGCCCAAGGGGAGTGTCCTTATAGGAGGGGGAGCGGTTTTAGAACACGTCCCGAGTCCGTCAAGGCAGCGGTGAAGAGGCTACTATCTGCATTTTTACGCAGCTGTTCCAATGTTGGGTTATCCTCTGGAATGTAGCGATGTCTAACTATAGACGGGACATCACGCACTGTAGTCTGTTGCGCTCCTGCTGCCCTGCAAAACCCAACCAATCCATGACCGTGATGCATAGCATAGCAAACGAGTCACAGTTGTCATTCTCACAACATCATGAAGTTCTGATCCTGCGAGGCCATGTGCTGTCATCGACTGTCTAGCATGGACAATACACATGCGGTTTACATGCATTTCGAGCCCGATATGTTCAGCCATGAAAACTCTCAGAATTAGCTTGCTATGGAATCATGGAATTCCTGGCACTTCTCCAGGGAGTGCCTCCTGTCGCCCTCGCTCGCGTCGGCGGTGGATTAACATCTTCTGAGTTTTATTTTGATTCAGGCTCAGCCTCTGAGGTTACATTTCGCAGCCCACTCATCAGTTACATGGTCCAGTTCGGTACTGATAGCAGCCTATCACTTCTTGAGTTGCTTATATATTTTGAAATTCTAAATCAACAACAATGCCTGAATTTTAACAAGTTTTTTATCTTCACATCACACACAGACACACACACACACACGACGAACAACACACAATCTAAACACACAACTAACGGCTAGATGTCGCCACGACATTTGCAAAATGCAAATACACATATTATTAAGACACATACGAGTCCGTAAGATGTTCGCCTGCTGCTGATGTATAGGCCTATACATAAAAACTTTCAAATAGGCCTGTCCCGGTATACATATGATCATAATATTAAGCAGTCCTTCACACAGCCAAGGACGAATAGAAATTTCAGCTTCTATAAAATTTATATAGCACAGAACAACTCCCTGGGATGCAATTTGTGCCAGCCACACGTATTCTGGTCCACTTGTTTACCTAAATTTGCATACAACTAAAATCACACCTTTTACATTTATGGTTTACCTAAACCATAGGTCCTTACATCCTATAATTATAAGGATCAGTTTAAAGCAGTGGCGTAGACAAGGGGTTTTGGGGGCTAAACCCTCCCCCATTGGCTTAGGAAAAAGCTTTTAAAAAGGTTATATATCCACTTAAATAAGAAGAAACAAAACAACTGTTTGTAGTAACAATTGTTTTTCTTACTTTATTTTCTTTGTTACTTTATTCCCTTTTTATTTACTGCAATACTGTTACTGTTGGTATGGTGTCAGAAAGGGCCGGCCAAGCCAACCCCATCAGAAATTCCTGGCTATGCCACTGGTTTAAACAGCATAAATGACCAGATTAATGTGACAGTCCTAAACAATCTGAAATGGATTAATCATTAAACCAATTGCCAACTGTTGCAATGTTTGACAAACATCTTCCCTCAGAATTTGCTCTGTTTATACAATTTGTCTAATTGTGCAGGTTTACAGCTTTCATGCACTCACAGTTTCACAATCTACAGTTAACTGTCGTTGAGTTCTGGATAAAGAAGACAAATCACAGACCACATCGTATACATCAGTGATAACACAAAGTCAAAACAATAGACTAATTAGTTGATTAAAGCAGACCGCCCTCCCAATTAACCACCCGCATACTGCAGAAACCGTGCATAAGCACCCTGATGTTTAATGGGTGTGCTTAATTAAACTACAACATAATTCGCATTTGCATAATTTGTACAATCCTGTGTTGGGAGGAGAGCAGAAGATTGTCTTTTGAGCAAAGACAAGTATAGGCACGTTATAAAATACTATAGTTAGCTAAGACATTAAAAATAACACTTTATAATAACAGACAACACATAATTTGCATAACTGCAAAACAGTTCTCTCAGTTCTGATAATTAATGGAGATTGATATCACTAAAAATTTGAAGTTACCCTTAAGCCAGAGGACTTAATTTATGTAGCTCCTGAATAAACAGCGTATAAACGCTCATATACAGTACTTGATTCGTTATCGCGAAGTCACAACAAGCAAAGCGACACGTTAAAATTAACACCACACACACACACACAAACACACACAAACACACACACACAAACAAGCACAAACAAACACAAACAGAGAGAGCAACTTGTTACAATTAAGCTGATAAATAAATTATAATATTATCGGGAAAAACACGCTAATATTTAGATGAAAAATCATGTACAACACGAGTTGACGACTGCATTGAACATGGTCGCAAAATGTCAGACGGCAAAGAGATTCGATCGCCAAGAGACCACACCACAATGTTCGGTATTGCATCATTCCCGAGGCACAAGCGTCTGGCTAAACTGTGAAGAAAACAAAAAAAGCAACGATTTATTAATGAAACATTCTTAAAGAATCGATTATATTCGAATCGATTACATCAACAATATTTTGGTATTCTAATTCTAGACGACTAGTAAATTTCAGTAGCTTAGCAAATTCTAATCCTAATTGATTAACAGTTGAACTATAGGTCAATCATGCTCATCTCCGATACAGAAGCATTATAGAAGTCATTAAAGTTCTGACGACTCAAGATGGTCATCAAAAGTCATCATGATGCTGTCTAGCCAGTCGTTGAAAATGCTCCCTGTTTATGACTTATAAATTCGCCACCGCTGCAAAGTCTACAATAATTATAGGTCAGAAGTCTATACGAAAAACGTGCATCGATGATGTTTTTACAAAGTCCTGACGGAGAAGGAAGTCTGACTTCCGACTTCTTATCCATTCCCGACGAATGACTAATCCAACTAGAGGCCTAAGCCTACAACGCGTCTCAGGAATTCCCGTGAAAAGCGGAGAAAATTCTGATTAGCATGTGCAGCCGGCTAAGCCAGCCGACTACAGCAGCAGCTCATATTATTCGCTGGCAACCCACACTCGTCCAACACACTCGTCGAACAGGATCCAAAAACCGAGCAGACATAAACACGGATGGTTAGCAGACGTCGGCACATTTACATAGCGCCACAAATTATCGCAGTTAATCGCGACAAATTTATATGGGGCCCACCCGGCCCAGCTTCAGCTGAATGGCCGAAATCATTTGTTGGTAGTGTTGTTCTGGGCAATCGCCAACCCCTCATCGAACCGAGATACGCAGCTGACCTCTGGCTGACCTCCGCCGCGCGTTGCCAAGGCAACCGATAACCCGGCCGTCGGACGGCGCCCAGTCAACTGGTGCATCGAGCCACGGCAGCTGCTGAACTGGGTACAACACCGGCAGATGTCAGACACATACACACAGAGACAGACACATATACAGAGACAGACACATACGCAGAGATAGAGACAGATACACTGGCAGACACTCACAGACAGCAAGCACTGAGGCGCCGACTGATAAACATAGCAGAGAAACCGACACACACACACACACAAACACACACACACACACACACAAACGCACACACACAAATACACGCACACACACAAGCACAAATAGGTCTACACATATAAGAACGCACACGCTACAGAAATCACGCTACAGAAATACACTGACAAATTCTTTCTGTATAGGCCTACGTCCATCTGACCATCTATATATATGACCGTCTATATTAGTCAGTCATTAGTCAGTCAGTCAGTCGGTCAGCCAGTCGGTCGGTCGGTCGAAAACACATAGAGTAAACATCAAGAATAAAAAGCGAGAAGAAGAAGAAAGTAACAAAATGGTCGGAAATGGAAGTTGGATGGAAGAAAAGGCGAGCCAAGAACAGGAGCATATATAGAGAGACACAGTGAGACATATAGAGACAACACTGCAGCAAGATAGAGATATTGACACATAGACAAAGAAACAGACATATTGTGACGACAGACAGACAAACGAACGAACAGAGACAATGAACTGGCAACACAGACTAAGACAGGCCTATAGCCCTATACACTAAGAAGACGAGATTCGACGATTCCAGTATATATACAGAGGAAGTTGGTATGTATATTGTACACGGGCATCCAATGTAGGTTCTGCAGAGGCCGAGAATCGGTCGATTGACTACAGCGATCTAAATATAGCAGCACAGGTCGTAATGAGACGCCAACGAGTCGAACGCTGTGCGACTGGAAACAGGGAAGAAGAGGCGTGGATATATACATAGGAGGAAGGCATAAAACGAAAAGAATTGGCAGACAGCATACACCGGCGCCCAGACTTTATTGCATTTGGAGTTTGCAGATATAATCTATACAACTCACCAGGGCTGTTTTTAAGGAATTTTTAGAATTGCACGATCTCATATTTTCCTTCCCATCCTCCATGGTAAATTACTTCCAATCGGAGAACAATAACCATTTTTGCAAGTTTTAACTGTACAAAAGAGCTTCTACAACTGCACAAATCTATTTATAACTGCACATTTTGTGTACAACTGCACGTTAAAAAAGCCCTGCAACTCACTTAAATATTACTAGGACTATAATGTTTGCCTTTCTATATATGTCATCAAAGGCCTATATATGACTTTATCTTAATGTACGAATAGGCCTACATAATTACACACACGCACATACACACGCACAAGCACACACGCAAATGCACTCATGCACGCGCACGCACAAACGCACAATACATTTAATACGTATAAGTTTAACGGAGGTCACTCGCATTACACGGATCAAGCTATAATAATAATGGCCCAAATCAGTACAATAAAAACTAATAAAAACGCCTATTAACGTTAACCAAACTAAATTGACTGAGCCAATCCATAATAGGCACGACGCTCGACGTTGGTCTACATCTATGAAGGGTGCCTCTCGTTTGAACGTTTGAACGGAGCCAACGCATCCAATCAGAGGCTCGCACATGTATCCAATCAGAGGCTCGCACAAGTATCCAATCAGAGGCTCGCACATGCATTGCGTCATCATATCATCCTATTATACTGTAACAAATCCTAACTGCCCTCTCGACTTGCTTTAAGCGCATGACTACAGGCACAATTAGGTCTAAATATTATGCACTTATTATATAAATATTTTATTATAATATAAGGGTGTATGCATAAACAGTGTAAGAGTGTATGGTAGGCTGTCCAGTCTCTGGTCGACCCTCCCTCCTCCCTCCTTTCGCCTTCACTCTCCACCCCCCCCCCCCCATAATCAGACACCCCACCATTAGTCATACTTCCTGAGAAATATATATATAATAAGATATGATGTGTGCTTATAATCCGGATGTACGAGCGTGCGTGTAGACCCTACTATATGTATATAGATGTATACGCTATAGATATAATATTGTATTATATTACGCAGTACGTTTCAATTAAAACACACTTAAAATTAATTTGTAAATCTGCTACATGCATAACACGTGGGGCACGGCAACCGAATGAACATAATATTATAGTGCTCGTTCTGTTAAGGGGTGATGTATATAGGGTGAGGTGGGTGAGGTGGATGGGGTGGAGTGGGGTGGGGAGAGACTACAGCCTTAATTCAGGTGTGGTCAGTGTTGTGCCTTCAGGCTTCAGCAAGTCCTTCACGCACATGCAGTTGCTGAGCGCCATCACATGTAGACTCTCACAGAGGTCACAGGTCTGTCTGGTACGCGGGGAACGGACATTTCCCCCCTGGACATTTCCCCCCCGGACATTTCCCCCCCGGACATTTCCCCCCTGGACGTTTCCCCCCCTACCCTAGGACATTTCCCCCCCCGTATGCGGAAATTTTTATGGTCTTCAACATATGAAAAAGCGCTTGAGAAATGGAAGCTTCATCCAGCTTCTATTTAACTTGCATTTTTTCATCAATCCAGCTTCTATTTCAGATCTAAAAATACCTTCATCCAGCTTCTATTTAACTTGCATTTTTTCATCAATCCAGCTTCTATTTCAGATCTAAAAATACCTTCATCCAGCTTCTATTTAACTTGCATTTTTTCATCAATCCAGCTTCTATTTCAGATCTAAAAATACCTTCATCCAGCTTCTATTTAACTTGCATTTTTTCATCAATCCAG
>OX457038.1:60233914-60278819 GCA_949752735.1 Lumbricus terrestris
GTTAAGGGGGCGAAGTGGGGTGAGGTGGGTTGGGTGGGAAGAGACTACAGCCTCAATTCAGGTGTGGGGTCAGTGTTGTGCCTTCAGTAAGTCCTTCACGCTCATGCAGTTGCTGAGCGCCACAGACTCTCACAGAGGTCGCCTGTCTGGTACACGTACTGCTTGAATGTGTACTTCGAAGGGAGGGTGTTATTAGAAATTTTATCATTGTATACAGTCACCATGCATGTATTTGTCTGTCTCTGTCCGTCTTTCTCGCTCTCTGTCTCCATATGTCTGTCTGTCTGGCTGTCTGTCTGTCTGTCTGTGTATCTCTTCCATCCTTCCTCGTGTATATATATATAATAGAATTATAGAACTGACCGCCTGTCCTCATAATCTGAGGCTAAGAAAATGAAGCGGCGACCACACAGTTTGAAGTAAGTAAGTCGGACTCCTTCGGGCATTGAGCCCAAGGATATTGATTGAAGTAAGTAAGTAAGTGCACCTCTCGTCTCGTTTTTTGCACCAATATACGCAAGGGACTTCCTTAATTCTTTACCAATGCAATTACTTAATTAATTATATATTATTATTATATCTCCTATATTATATTCCTACATGCAACATATAGTTTGTATAGATGAGTGTCTATTGGGCCTGCAGACGTCAGCATATGCAGTTCGCGCATGTAGGCCAATGTAGACATGCAGTGCTGTGAGACTGTGAAATGCATGGCGGTTCGTAACAGGAGACAACAGCAGATTCTATATATAATATGGGCTGATGTCGGATGATGTCCAACAAACATCATCATATGCGATTCGATTGCAGACATGTGACACAAATATTACCATACTATATATATATGTATTATATACTATATATAATCATATATATATATATAAATTTTATTATGCGCACTCACTGCATCACCCTTTTCTGGCTGTGCACATGAAAATCAATCTCTTATATATTCGTTAGATATATAGTTACCAAAAACCACATTCAAACCATGTACCTCTCCCTGTCTTTTGCTCTCTGTCTGTCTCTGTCTCTGCAAGTCTCTGTCTGTCTCTCTCGGTTTCTGTCTGTCTGACTCTGTATACGCCTCTCTCTCTATGCATGTCTCTCTCTCTGCATATCTCTGTCTCTCTCTCTCTCTCTCTCTCTCTCTCTCTCTCTCTCTCTCTCTCTCTCTCTCTCTGTGTTTCTCTCTTTGTCTCTCTTTCTGTCTCTCTCTATGTCTGACTCTCTTTCTGTCTGTCTATCTCTCTCTCACTCGCTTTCCGCCATTTCTCGGCCTCTGAACAGCGGTGAAGCGACGGGGTGTGGGAGGGAGGGCATGCAGCCGCCTCGGGCGCCAATGTCCCATAGAGGGAGCGCCATCGGGCCTGCCCATGATGCTGCTGGCAAGTAGCTAATTGCCATTCATAAAGAGCAAAACTATGCAAGAAGATTTGAATTGGAAATAAAACAACCGGACTCTTATAAATAATGCTGGACACACCATGGTCGGAAGGTGGAAGGTATTGCAAAATGCTTTTTGAACACAGTTAGACGCGCATCTGAGACCAGCAGTTAATGCAGTGCAAAATATACGATGGCTTTAAAAGCAATTTCAGAAGGAATCGGTAGTTTTGTGCCATTATACAGAAAAACTAGCAGATTTTTAAATATCAGACAATCCACAATTGATAGATGTCTCAAATAGTAGGAAGTTAGGAACCAATAATAAGAGCAACATCGTATTTTCGCGATATATGATTCTGGCGGTTTGGTCTGCGGCGGGGAGGGTGCAGAGTGGGACTGCGGGCATGGGCGCAATTCTATTGTTTGGCCCTGGGCGCCAAATAACCTCCCTGTATACGCCACTGCATGCATGCCTCTATCAGATAGCCTCTATCTGCTTCTATCTATATCTCCTGTCCACTCCAACTTTCTCTCATGCTCGCCTATCTCTCTCAAACTACGTCCGTTCGCTTCCTCTCTATATGTCTATCTCTATGTCTCTCTCCGTGTTTCTTTGTCTGTCTGTCTCCCTGTCTGTCTGTCCCTCTGCTTGTCTGTTTCTTTATCGCCGCCGACCATTTCTTGTATATGCAATCTCTTAATAATCTCCTTTAACAAGTCTCCAGAC
The DNA here is from genome assembly GCA_949752735.1 of Lumbricus terrestris. Classification (NCBI taxonomy): domain Eukaryota; kingdom Metazoa; phylum Annelida; class Clitellata; order Crassiclitellata; family Lumbricidae; genus Lumbricus; species Lumbricus terrestris. The sequence goes on from OX457038.1 coordinate 60,236,034, forward strand.
AAGAAATGCAGAAGTATGGAATGTATAATTGTATATACACAAAGGCGGCGGCGGCGGCGGCGACGGCGACGGCGACGGCGGCGGCGGCGACGGCGGAGGCTTTGGCTGCCGACGGCAGACGACGACGACGATGACCTGCAGAGGCTGCTGCCATCTTTCAAGAGATTTCCAATCAACATAATTATCTGTCGACAAGAGAGTTGGAGACTGGACAAAATGGCTGTTGCAGCACTGACTCACAACTGCAGCTCCCTTATAATGTATATTAAATCTCTCTTGTTTCTCAATATATAATATAGCATACCTCAACTTATAGCTTCCCATCTCTTTACTTATATATGATCTGTCCATATTGCATTTCTTTTCTTATTAGTATTACTGTCTACCTGCCTGCATGTCGGCTTCACGGCTATCTTCTCAGACGATCCCTCCCTCCCTCACTTTCTCACACTTTCTGCCTATCTGTCTGTCTGTCCATGTCTCTCTGTCCGTCTGTTTGTCTTTCTGTCTGTCTGTCTCTTTGTCTGTCTGTATGTCTCTCTTTCCTGGTTCATTTACATTTGTGTCAAATCATTCTTGTTCACTTTCTCTCACATCTTTGTCATAATGCTTGCTTGACAGCGTATAATTTATGTCTATAACAATATCTCTGGCGTTGTATACATTATGACGATGCAGAATCGTTGCGTCATCGCTTATTTACATTGTTGCCGTTTACTTTTTGGAAAACTTTTGATCGCTATTCATTTGTGCATTATAGGTCAGCTTCCGTTTAGCTAATTTCCGCAGTGATCTAAAAAAATTCCCCGTTAACCGGATATGACGTCACGATTTTTTTAAAGGATATCAGTCATCATTTAGTCATAAGTGTGAAGCACTTTTGCTCCCTCACATAAAATTATACCAAGTCTATGTTTGAATTGTTTGATCATGCAGGTCTATAGGCCTATGAATAATTAAGTCGTTGCTTTGTCATAATGCATGGTAATCATATCTCCCATTTTCTGTTTCTCTGCCAGACAGTCTGGTTTGTCTGCCTCTGTCTGTCTTTGTCCATCTCTGTCTGTCTCTGTCTGTCTGTCTCTGTCTGCCTCTGTCTGTCTCTGTCTGTCTCTGTCTGCCTCTGTCTGCCTCTGTCTGTCTCTGTCTGTCTGTCTCTTTCTCTGTCTGTCTCTGTCTGCCTGTTCTATGTTTAATGACTAAATAACTTTCCGTATAATGACTCAATGACTTTTAGTCCCGAAGTATCTTCTTCCTATATCCTGATAAATATTCTGAAAAACTTGCACTGGTTTCTTAATTCAGTCCCTCTCTCTTTCTGTCTGTTAATTTCTGCCAGTCTATTCTGTTCGCCTGCTTGTCTGGCTGCATGCATCTATCTGTCTGCATGCATTCTATTGTGTAGGCCTATTGCTACATGTAAATCGTCTTTCAAGAACTTCAAAAGGGCTCTGTCCTTGTTCATTGTACTAATGTTTACTCAAACGCAATGCATAGACCTATTCGCTGTCCCGGCGGATCGTCCACTCATCCAAAGCATGACAAAGCAACATCGATCAACAGACGCCAAGGCATCGTGTACTCGAGAATCTACACTGTAAATACGGAAGTAATTCAAGAGTCACAGGCCCACGAAGACCGTAGTGATTTTCGAGTATACGGCATAGGGTGGTTATAGAGACGTTGACCGGGTCGGGTTCCCTGGCGTGCAGTCTGCAGTCTGATGCGGCATCCAATATGCCGTAGATGATCTCGAATGTATAACCACATGGGAGCGACAATAATTCGGGTGGTACACACTGCTCAGCTAAGAATCGACTGAAGTGCTTCACTTCATGCACGAGGGATGCAGGAGCATGCTGGGGTGGCAATAGTAACAACAGGAGGGTGGCAATCGTACACAACAGGAGGTTGGCAATAGTACACAACAGGAGGGTGGCAATAGTACACAACAGGAGGGTGGCAATAGTACACAACAGGAGGGTGGCAATAGTACACAACAGGAGGGTGGCAATAGTACACAACAGGAGGGTGGCAATAGTACACAACAGGAGGGTGGCAATAGTACACAACAGGAGGGTGGCAAGAGTACAGGCCAGTGGTTCAATAGCTCACCCAGAGCGCCGCCGGATTTCTAAATCTCTACCAATTTAAAACTTAATCCTATCTGGCGAATCTGTAATATATTATTATCGATGCATTCGCTATTTTGCTGTTCGGAGAAGCGTGAAATGTTTGAAAGAATATGGACGAATAATATTGCAACAGCAAACATTGTCTGCGTTCTGTTTTACTGCAGAATCTCAATTGTCATAATTCATTACGGAAAATTATTTTTGCCCCACATCCGTCTTAATACCTATATATATACACAATATATATATATGTATATATATCATATGTATGCATATATACATATATAACTTTGAGAAGAGAGTGTGATGGAGACATCAATTAGCTGCATGTGCGGCGGTCACCGATGGCAACCTGTTACCGTGATGTGGCAGTGGCAGAGACGCGCAATATCGATCGCGATTCACTGATGCGTGACATTTGAGAACAAAGGAAGCGATTGTTCGATGCAAAGAGGCGCTGGAGGGAGGGAGGGAGGGACCCCCGCCCCCGCTCGAGGTCTCCGTCTCAGTCTAACCTCGTATACGTCACCTCCCTCCGCCATCGCTGGCCCGTTTACTGCCTTCAGGTGGGGCTGGGGTTGGGTGGGGTGGGGGTGAGGGTTGGGGTGGGCAAGGAGGTCGACCTCATCGGCAACAAGAAGATGTCGCTAAACACAAGACCTCCTTGTCTTTGGACCATCATTCTAGAATCTGGACGTCTTTTGAACCGATCGACCCCGCATGCTATGTTCACAAGATGACACAAGATGGAATCGCAGACTGAGTGAGAGGGACTAAGGGAGAGAAAGACTAGCAGCGGGCATAAGGGAGAGACCAACGCAGATAAACACACAGACAGACAGAAGAACAAATGCAAAGACGGACGGACATACAGGACAGCAGACGGACGGACACCATTACACGAGGCAGGACGCCAGTCTACATATATATATATATATATATAACATTTTACTGTATATTATATATAATTATATATACTCATGTATGTGAATATTGTCAAAAAGACAAGCATACGCTCCAACTGGCAAGAGAGATATTCTTACATACAGACAGATACCCGCGGACAGACAGGTGTGCTCCATCAACCTGCATAAAATTATAGGCAGAGGGCAAAGGTGGATCCATCTCAATGCGCATGCGCCGTACTTTGTACACAAGCTTCCATCCCAGACAATTAACGCGTACACGTTCATTATGCATGCATGCGATCCATTGTACAGCCGATCTTCATCTACGTTTGTATACAAAGCATGAAACACCATTACATTGTGTGCGTGTGCGAGTGTATGTGTGTGTGAATGTATGTGTGTGTGTGTGAATGTATGTGTGTGTGTGTGAATGTATGTGAGTGTGTGTGAATGTATGTGTGTGTGTGTGTGTGTGGGTGTGCGAGTGTGTGTGGGTGCATATACATGTATATCAAGTATGCACAATTTTACACACATATATAGTTATATACGTGTGTATAACTGTATGTATACAAAATAATATATATATATATGAAGATATTGCACGTGTGCGTGTATTTAAAAAATCTATCTGTGTGTGCTTACGTAATTGATATAATACGGTAATTATGATCACGTGAGCAGAATAATTGTAATGCATTTGCACAACTTTTAAATTACCATGCAGGTCGTTTCCGTATAAAACGGCGAGTTTTGATTACATTAGATTAGAACACGTGATAAATCACGTGACTAAGAATAATGTTGAATAATGTCATATATATTACAAAGTTTATACCTGGAAAATGCAATAATGCTATACATGTTAAGAGAAGTACTTAGGCCTACTCAGTATAAGACAATACATAATATACATGAATGACAAGTACAAAGTTGTGGCTGTAGTTTTAGTCAACACAGAATATAATTACGGAGGCTGCAGCCCATCTGTAAACCTGCAGTATGCAGTATACCTATAATATTCTGCACATTCAGTTCTAGATAATAAATCGTGAACTGGGTTTAGCCTTAGCAGTTGCGTTTGGCATTAATCTTACTTCTTCCACCCATTCCTACTCTACCACTCACCACTTTCCACTCTTCCCACCCCAACCCTCCCCCCCCCCACCCACCCATTTCCACTTTCCACCCCTATCCATCAAATTCGCCCGTAGTCTGATACGTGATTCAAAGACAGAAAGGTTCTCCTAGAATTCCTCTAATCTTTCGATGGAGGGCAATTTCCCCTCAGCTCGCCAGATGGACCGGAACAGACCAGACGCCAGTGCTTCATAGGACGACCCCGCCCAGACTAGACAGGTGGACAGAGGGCAGCAGGTGTAGGGGAGAGCAGCGAGGGGTGATGAAAGGGTTAGCGGAGAGAACAGGCGCAGAGGAACAGACGAGGACAAAGACAAAGCAGGACGCAAAAGCAGTCGGACACAGATACGCACGCGTACATGCACCCACACGGCCACGTGGTGTCTGGTTTTCTCCCTACCTCCCCCTCCCCGCAAACGGTCACTTTGAACTATCGGTCAAGCGTCTGTTGGATGCTAACCGCTAACTGACCAGTGATAAAATCAACAACAGCCGCTTCTCTGGCTGTGGTCAGTCAGACGAGAAGATTGGTCAGCGAGTAATAATGACCTCTGGTGGTCATTAGATTTAATCAAAGGATGGTAGGATGAGAGTGGAGGACAAAACGCCTCAGGGATTCGGAATTCCCAAATTCACCCCCCTACCCTTCCATCTTCTTTACAACCCCCAATTCACCTTCCCTCACGACCTAGTACCGCAGTCAGCTTCCAGAAAATGCGAGTTATACCATTTTACTTAATGTAATGAAACGGATAAAATGATCTACTCAAATGTAATGTGAATGCAACACTACTGTAACATAACCACAAAAATGCAATGCTAATTATTGTGCCATTTAAGTTGTTTTACAGTGTAAATGTAACTTAAGACAACGTAATCCTATCGGAGTACTGGACCTGTCTATGTGTTTGTCTGTATGCCTGTCGGTGTGTCTGTGTCTAAGTGTCTGTCTGTCTGTTTGTGTCTGTAAGTAGGTAAGCAAGTCACACAGTACCAGCGATAGTGTGGAATCTAGTATACAATATAGCAGTTGCTACATGTGGATTGTGGGCTATGCTATTAGAGAGGACTACTTTACCTAAATAAAAGCTTTACATGAATTATGATTTAGCATGTATACAGGCCTGTACTATACTTTACCACGTGTTACTAAATGCAAGACGCATATTTACTACAACAGTTATTATACACAATGATTAATAACGATCATATTATATAGAATAAATTCTTATTGTAAACTGATTAAAATTAGTCAGTCAGCATATACTTAAACTGAACAATAGCTTAAAGACAAAACAATGAATGCATACCTCATTCATTTAGCGCCATCGTCTGTCGAGTGAAAGGAATGTGTTCGCTTTTTACACGGAAAGTAATCTACAAAAAATACATCAATGCCAGAAATATAAATGTACTTTAACCCTATAAGCCGAAAACAATGATAAAACATCTTTAAAACTGTGCATACCTGACTTTAACCATTCCCTCTGCATGCCCAGTTATATCCTCTCTGCTGTCCTCTCTTCTGTTCTCCTCTCAAATGCCTATCGTATCCTCTTTGCTTTTCTCTCCTCTTATCAACATTTTCTGTTATCCTTTACATTGCAATATAAATGAAACATTAATGAACAGAGAGATATAGAGAGTTATTGTAGACTATATCAATCGATCAATCAATCACATAGATTTATATAGCGCCCCTTCAAGATCCCTACTCAGAGGCGCTCCCAACCCAGGCCTGATCAAAAAGACGATTCTTAAGAAGACCATAGAAAGAGACAGCAGAGTCACGGGGAAGCGAACGGAGAGCGGCAGGGAGGCCATTCCAGATAGATGGACCCACGAGCCAGGATGCCAAACTATAATTATAGTTATTTATCCTTTGCTCTATACAATATATATGTATACACAGTGTACACCATCTATGTTCTGTTCTCTCTCCCTCCAATCGATGCTCTGACATGGTCTCCTCCATTCTATACTCTCATGTACTCTCTCTGTCTGTCTGTCTGTCTGTCTGTCTGTCTGTCTGTCTTGGTCTCTCTCTCCCTCTGCCTTGCTCTCCCTGTCTTTCTCTCCATGTGTTCCTCTCTATATCATTCTCCTTTTCGCTCTTGCTTTCGCCACTCTCTCTGTCTCTGTCTCTGTCTCTGTCTCTTTCTCGTTATCATTCTCTCCAACGCTGCTAATTATTATACGTCGAAGAGTTGGGATATCCACAAAAAATAGTTGTGCATGAACGCTTTTTTTCAAAACACGAACGGACACATGAACTGCAGGAACAGGAGCAGGAACATATATGGAACACAAGAGTGCATCAGGAACCGTCCATGAAGACAAAGGCAAACGGAAAATTTAAATGGACAAATGGAAAGCCGAGTCTTGATGAGACAAAGAAAACGTGGATTTAAAGGGACAAAGGTCCATGCACATGCGCAGTTGCGTTGGGAAGGCGACAAAGGACATTTAAATGGACAATGGCAACTGATGTGCCAGAGTGGGGCGGTGGGATGGGGGGGGGAGCTGGTTGGTTGGCATGGATTGACATTTAAATGGACAAAGAAGGCCAGGCAGGGTGACACAATCAGGCAAGCACGCGCCAGTTGTGAAGGGAAAACGACCAGGGAAACGGTGTTTGAAGGTGCACGTCCCTGGATGCACGAGCGGAGGAGGAGGAGGAGTAGGCGGATACTGCTGCTGAGCGGAGAAGAAAGCGGAGGGGTGAGGCACCGGTGCCGCAAGCGCAGTCACAGCTGCTGCAGCGGTGGCGGCTGCTGAGGCAGGCAGGCGCGTTTCTATGGCAACGAACGTCGATGATGGTGTACGATTTCGAAGGCAGCAGCGGTAGACAAAGGGTTGTCTGTCTCCGACCGTCTGCTCCTATGTGTGCGTCCTGTTCAGTGTTTCCTCCAAAGAAAACCTAAGCGAACGCGTGCATTTGTCGGCGCCACGTGGCGCACACCCCTGTGAACAAAGGCAGGGAAGGAGGGGGCGGCCATGGCGTCGGCCAGGGTGAGGTCTCAACGGCTCCTAGAAGCAGACGATCCCAGGAACTGCGATCGATCGACATACACACATACAGACACAGACAGACAGGCAGGCAGACAGGCAGGCAGACAGACAGGCAGGCAGACAGACAGACAGGCAGGCAGACAGACAGGCAGAGACAGACAGGCAGACAGACAGGCAGACAGGCAGAGACAGACAGACAGGCAGACAGACAGAGACAGACGGACGGACAGACAGACAGCAGGCAGAGACAGACAGACAGGCAGAGACAGACAGGCAGGCAGGCAGACAGACAGAGACAGACGGACGGGCAAACATGTAGGAAGAAACACAGATATACACAGACGCACAACAATGAGAAGGTATAAACAACGAGTCAGACATGAACAAAATTACACAGGGTCTATATAATTATACATGTAAACGGATACAAATACAAATACACAGGTATACACAGGTATACAAAGGCATACAGCCAAGCAGATATACAGACACACAGAGGCCTAAATGTAGCCTGGCAGACACGCAGTGGAATCGCGTATGTATAGGCTAGATATAGGGCGCCGCCGTTCCGCGCAACGCCCTCTATCTTGGCCGTTACATCTGGCGCCCTCCCTCCCTCCGTCCGTCTCCTTAGAACCGGTTTCCGCAAACAGCCATCAACGGTTCCTAGTAACCTGGCCGGTGGCACCTTTACCCTCTCTAAATCGCCCCTGCACCGACAGTGATGTATCGCAGAGGCCCCCTCCTACAAGGCCACTCACTCACCGATAACGGTCTTATCTTTTGAAGCCCCCACCCCACCCCCCACCCGCTGTGAACAACGGACGTAAAAGACGACCTCTGGATTCATATGCAGCCACACGCGTTTGACATTCAATTTGTCACATTCGAATTTCAACGGATAATACAGAGACGCCGCAGTCTATAAAAGACCCAAGGGGTTAGGTTGCTCGATAGGGTCGACCAAGACCGCCGGGTTCAAACCCTCCATGCAGGAGAGATGCTTCAAGATTTCTGTTCTATTTTCGCCCCTTATGAAGCGAGTGTATATATACATCGATTTTACTCCTCTGTTCGTGGGATGAACGAGCGGTGCAGGAGAGGGTTGAGGCGACCCACTTTCATATGCCGAAGCTAAGAAATCGAAGACGTCATTCCCATGTTTGCCATTTTGAATTGGTTCTATAGATAGATATAGGCAGGTATTATACAAGTGTTCTTTTCCTAGACGTATACCAAGGCTATTATGGGACTGCATGTCACGACCCAAGTACAGTAATGGCTGGGTTGATGGATTGTATTGTATTGTATTGTATTGTATATGAGCATTTTTAAAGCGCCTCTTACAGACTAGCTATTCAGAGGCGCTCTCAGCGTGAACCCATGAACCCATGGCACATGCATCTCAGCTTCTACACTTATTGCATTGGAATGATTGACGGGATTTCACGATTGATTGCTCCAATCAACAAAACAAATCTACTGCGTGGGAACCATCAGCCATTATATAGCACTACAATTAGTCAACTTTTGTCATGTTTTAGTCGGTCAAAATGATCGAATATATAGAAACAAAGAATAAACTTTCTAAAGTGAAAGAGTTCAATCATTTGAGAAAAGCATACAAGCGCCGCTATTGTATAACGGATCAGAAAGATACAACAATAAAATGACTTTAAATAATAATAATAATAATAATAATAATAATAATAATAATAATAATAATAATAATAAATAAGAGAAATGAACTGATATAGTGTGTTTGATGTGCATGCCGTCTATTTAGACTTATCATAAGATACATTAAAAATTGTAGATCTATTATAAGTCAAGTGTAATGTGCGACCCGGTGGCTGATCGGTAACGCGCTCGCTCACGGAGCGGGCGGTTGCGGTTCGAATCCGGGTAACGACCTTGGGCAAGTTGTTTACGCACACGTGCCTCTGCCACCAAGCAGTGTAATTTGGTACCGGCGTAAGCTGGGAAGTAAACGGCAAGTCCTGTGACAACACTGGTCCCGTGTCCAGGACCTTGGTATTTGTCCATTGCTGGCTCAAGGGCGTAGGAAAGGAGATGAGTGCCTCGTCAATGGGCCTACGACCCAGGGATGACAGTAACTAATGTGACAGTTAAGGCGCCCAAACAGTTGAGTTATGACAGGGACGACAGATAGTGTAAATACTGCAAATTTCTCTTTCGCTACAGATTAGCTGTATATATATATAATTATATATACATATTATATATATATATGTAATATATGTATATGTAGCGAGAATAATTATCTGCAGCGAGTACACACGCAAGCACACGTATATATACGGGTAACGTGTGGGCCAAGTGCTGTATATCCTAATAAGCAAATACCCGAGTTCTTTCATCTGTCAAATTGGTCATGCAGGGAGGTGGATTGATAGCGAGAGATGATGATAACCTGTCCCTCCCTCCCTCTCTCCCTCTCCCTCTCTCTCCCTCTCTCGGACCTGTGTCAACATGTCTTCAAGTCCTCATCGGGCAAATGCTGCATGCATGCATGGGTATTAGAACGTGTTGAAACAGGTTCGCGACCTTTGGGTCATGCACATTTGCATACAACTCTACGACTCACTTCAGCTTATACTACGGACGACGACTTGCCCAAACACACCATGTCATGCATCGTGAGAGGCATCTGCACACGCTGTTCTCTATAATTTATAGAATGCTATAGCGCCTCTACTTTCTCCGTCTTGTCAGTCGAATATCGAGATATGTGTAGTGTAATATAGTGTAAGGCATTGTAGTTTATAGTGTAGTGAATATATAGTGAGGTGTTCAAAGCACTACATTCTACGACCAGTCTAAATGTCATACTGAACAGCATGCATGCAGTGCCTCAAATTCCATGGCCTCCTCACATAAACGAAACAAGAGACTTGAAGAGAGACCTATTGTTCCATGCAATTATTCAAAAATAATTTATGTAGAGCCCTGCCTCAGTATAGTAGAGTCATCGCAGACGTGTGAGGTTATAAAATGCGCTACATAAGCTATGCATGAAGATGCATCGAATTGGACATTGGTGGAGAATTGTCAAGTGCTTGTCACTTGCTTTGGACTCCTGGATTCGGATCTCAGTTCGCAGAATCACATTACATAGCACCAAGATTATACTCAAGATTTGCAGCACTCGTAATCAAGTAACCACGAACTTATATAGCGCCTCATTGATTAACTCACCATGCATGGGCACCCATGCAATTTCTCACTTCATCTGCAACATTATTAAAGACACGGTAAGCTTACTCGAAGTCTCTGCATGGTCAAATGGTGACGCTATAAAAAAACCATGACATCAGCCAACCTGTTATAGTCGCCTGTCGTTTCCGGCGGAAGTTCGTCGAAGATGTAACGACCGGAAGTGACGTAATCGTCGTCGTCGTCATGGCGACTGGTTCCGTTTGGACGGCGGCGCAACTGGCGCTAGATGTCGTGCGTCGTCGGTCGTTGAAATCGTCCGCTGGGCGTCGCCACTCGTAGCGTCCGTCCATCGGGACACACTTCCGGAAGTCGAAGTTCCATCGCTGCGAGCACGTCTCCATCACCTGCTCGTTCAGCTGCTGCAGCAACCGGATGTTCTGCGTCGGGTCCGAAGACGAAGACGAAGGCGGAGGCGGCGTTCCAAACAGGTTCCGACAGACGGAACGCGGTTTGCGAGCGCTCGCTTCGATTGCCAATACATCCATGTGTCAGTGACGACTGCAGAGGAAAGGACAGGCGTCGGTCGGCGGGCGGAGAGAGATTCCTCACTGTTGATCAGATTCTTCCTGACTAGGAAAAGCGAGTTCCACGTTCACTGTTTTCGTGCGTTTAGTTGCCCCAAGCACACTTCCCACGGTTTCTATCCAACGACCTGAGATAATTGCAGACGAACGCTAGGTAGATAGATAGATACTGCAGTGTGGGTCCGAAGGCGATCGGTCAGTTGCCCACCTCACCTACACCTACCAACCTCTGACCAGATCGACCGACTGAACGTCGACCGTCGGCTGCATGGCTTAAACACGACGCACACCGCTTCGACCGATGGCCGTAGGGGGCGGAGTCATTGGGAATCGTGATTGACGTCTGAAGTCAGCGCTTGGTCGACCAATGAGGAGGCTCCGCTGAGGACATAGGACCACGCGCGATGAGAGAAGAGAGAAGGAGAGACACACAGCGGAGGGAAGATTAGTCCGTTGAATCGTGTGTCAAAACTGGAGACTGAAATAACAAATGGAGATTTAAAGCGGAGCGAAAGGGTGGGGGAGGAGGAGAGGAGGAGGAACGAGGAGACAATTGAAGGTGACAGAGGCAAAGAAGACGAAGGTGGAGGAGCAGGAGGATGAGGAGCAGGAAAAGGAGGAAGAGGAGGAGGAAAGCGATGAGGAGGAGGAGGAGAAGGAAAAGGAGGAGGAGAAGGAAAAGGAGAAGGAGGAGGAGGAGGAGGAAAGCGATGAGGAGGAGGAGGAGGAGAAGGAAAAGGAGGAGGAGGAGGAAAGCGATGAGGAGGAGGAGGAGGAGGAGGAGAAGGGAAAGGAGGAGGAGGAGGAAAGCGATGAGGAGCAGGATGAGGAGCAGGAAAAGGAAAAAAGCGAGGAGGAGGAGGAGGAGGAGGTAGACTCAAAGAGGATAGAGAAAACTAGAAGGAGGAAGAGTGGGACGCAAAGAGGACTGCAGGGACCGAGACCGAGAAAGATGAGGATGAGAAAGAGGAAGAGACGAAGCATGCAGGAAGAGGGAAAGCAGAGAGACAGTGAAGGTAGAGATGAGAAAGAGGAGGAGGAGGAGGATGAGCATAAGTCTAGAAAGTGAAGGATTGACGGGCATAGGAAGGATTGAGGAGGAAGAAGCCAGGCGCAAAGAGCGTTGTATGATAATTATATAGATACAGAGATGAGAGGGTATACTATACATGCATAGAGGATTAGCCACTGGGCACAGTGCCAACTAAGCACGTGTCCTAAAGTAGCCCATATATATATATATATATATATATATATATATATATATATATATATATATATATATATATATATATATATCGAGGGACTAAATGGCTTCGGCTGAAAGCCAAGAACAATCACAAATGTAAATAAAACCCGTATAGGCCTATGGTCACTGCACTAAAATACAGGAAGAGAAACTTGCATAGATAATCAGTTTCACATAAAGTTATCGCCAGAAACAATGATAAATAGGTCACACACTGTGTTACTAACACATTTGTTGACTGCCATAATTATTATGTCCATCATTAACTGCACGTGTATCGTTTGGGTATATATTCGTCAAGTGCACTTTGGACAAGTCCAGAAAATGCTGAATTCGTGTGGTCATCCAATAGACCATTATTTACTCTGTCTTCGTATTTGAAGTGTGAAGGACAGACTGCTGGCCTCTATCGAAGTGATTCGAAGTAGGCTAGTACTTCGGGCTTAACGACACTGTTTCATTTCGAAGATGATTAGTGTCGGAGGCAGAGTACAACCTCTCACTCCACGTTTATATTGCGACCGAGCCACCCGCAGTAAAGATCCGAGAAATTAATCTCTGATAAACCGACCGACCGGGAATCGAACCCGGGTCGCCGGCGTGACGAGCGGGCTACCAACTCACTCGGCCACTCAGGATCTCTGAAGTGATTCGAAGTATACTTACCTCAATTATACTCAAAGTCTAAACAGGTCGACGGACTGGCGATGAAGCTTAAATACAATGTCTTCGGCCTGCAGTATACATGTATATATCGTAATGAATCGGTGGTTTGTTTGTTCCACTTGCGATCAGTCAAAACAACTGAAATGTTACCCCATGCAGGCATCTTCTGGGGGGGGGGGTGATAGGACCCACATATGGGAAGCACCCTTCGACCGACCAATGCCTCGAAACACTTGTCTTGGGTACACCATGCATGCAGGACATTGCATGTGCATATATATGTGCACGCTTGAGTGCATGCGTCACTGACATTGTAAATATGCCATGCATGGCCCTACCCCTCGTCGTTTAGACATGTATGTATATATATGTATATGTATATGTACATATATGTATACATGTATAATTGTATATGTATATGTATATATGGAAGGGAGAGACAGACATATGCACAAAGCCGCCATAATTAAGGCAGAGTGCAGGACAGAGAAAGTGAGATCGGGGGGGGGGGGGGTATGCTCGTGCTTTCAAAGTGGCGTTATATAAAGTACGTTGATTGCATTGACAGTTAGACGCGGACACACACCCACACACGCACGCACACACCCACACACACACCCACACGCGCACACAAACACCCACACACGCACACACACCCACACACACACACCCACACGCGCACACACCCACCCACACACGCACACACCCACACACGCACGCGCACACACACATCCACACACGCACACACACCCACACACGCACGCACACACCCACACACACATCCACACACGCACGCACACACACGCACGCACACACCGACACACGCACACACACACGCACACACACACACACCCACACACGCACGCACACACCCACACACGCACGCGCTCCCACCCACACACACCCACACACGCACGCGCACACACACACCCACACACGCACGCACACACATGTTTCCCAAACCTATACACACACCGACATAGTTTACACCTACACACACCTACACATATACACACACCTACACGAACACACAAATACACAAGCACACACGCACTCTGACCCATCTATACAGATCGAACATTCGTTGAATAGATGTGATGCGTTCTCCAACATGCATGAAATGCCATGCATTCATTCATACGTTCTTGGTCGACGACGGACATCACGTATATATAGCATACATTTAACACGAGGAGGAGGAGATCGAGGTTGGGCGATCGAATTAAAGCCATCTCTGGGGTGGGAGGTGGGGTGGGGGTGGAGAGTGAGGGTGGTGGGGTAGGAGGGGGTTGGGGTGGAGGGGTGGGGGTGAAAATTTTCCTGAAACCCAAATTTCTCTGGTGGCGTACCGGTAGAGGACGGAGTTTGGTGCATGGGGTGTTTTGTTGTGGGGCTGTGGCCGGAGCGAGTAGAATCCTAAATTACCCGGGAAACGCCGGGTACCCAGCTAGTATTGTATATACACATTCAGTGAAAAATGCACGATTTTCTTGCCGTCTCGACGCCATAACATTCTTCGACGCCACAAGTCATAATAATAAGCCTGTTGTATATAGGCAATAGGCTACAACATCCGTTATATTCGCCACCCGTGTATATACATGTATATCTGTGTAGCCGGACACGTATACGTTTCGGGTAAACTGCCCGACCCAAGTCTTGGAAAAGAGGGGGTGGCAGCGACTCTAATCATCGCCGTTATGAAACCGAGAGTCACTGAACAGAAATTGCAAATAAACCGACCAACATGCAGTTACATCAGCTGTTATGATATGGTTTGCGAAAGTTAAGGTACATATAGTACATATAGTACAATAGTACATGGTCGGGGTCAATGGCCAGGACGGAACCCATGCAGTGTCGATTTTAAAAAACCAGGATATTGCAATGCTTATGCAATATGCATGCTATCTTTCTTTCTTTCTCCTCCGTCAAGTGTTCACCGACGCTGAGGCTCTAACAAAACTTATCCATTTCGGCCGGTCTCTTGCGAGTTCATTTTGTTAGAGTTTCTTGGTCTCTTGCCATGCAGGCGGTGACCAGTCCTCTCCTGGTATAGGGTAAGGAGATCGTTGGGCCATTTTTGCCTCTTCCGGTCTGAGGTGTCCTTCCAACACCTGCCTCCTGCGTTGGCCAGCTGTTTCGGGGTTCCTGGTGAGCCTTTCCACCTCGCGAAACGCCCTATAGGTGATTCTTCAACCAAGGTCTTCGACCGAGGTCTTCACCACTGATGGTATAGCCCCACCAGGCTATCCCCTACTTGGCTGTTCACCGTCTCACCGCGGTGAGGTGCAGGTAGGGCTTTGAGACGGCTTTGAGACATAATGCATGCTATGATTATAGGCTATTATACAGATTCGATATGTTAACGGTTTTCAACCGAAGCTGCAGTGGGCCATATATATATATATATATATATATATATATATATATATATATATATATATATATATATGTGTGTGTGTGTGTGTGTGTGTGTGTGTGTGTGTGTGTGTGTGTGTGTGTGTGTGTGGGCTTGTTACTATTTAACGACATAATCGTCGACATTGCCATTTCCAAGATGAATATATAGTGTCGCCCTCCTTCTCCTTTATCCAGGCCTGGTACTGGCACTGGCAGAGTTGACCCTTAATATGCTATCGTCAACCTGCATATAGTTTTATAATGTACAACTCTCGGCCACAACCGAACTCTGGATGGCGCCAGTCCCAAGCCTGGACAAAGGAGGAGGGCGACACTAACTATATTGAACTTCGTCATGACGCAGCGTGGCTTAACGTATAAGGCATATATATATATACATATATATCATTATACAATATATATATATATATGCCTATTCGAAACTACTAAATTAGCATTTTGTTGATTGCTTTCTGCCCATGCGGCGGACGCAAAAGTTTGGAAAACATTCCAATATATGCTATACTTACTCCGTGATGCCTGTAAACAAAGAAATGGGGTGGGGCAATACATGCACCGATAGGCCACCTTCTATACCTGCATGGGTCTATGCAAATTCATTAGTCTACGGGGAGTATAGGCCTATATATAGACCTACAACAACTCGCTTACCGCCCCAGCTGGTCCCATCATTCAAACACCGAACTGCCTTGTTAGCATCAGTTTCTTTGTTATCATTTTTTTTTAGTTGTGCATATACATTGTGTGACTTCATAATCTGTTCCTCCTGTAATGTATCTCAGAATGTATACATATAATTGTTTGTTTCTTGCATGCATAAACAAGGTAATGCATACAGATGCACATAAAGACTACTTACTTACTTACAGACTTATATCGAAACGACGCCATGCTTGGTGTCTGGTGCATGCTCCAGGTATTACACCTAAAGCCCAAGAGAATCTAGGGTCATGTATACCAGGATTCACCCTCAGTAGACCCTTAGCAAGTGGACCCTGGATCGACTGTATAGTTCCGTGACGAGTAGACTAAACCTATTGCAACCGATATCTAATGCCGAGCGATTTGTTTAATGGCCTTGCATGCAGCCGAGCCGCGAAAATTTACGACGTCCAGGCGAACAGGATATATGAGCAGAAGAGACACCTGCAACAGAAATGCAATGCCACACAGATCTAGAAAAGACCACTACCTAACTGTAATCTGCTCAACACCAATATGCAATAACTATTATTACTCGGATATAGGTAAACTACTTTGATTTGATTTACAAATGTATGCATTAAATCTTAATATTTTTATTCATTTATAGAATTTCAATGGCGTATTGCTTTATAGAACTACTCTATTGCAATTCGTATACAGTAAAACTCATGCAAGCTTAACAAATATTTTGCCACATTCAAAAGTAATACTGACCTCTATAGTAGTTTGTTTTAGGCTTTTAGGGTGGGTCATACGGGGTGGGACGACTCAAACCCAGTGCCCAAATATATAAATGCCACGTTATAAAATGTCCGCACTACATGTACCGCCTGCCAAGTGCCAACACTAGCTAGCTGACCATTCAGTCATGCATGGGAAACTTTATGCTTGATTTGGCCGCCTGCTCACCGTCATAGGCAATACAAGGCCTATATATAATAATCGGGGGCCTACAATAATACGTCATCTTTTATGTCTGACTTTGAAGTATACATGATAATAGAGTTACACGCGTATACGATGTTGTGGTGTAATATATAAGGAGGCACTATAATAATAGTTAGTCTAGGCCTATATAGCTTTTGTGTATGCGCTGTATAGTGTATAGGACTATGCAACTAATCCTTCCAACAGCGAAAGCTGCAGCAACAATCATGCAGGGAGGCAACTCGTGACCATGATTATTATTAATTATTTATTTATTTTTTATTATTATATCTTCTTATTATCTTCAAAAAACAACACCAGTAACAGGAAAAAATTATTATTATCATTATTTTATTTTTTTACCCGAGGTATCAATGATCGCTCAGGTTTTATAAAAATAGGGGCAATTATTATTATTATTATTATCATTATTATTAGTATTATTATTGAATGCATATACTTTCAATGATGGGAAGTCATCATTTCGTTGAAAGAGCCTATATAGGCCTATCTAATAATTATAATTATTAGTCGGGTTAAACCACGGCCTATATGATGCAATATCATATATCGGACCGGACGCAATATAGGCCTAAACAATACACATCGATGGAAGCATGATCTATGCACTATATATAGACGACCCCGCGGAGATGCACAGCAACCACCATGCATGCAATCCGGTTTGCAATGAACAAATGTTGCCAACAGAATAATTTGATAAGTGAAAAAAGTGAAACTGTCCCATGCAATGGCCATATAATTACTCTGTGCGTGTGTAATCATATATACGCATGAAATTTCCACAGATCTATATTTCAAAGCAATAAGCTCATGCGCCAGATTACTCACGTTTATAGGCCCTCAACAGTCCTCTAGGCCTACGAGGGCTGCGTCAACTCAGAGGGGTTATCCAAATATTATATAGTGATTGGCTAATTTTTTAAGACTTACCTTTTTCGAATTGCTTAATATACTTGAACATGCATGGCTGCCTTTATTGTCTTATAACGGACAAAGAGATCTTCAGTAGACAACGGTTTTAATCGCCATCGGTGGATGCTTGTGCATTAAACCAGTAAGTATAATATGCAGGCCTATGTACACGTTTATAGGCCGTCAACAGCTAGTCCTCTAGGCCTATACATCGTTGCATTTCGTCCCGGTTTCATTGTGACAATCGGGTTATGAATAGTGAAGAATGTGAAGAATATATAGTTTACGATCCCATCATTCAACCGAAAGACTTCTTCAGTGAGAAGCCTTGACATTGATGTCATGTCAACTAATAGGCATTTCATATGCGTTTTTGTTCGTGCGCCATTTTGAAGGCGGATCGACGAGCTTCTCTATAGATATAGCCTAGACCGCAAAAGATCGGTTTTCACGTGCGTGTCCGTATGTATACAATGGTCGCCGCTTTCTGTTCCATTGTTCCACGTTGACAATTGATTTACGACCGATTGTGTTCAAACTGCAGATCTCTGTATTGCTCGATGGAAAGCACGCTTTTAAAAGCCACCACATGCAGGTCACGGAAGCTATTATATATCTATATATATTTATTTATATATATATATATATATATATTTAATCGGACATATAGTACAACAGTGGAACAGATCGTTGCCTATATATATATAGAGAGTCACAATTTACAGGCGTCATTTTCATATCAATTATATTATATGTTTTGACTTTTTTCTTCAGATCATTTATTCACGTAAATATTTTTTATTTTTCATTTGATTAAAAAATTTCTCATTATCGCAACCCGGCCATAATAGCCTATAGGGCTATTTACTCGTTAATAAAATTCAAATTCATGTTAGGCCGTATACGCCGAAGCCAATTTGGAGAGTCACTGATTCGCGTATATACCCTGATAATTATTATATCACTTGACAATTTCTAATTAAGTTCGCAAAACCAGTGACGATTGCAATGCATCAAGTAACATATTATGCAGGTATACGCTCGCTGATATATTCTAGATAATATCTTTGTCGTCAAATTAACATATTGCGGAGGGCTATATAAACGCCTGAAGGCTTCACGAATAATACCGTTGCAAGTTGCAACACGAATGAACGTCGAGGGACGTTGGCAAGGTCTGCCTCATGTATATTCATGTTGCAATGCGCGCATACTATTATTGAAATGTACAAAATGTATCATATAGAGCCGTTCTCCATCATTGGCACAGGCACCTAATGTAGTCTATATTGTGACTGTCGGGCAAAACTGCCATACTATATAGACGCATCCTGCACAAGCCTACCTGACTGCCTGCCTGCCTGCGTGTCTGTTTGACTGTCTGTCCACCTCCCAGCCTGTTGCCTTGGCTGTACGTGTTAGTTAGTGAGTCAGTCGTCGGTAGTTCGGTCATGACTGCAGGTGTTTGTCAGTCTGTATGTGTAGGCCTACGTGCCTGCTCACACGCTTACCTGACTTTCCTGGTATCTGAACGCCTATATGCATGCATGCATGCATGCGTACATCCATACACGTTACATACGTACTCACACACTTTTAGTATATCATATACCATAAACACAGGTGCGTTTACACACAGCACACATGCAATGCACAAAACGACTGTAATTTGATGGCGAAGTCCTCTCCTCACAGGGTTCTCAAATCCAACTGAAGCCGGGAAACAGAAAACATTAAGAAATTTTTAGAGCACAGTGAAAGACCCAGCCTGAACATGTCCAAAGTGCCGCTATATCCTGCACACAATTGGCCAACTTGTACATTGTACAATTAAGGACGAATTTAGACCAAAGACTGCATATAAAGTTATTCGATAGAACTTTTTTTAATCCAATACCGATTTGACGTCAGAATGTGGATGCCGGATACTGTAGCGATTAGCATACTGGACTGTGAACCCCCGAGAGGTCAGAGGTTGAACTATCCGCCTAGGAAACACACACACACGCACACACACACACACGCGCACGCACGCACACACACACACACACAGGCAGACCGACCGAGGCTGACAGACAGATCCATCCGCCTTCATATGCCGAGGTTAAGAAGAGGAAGAAGTCACGACATCTCTCATACACATGCCTGGGTTAGCTTTAGGTGCCGTAACTGTTCTCTTCTCTGCATACATGCTGCCTAGCTGCTGCGAACACCATGCATACATGGCGGAAAGTTTCTTCGAGTTAGGGCTGCTGCTACAATCGTAATACAGTTCTATATGTCTCTACAACAAAATGACTAAATATGCAAACATGCAAATGACCATAAGCCACTTTGAAAGCGGAACTCAAGCTGACGAATTAAATTTTCTGAATGTTCAACTAAGAACCACAATTAAAGAAGAAATAAGGCAATTTTCAGAGTAAACTTACATGCTGCTGTTCTGTTCGGTCGTGTCAGTTCCTGGATTATTGTTGAGATACCTCAGCAATTTACTATGAAATAAACGAAACGTGTGGTGCCACCTAGCGAATGTTTAATAGTCGCCATTTGAACGACACTAATGGCGACTAGTAAACATTCTTGACGATCGATTTTTAAAGATATTTTGCCACGATTAACCTACGTGATGAGCGACAGATTTGTTAGCCGCCGTTTAGTTTGCCACCGGAGAAAAACATTTAAACTGACCTACACTGGCCAGTCCCCGGCTTGAAATACCCGGATTTTGACGGTTTGACCTGGCATTGGAACGAACAGGTCGCTCTGGCCATTGTGGACATGATTTGATAAGAGGACCGGTGAATAAGCCGGTCTCCCTAAAGTGGCTTTTGGGGGCGCTGAGAAATTCTCGGTGAAATACATTAGGGCCTACATTCACTCCGAATCACTCGCAATATACGAGATCTATTAAATAGCAATGTTTAAACAAAACTGCGAGACTAACAAAAGCGCTGGTTGAATAGCCAGGTATGTTGACAAAAGCGTAGGCCTAGGCCTACATGTATTGTAGGCTATGTGCAGGCTACTATATGCCCATCTGTGCGTGTGGTTGCCGGATCGTAACTTGATTCGTAAGTACCGATGGTGTCTTATTTCAGACAGGGTCTTGTTGAATTCAAGGTCTAACGTTGTCTGTAAACGCGGATCTGAATTAATTAGCGTATAAGTTTACTATCATTTACAATGAGGTCGTTGGTAGCACACTGTCAAAAAGAAGCAGCAGTGTCATTAGGCCTAATAGGAAAATAAGAAAATTTAACCCACGCTGTTTCGAAGCGTTGCTCTCAACGATATAGGCCTACCGGTACCTTCTAATCGTAATTAATAAAATTGCAATTTCTCCTATAGCCTAATATTATATATATATATATATATATATATATATATATACATGCATATACATTCCGATTTGCCGTCCACTTCCGTGCACTGGCTTCCATAGAGATACATTTCTCCAAATCTCCATGGACCTTTTCCAATGCCATATCAGCCACAGAATCTGATCTGATCCATTTTCAGCTGCACCTTAAATCCTTACATTATAATATTATTTCGACAGTTGACTCTTTAATTTGACACGCGCTACCGCACCCGCATTAGTCCAGCAGATGACCACAAGAAGAAGTAATTCTCAGCGGGATATCGCAATAATTATGTGTTATGTAACATCGTTTAATGCAGCCACTTAGCTGCAGCCCGCTTCTCGGTAGCCGAGTTGGATAGTAGGCATAGAGAAATCCAAGATTCCTCCACCAACTGAGGAGAATGATCTTGAGAGAAACCGTAGGGAGGCGACTTTCTCCCACTTCCCCTATTATATAGTTTTCCGTTTTTTAGTAGGCCTAAATTCTCTAATATCGGGGAAAATATAGGCCTACCATTTCTAAAAAAGACCATTTTGCTGGCCTAATTAGCTGACGACCTTTTTTATTCGTTTGGTCGAAATGTCGGGGATAAAAGATAGGCCTATACCACCATTTTGCCCGTCAGAATATTTGATGACCTTTTTTCTTTTTCTCTCTGCCTTCTCTGTAGCCTTTAAATTTCCCGATGCATTGCTGAAAACCTGTGCGAACCTGTTGGAGGGCCACGTCCTTTTTCCCTGCCAGAATAGCTGGTGACATAATGTGAAAATTTCTAAATGGGGGGGATGGCCGGATTTGTCCCCTCTGGATCCGCCCGAGTCAACTCACTGATTTCAATAATAATATTTTTTCTTTAATTAAACGCCTGCAAGACGCACTGCGCTTTACATTTACAGGTTATGCATTAATCTTAATTAAACTTAACTACCAACTGAACAGACAGCTTTGTAATTACACGGCGCCAATGGCAGCCTACAAAGCAAATCCGCCCAACGGGGGCTCGAACTCACTACCTCTCGCACTCTTGGCCAGCGTGTTAACCACTACTCTACCGGGCCCCCAAATCTGTTTGTCTACCTGTCTGCTTGCCTCCCTCCCTTCTGACCTCCCTGATTCTGCTCTGATTAACAATGAAGCAACTTATTGCGATGCAGGCCCAACTTTAGCGCGCTACGAGTTATGAATCTTATGATGCGCGTATTTATTGAAGATTGATTGATGACAGACCATCGCACCTAAACATGCTCAGCTATTCTTTGTAAGAATATTTGACGGTTTTAATCATAGACATCTTACATTTAATATATGACGTCTATGTTCTAAATATAAATCTCGATGCTGCTGCCATGTAGCGGAGGCTTCTGGCTTGCTAAGCGACAGATATGGCTGCAATAACCGGTAGATTTAGAATTATTACTTTGCTCGTTATTTAATTAATTAGGCGGCGAAACTATAGTAACCGGGACCGATGTTTATAACGTTGGAAATTTCCAATTCGGTTAGGGTCAGGTTATGCGTCGTGAGGGTCGGTTAGGGTCAGGTTATGCGTCGTGAGGGTCGGTTAGGGTCAGGTTAAGCGTCATGAGGGTCGGTTAGGGTTAGTTTTAGGGTTAGTGTCGTCATTAGATTCTATATACTACACTACACTAAGACAATGTTATAAACATCGGTCCCGGATACTATAGTTTCGCCAATTAGGCTAACTGTTGAATTATTCAAGCATGAGTTTTGGCAATCGCTTTGGCGAATTTGATTATTCGCTATTGCATGGGTTTTAGCGTTAGTCGCATACAGTTTGGATTGACGAAAAGAATTAGGCCTATTGCTAAGTAGAAGCCGGACTGATGAAATAATTTTGACTTAAATAGAAATTATAGAAGTGGTATAGAACTATAGATGAAAAGATTCTTGCTGACATAAAAATTGAGCTGGGTTTATGAAAATATAATTGTTATTGAAATAGAGGCTGGATTGATAAAAGGGGTTCTTGTCTAATTGGAAGCTGGATTGACGATATTAAGGACTCGTGCCAAAGTATAAGTCGAATTGATGAAAAATAATTTTGCTGCGCCGGGCGAATAGCGGCTAACTCCGCCACTGGTCGTTTTCTGCCAGTGCCAGTCCCAAACCTGGATAAAGGAGGAGTGTGACATTAATCATCTTATATGGCAGTGTTGTTAAACATGTACACAACACACTGTGCAAGTGAGCATTTTAATGTGCAAGTTAACGCCTGTGCCGACCAATGGTTCATATCTTACTGCAAACATAACTATATCATTATTTGTAATATTATTAGTATTTTATTATTATTTATTATTGAAATTTGCAAATGTGCTGATCTGACTGATATCAGCCTATTCACAATCGCTGCACTCGTGAATAGGCTGATACCTTGGCTCGTAAAGAGCAACATTTAGAAGTTTTGAGATTACGATAATTAAATTTGTTACAAATACCTTGATTATCTGAATTGCTATATAATTATGCACTTCTATACTTTTAAAATTACAATTGTGTACTACTGTTATTATAATGACTTGTTCACCATGATTCACTTAGGAGTGTAACTCTGCACTTAAAGTCTTTAACCTTTTTTGTTTTCAGAACATGGAAGGCCTGCTGTATCCTTCAAATAGTCAGTTAAAATTAAATAATTCTTGCCTGTTTTTGATGAAGATCTCGTTTTATAATATGAAAGTAGAACAAATGACTGTTTGCATGACCAAGTTGCATCAATAGGGTAGAGTGATGACAGGTGACGACCCTCACAAACACGTTTGCGCTGCTGACGAGCAGTTCATCACTGGTCGAAGATGACGCACACCCCCAGCTAATCATTGAGGTCCAGGTGGCAGTTGAAAAGGCATTTTTCACCACGTCTTTCGATTGAAGTGTCACCAGTGACTCACTGTCGAGGTAGACCCCAAGCCGCATTTGATAAAAAATTTCTGGGTGACAGTCGGCTTTGCCAAATTTACGTGTACACCCAGAATTACGGCTGAAATTCAGCTAACCGTTTACATATTTGGCTTGAATATGCCTCAGCATTTTTGAAGCATAACTTACAGTACAACTGTCAATGATACATAAACGCGTTAGAAAGTACATTTATCTTTAGAAATAAGACAAATACATGCACAGTTAGCTTTCATCTTAAAGAGCTACATTTCTGTTAGTTTATTATTGTTGTGGACAAAACATATCTTGTGTAATTTTTTGGGCAGGCAAACTTACAGCGATAATTATTGAATAAATTTTGACGGCTGATATCTGAAGCGAAATATTTTCAACGGATTTCCTATGTGATCGAAATTGTGGAATGACTGGTTAGTGGTCTCTACCGGGATGTAAACAATTAGCTACATGTGGCTGAGGCTCGACCATGCATCTGAAGGATGGGCCTGATGCAGTTGAACAAAATACCATTTAAAAATTCCAGGCAAAATGATTAAGTCTGTTATGCAAATCTAGCACCAGAAAAACTTTGACTCATTGAATTTTCTGTGCGTATTCTGCATTTAGTTTAAAATAAATGTCGATATGACACAGAGGTTGATCAGTCAACCGAATTGGCCGTTGACATGTGCAGAATTTAGGAATCTTATGTATGTATATCTGTCTGCTCTGCTTGCCTCCTGAAGTTGCTTAGTTTTTTTTACTTTGCAGACAGCGTGTCCACCATGGTATGCATTTTGTTATCTGAGCCTTGTAGACTGGTTCTGTTCACAGAATTATTGTTTTAAATTTATTCTATGGTTTTGTTCAAAAGTGACCACCAGTTAGTACCTTGTGCATTACGATAACGGTGGTATAGACATTTCCTGACCTACACGAGGTGGGTTGTAGAAATGTGTTGTGGTTTATCAATTTGTATAACCATGTAACGAATGGCCGTATTGTTGCAACATTGAGATGCCTGTTTTAAAATCTGTTAGATAGCCATGTGCGCTGCAATTGGCAAGGTTCATAGCATTTCTACATAAATGTTCAGTTACGAATGCTCAGGTATATCAGATTATATTCTTGCACAGTTGCAGTGCTATGTTTTTTCGTTTTTATCCTTAACATTTTCACTAGAGGGCCTCGCTTCCGCTACAGATGCTCTTTGTTGCCAACGGCTTTTATTTTGTTTTGTTTTTCTTCTTAGAGCTGGCTCTGATCGTTTATAAAGGTGAGACTGCTCAAGACCTTTGACCACTGACATTTGTAAATGGCAACTTACACTTTCTGCAGAATGCTTTCTGAAAATGTGTGTGATCCTAGTTTGATTGCTTTATGGTTTGAGATATTGCTGACGAAGTTTCAATCACCTTTGCTTCTGGATTTTAAATAGTGGAACATTAATAATAATTAATAATAATCTTTTCTTTAATGAGGCGCCTACAAGATGCACTGCACTTTACATTTACAAGTTATGCAGTAATCTTAATTAAAGAACTACTAACAGAACAGACAGCTTTGCAATTACATGGCACTAACAGCAGCCTACAAGTCCGCCCAAAGGGGGAGCTTGAACTCGCTACCTCTCGCACTCTACGCCGCGTGTTATCCATTACGCTACCGGGTCTCCCCAGTGGCGGCGCCAGGATTTAAGTTTTAAGGGCTGAATTTGTGTGGAAAATGTTCCGTTTTCAGTCCCCAAAATTTCTGACGACTTTTTTTGTCACCGGTCAAAAACCGAAGAAATTTTTTTATTTCAGGCGTCAAAATTTCTGACGACCTTTATTTTAGTCACTTGATCGAAATCTTCGAAAATGGTCCTTTTTCATATCCGCCAAACTGTCTGTCAAACCTCGTGCGTACCTTTGCAGCTATTTTTGAGGGGGTTAATCGTGCAAATATTTTTTTACATGGGAAAAAATGGATGGCCTTTTTTAGGGGTGCTTAGCCCCCCTAGCGCCGCTACTGGTCTCCCCAGCTATATGTAATTTAGTGGTTAGGTTAATATTTAATGCTGAAGTTTATTGATCTATGTGGATAATTAGACAAAAACTGATTAAGTCTGTTTTCCAAAAGTGTCGAAGATTGAAAGGTTGAGCTTTAAAATGTCCGATTTTCATATTATCTGATTTTTAACCTGGTCACTCTGATTCTGATAAGTAACTGATTGTTTCATTGATGTGATTGTGTTATTGATTGATTTGATTGACCAGTTGGATTCATTGCATGACTGGTATAATTTTCTTTTGTAGCCCTCACTTTTCCATATCCATCGAGTGCCTTAGGTGGCGAAATTTTCCTCATCTTCATTTTGGTACCGATCGAAATTCTTCGACTCTTCTTTGGTAATTTTTTTGTATTTATGAATAGGTACTCTGTTTGTAATGGGAATCTTAAAGGCATCTGCAAGCACACTGCAAATATCCATATGCAATATGCATGCATACCGGTAATTCACTCATTCATTCAAGAATTTATGTAATGCTTCTTCAATGGGACTACTCAGAAGCACTCCCGACTCTAGCATGGCAAAAAGGACAGTTTGAGTTTAATTAAAAATGTTTCAGTATTAACCCCAGAAAGTAGACTTAGGTCCCATTCCAGACAACTAGGTCGATCACAGAAAAGGCTCTATTCTGCATTGTTGCAGTTCATGTGAATGGGACCAAGAGCAATCCCTTCTGTGCAGAACGACGGAGGGGATTAGTAATAGTTGCATGTTACCAAAAGAGAAAAGTAAACAACTTAACGCTTAGAGTTTACTGAGGATATGTAATCATCTGTGTTCTCTGTTTTTCTATCAAATAAATAAATGTAGAAGATGATTGTTTGGTGCCTGTTTTAAAGGAGGTTATTTGTCTGTTCTGTCAGGTAACCATGGGAACCTAAGAGAGAGCATAAAAGTGCTGTTGTTTGCGCTGCTGATCTCCATAGCATCACTGTTTGGCGCCATCTATCTGTTGGTTTGGGAAACATACGTCCTTCGAGCCGATGTCATCTTGTCATCCATACAGATCATCCTGATTGGACTTGAGATTATTTTTGGTTTCATTGCAATGATCATCTTTGCCAAGTATGTTTGGATATTAGAAAGGCTTTTCACTTTTAAATATTGTTTTTTTTAATCTTGTGGTTTTGTGAAATGAGTGGCTAAAGTACATGAATCAAGATGCAAAAGGTGAGTGTGAGTGAGCTCTGCTTTACTATTGCACATGTGCATTCAGTATGACTAATAGGGCATCGAATGTTAACCAATGGCTGTAGACGCATCTTTAACACATCACTTCAGGGTGAGAATTGTCGGGGTTTCAACCCCCAGTCTTTCTTAGAGCCCCATATTAAAAATCTCTTTTTCACACCCCAATTCCAAGTGAATCATAGTCCAACACCTCGGTTACTTTCCACAATTCTCACACTGCATCACTTCATTCTATTATTGAACTAAAATAGCACCAGTTGATGAGCTATTGAAGAATGCTTCCCTTAAGTCCCATGGGTGATGAAGTGTTAGTGACTTCATTTTCGTGATCTTGGCATATGAGGGCGGTCCTTTTCCATGCCTTCTGATCTTCTACCAACAGTGTATGGTCAGTGTAGTCGTTATATCCTAGGAGTTGGTTACGGCACTCTGGTGGAGCAGAAATCTCAAACCAAATTTCTGCTATTGATTTAAATAAGTTTGCTGGTTGCAGGGGATAGTCTTTTAGCATGACAAAGATGTTGGTTTTGAATGTTATTTACTTCACCCACATCTCAGCAATTAAAGATCGGCTCACTTATTTTACCAAGCTGCAAATTCTTTTAGTAAAAGTTGTATTTGATCAAATGTGTTGTTGTCATTTGTGTGGTTATATTGGCTGATTGTCTATCAAGTGTTTCAAGTGAAATTGCCTTGCCTAACCTTTGTATTTTAGAAACTCGAGAGTATTACTGTCAAAGTCATGTGCTGCTAGGCATAAGGGGCACAGAGGATTCAGAGGAAATATCATGTACTGCCTTGTTTAGCATCTGGAGTATGACCGACTTAAAACTAGGCAACGTTTGCATCTTCTGAGGTTCTGATACGATTGTCAGTGTTAATTTTAGTGTGAAGTTCATATCCTGTAGCAAAAACCATGAAGTTTTTATGGTGCAAATTGTCAAAAAAGTTCATGGTCATGTTTTGTTTTTTCAGGGATGTGACGTATTAGGATGAAAAAGAGGTCCAAGTTCATGCTTCTCAGGTCACGTGACAGTGATAAATAGAAGAGCTTTGGTTGAGTATACGCGTACGCCGTATTTATATCGGATTCTAGGAACAGTAAGAATACAGTGCCGCTGAAAAAGACATTTTTAACGGAGTGTATTTTATGATGCTTGAAATGTGCTTAATTATTATGTAATTAATGTGAACTTCACAGCTATGTAAGAGAAATTATAAATGTGGAAGCCTCCCACTAACGTTTAGTTTCTAAGCAACAGGGGTGGAGTTGTAATCTCACTGGATCAACAAGTAGTTAACAGGTCTGGGGCTAAAACCTTGCTTTGGTGGAAATATTAGTTCAGTGGTTTTGCCTATTGAGGTGATGCACTTCTATAAATTGACTTAGTCTTTTCAAGTTCCCACCAAAAAATCCTTGTAGGTCTACGAGGTACTCTAGAACTGACAACAGTACGAAACTCTTTGACAGAATGGAATTTATCTGCTGATATTAAAAAGAGTGGATCAGAGTGTCAGTGTAATTATAAAATGCAAACATAGACATATCTTTTCAATTTTTAATATTCTGCAAAAATACAAATGACAAATTAGCAAAGACAAACCAAGAATAAACTGATACAATGTCAAACTAGGTATTCAAAATAATTTCCATTTCAGGATTGACATTCTTCCAAATACACTACCATGACTTGGTTCCATTTTTGTAACTACAAATTGTAGAGTAGGCTCAACATTGAGTTAACCTAAGTTTTGCAGGTTAAAACTTAGGTTAGGATAATTTTTACCAAGTAGAAAATAGATTAACTATTTGTACAAGCTAAGTATTAGGTTAAACTAGTTGTTATTGGTCAGAAATTACATTAACCTAATTTTTTCAGGTATGAAAGACTGATCAATCCATGTAAGAAATCAATGAGAAATGAATATTAGGTTAGTTTACCTTTTTAAAGGCCAACAGTTTTTGAAGCTGTGCCTGTTCATGAACTACTACTTAGTACATACATGAGGTGATGATGTTTGTACATCCGATAGGAATGACATAATTATTGAAAAGAAGACACGCTTTGCTTATTTTAATAGGTTAGAAGATTATAGAAAGGTAGGTGAGATGATTATGTGCATACTGTCAACAACAAGAATAGTATAATTATTTTATTAAATATTTTGTAACCTAAAGCATGAAATTGAGATGTGGTAACTGAGCTATAATAGAGGGAGATTACTAAATTGTTTTTAAGCAGGGAGATTATTAAACTTTTTAAATTGTTTTTGAGCATACATGTCGTCTTATAAATTTTATAAAATTGCATTTTGATGTCCTTATGATGCAACCATTTAGTGAATGTTACAAGGCAAAGCACTTAACAAAGTCGGCCACAAGTTAATGTAAATATGCTCAAAGTCGGACATTCTAGTCAACAATTTTAAACGTTGGTTCTGAAGTAAATAAGTAAATGAATACACAAGACTTATTTCAAAACCTTGCCCTAATATAGCATAGAAAATCACAGGAGCAATTAAGCCTATAGGCTATATGATACCGATTACAAAAATCACCTTCTGTAAAATAGTTATATACACAATAATCATTTCTGATAGTTATTTGAGAAAATTCTAGAAAAATAAGAACAATTGAAGAAACCTGCAATAAGTTGAATGTTTTTATGCAATGTCACATATTCTCAATGTGGAAATTAGTTCCCTGCATTGTCTTTATCGTTTTGATGGTTTCATAGATTTTTCCCGGTCACAACTCGTAAGCATTGGGTGTGTGCTGTTACTGGCTCAAGTAGGCCTATGCTCAGATTCTATGCAATCACTAAAAATTAACTCCAAATGGCACAATCACCCTAGACCTGAGTTGCTTAGAGTGCACCAAGTGCAGAAATTTGACACCCTCAATATTATACTTCATTTCACAAAGCCCTGCTCACATTCACCACACATTCAAGTCCTCCAAAATGCAAAAAAAAAAATGCCAATGTGTAAAAACAGACCTTTAAACATTAGATTCGTAAAACTATATGTTAAAAAGACAGAGGCATGGCATGATGCTCTAAAAGCAAGCTTCTTACATTGAATGGAAGTTTATCTCCATTGTTGTGCGAATTGCTGCAATAGCTCCCACCTGCCCCACAGAAAATGATAGATTATTCTACCAATTTTAGTGAAAGAAAAACTCCAAACAAACAACCGTCGTATGGTAAAGAAAGACGCTGAAAGAGGTAGCCTTGCATCATGTTATTAATGGACGGATGGACAAACGAAGGTTTGGACGTACAGCTATATATATATATATATATATATATATATATATATATATATATATATATATATATATATATATATAGCCTGTATCCATGCTCTTGGACACATGGATACAGGCATAGAGGGTTGAACACATAAGTTCACAAAATAAGTATAAAATAATCCTAATTCTTTCCTTCACTCAGTTTCAAATTCTTGATCCAGTGTCTTTGAAATTTCAAGTTGCAGACGGAGAATTAAAGAAATGTAAATTTTATCTTGAATATCTTGTCAGTGTTTCTGTGATCTGTATATGATGTCCCAATTATAGGTAAAAATCCTTCTAATTCAGCCATAACTAACCCTTTAATCTCTACAACAAATACTCAAAGTCTGATCTTGGAACTTCTTTAGTGCTAAGCTTCTTCAAGACTTTCTTTTGAGGCGTTACAGAAATGTCGAGACATGTTCGGAAACAATACACACTGGCATGTCTACATACATGACAGACATACATACACGCATCGTGTTACATACATACATACACAGAGGCCTGCATACACACATGCATACATAAACCAACGCAAGAAGATTGTAATTATTACCTAAGACAATATTATTTCAATAGCATTCTCAGTGACAAAGCTATTTCTGTATGTAGGATGCTTTACACAAGCTGTCAAATGCAATTGAACGGTGCTATGTATGGCGCTTCAGTTTACATGAATATGCAATACGTACATACATACAAATCTGTAGCAGGTGCAGATTACAGAACGTGAAGTTTCAAATTTTTCATCAGCCTCAGATTAGGGTTACAGTCTACAGAGTAAGCCAAATGGCAAGCTACAATAACTTAAAACTTAATGTCTGGAAAAGAGAAAGAGCCTAGCTTAGAAGGAAACTCATCTTCTTGTTCAATAGCTTCTTCTTGGATGTAGGTAGATATTTATTTATTGGTGTCTTTTTTGGTCGGTAGTCAATTGACAGTATGTGTAAAACATCATAAAAGTAGCTTGCTAGTTACAATGCTGCAGAAATTGTTGTAAATGCAATTTTCACTTATCATTGTTCGATTTTCTCCAAGTTGATTAGGCTGAATTTTCTATGTGTTTCATCAATCTGTGTCATAATATCCTGTAATTCTGGTCTGCTTCTAGTTAGGCCATCGTCGTCAGCAAATTAGAGACTATTCACCATATCTCCATTTAATTTTATTCCTGCTTAAATGCTGTTAAAGCTGAGTGAGGTTACTGCTTCTAACACTAGCTTAAATATAATATGAGGATAAGATACATCCTTGTCGTACTCCCGTTTCATGTTATGCTATGACCTTTTAATCTACTTTTATGGCATTTGATGATTTTTATAATTATATCCCTTTTGCAAGTTTGATCAGTTTTTCATTGCATTGAAATAAATATTCTGAACCAGGCAGTGGTTAGTTTCCTCTTAATCCTACAAATTGCACACTGGTAAACTGAACTATTTCAGCCCAAACCTGTCATTCAGTAGCCCAGTTGTGACTATAGACATTTAAATAGTGCCTATACTTACGTATTGGAGAGGTGACACATAAATTACAACAGAAAATGTAGCGATGGACATTGCGTTAAGAAGCAACACAAAGAATAGATGTGTGACAAGACTCGGAGCACAACTGACTGGATCAGCGAAAGACATTCTAAAGACTTGAGAAAAGTCTGTTACCTGTAGTACGATAGTTTCTAGCACAGCCCAACAAGTGTGGTACAATAAAATTCCTAACATAACCTTCATATTGTTGGGTGCATTCGATGGCGCATTTTAATCTGAGCTGACCGACTCTAATTATTCTACTAATCTGACTTAATATAAACTAGCAACCAGCAATCGTTATGACCAAAAGAAAATTACAATACAAATGCAGTAACCCACTGGTAGGGATTTGTATTGTCCAAGTGCACACATGAGTTGTGTTCTGTACATACTCTGAATGGATAATGGATATGAAATGTATCCGGGTTCCTTAAAATTACCTCATGTCTGAATTTAAGAGAAAGAAAGTTAAAGCAATTAACCATCCAACCTTTCAACAAATCCTGCACCAGCGTAAGTTACATTATATGGTTGACCCTGGATATGCAACCAGTTTGAGAAATGTAACACTGATCCCTGAAAAATAATCACTGGCAAAATTATTTAAATGGTCTATAAACCATGGTCCATAAGTGACAACCAACTTTAAAATACAAAAGCATATACGACGTGATATATTATGTATCAAATATATCACTAAACGCATGTGGGTGTGTCTACATACATTATGTGGTTTATATATCAGAGTCCTGAATGTTCCCACGCTTATTTGTCAGAAAGTAAACTTTTTGCCTCAGATAATCAATAATAGTCCCAGCAACATGTAATTATGACTGTTGTACAGTTCACATTTTTAACGTTAAATAAAAAAAACTTGCTATACAATTGATGTCATTATTGTTGTTTTCTTGTCCTTGTTGTTTATAATGGTGTATTATTGTTATTGTGGGTACTTGGGTTTCGTGTGTTGCTTATATGGTGTGCCTGTGTGGTGAAAATTTTAATAATTTCATATTAACAAAAATCAGCATCATCAATATCTGTATCAATAGCTTCATGGCTATTATCATGGTGACTAAGGAAAGGAACAAGTCAACAGAGAATAGTTACTTAAGTTGATGAGGAATTTCCCTAATTTCCTTCATTAACATCATATTCAATCAGCATGAAAGACATATCACAGATTCACGAAATCATTATCCCGTTGAAGTAAAAAATTCAAAAAAATTGCATACGACCATACAAAGCGTCCATGCCAGCAAATGCATACTTTACAAGCTTACAAAGCTCTAAACAGACAAACCGCACAGGCTTTGAAGTCTTTTCGAAGCTTTAAACTGTTAAGCTGAATAGGCAACTGATACAAGCAAAATCCTACGTCAACCTAGTTAAAAATGACAACTTTTTCTAACACGTTGCTCTTGCATAAGTTGAACTGTGGCGATAAATGCATGAAACACAAAGATGATAACAAACTACAAAATGCTTCTGTTTAACGGGACAATGCATCACAAGATAATGCTATTAATAATAACAATGATTTTCTAATTCATAACAGAAAAATTAAGACCAGTGATAATTTAAAATAATTAATAATAATCATCATCGACAATTCGTTAAATCCATTATCTTCATAAAACAGGATCAATCAGTTACAGACAAAAATGTCAACCATGGACCAGTAAGCCAAGGACAAAAGTCAAAGGACAGGACTGTAAGCCAAGGACAAAAGTCAGGGGACCGGACTATAAGATAAGGACAAGACTATCAGTCGCAGATTGAATTATGTTCAAGACTTTGGCCTAAGTCAAGGAAGGAAAATCCTAAAGAAAATGAGGAGTTAAGACAAGCAGCAGTGCAGTAAAAAGCAGATTCTGGTTGGGGGTTGAAATGTGAACCACAAAGGAAGTGGTGAGATGCCAGCCTGGTATTGCATTTAAAACTAAACTCGTATAAACATGACCTCAGTTGTTTTGGTCAAAGGGTCAGAAGACAAGATGGATTTAGGATAGGCTATCTCTCTCTATCAGTCATACCCTTATCTGGACGATTAAAAGCACAGTAAAATATTTGGCAACATGAAACTCTGAAATACCCATGAACAGTGGGCATGGAATGAAAAAGTCGCCATAAGTATTTTCCACTGTTCAAGGGTACAAGATCTCAACTATCGTAAAACTGGTCTCAACTCTTAGATCTGCCAGTGACCCCAAAAAACAATTCTTACCACAGAAATGTCTCAAAATGCCACAGAAGTTTAAGTATAAAGAAATCCAACAAGACTACTGGGGTGTAGCAAGAAATTCGGGCCAGCTTCAGTTGTATTGCCATTCCGTCAATATCTGTGCAGAATGCAAAACATCATCGTTCAACTTGTCGAATTTAGTATGCGAAAACAAGAACAACATTGGTGAAGTGGATAACCTATCTGCACCAAAATTCTGGCATAATTTGATCAATTCGGGGCGTGGGACACAAGACCCATTTCGGGACTGTCCCGGCGAATCCAGAACGGTTGGCAGCCCTAGACCGTGGGCCCATGGGCCTAGTTGATAAGGATTTTACTGGGTTCACTGAAACGGCTAAACAAAATATCGCTACGCCACTACATGAAAAACTGAAGCGGCTTTCAGGCAAGCAGCGCCGAACAGCAGCATCTATGTAGGCCTAACCGTGTGTGGTTGGCTCCACAAAAGTGTCTAGTTGAAGACAGTGAAAGGGGCTGTTGTTGTGGACAGTAGAAAGACGAATTCAAGGGACATGATGAGCCGTTTTCATAAGCAAAGGATACACACCGCGATCGAACTCGAGTTTCACGTTTTGCGTGCGGAAACTTCGAGCTTTTTGAACACCCTCGATCATAAACAACAACAACAGCGGGTAGCGGGGTTGAGGTTTACAGCAACCACAAGAAGGGCTGATGGGGTGTTGCGCTGCGCACCTTTACAAGGCTGTGGGAACTAACAGGTCACGGGTGGTATTAACCAGCAGCCTGGAGGGGTGGTTGCTACCCCTTACTTCTTTTTCTTCTTATCGACGAGAGTGACATCACGGACGTCTGTCGGGGTGTTGGGCTGCTTGGCGTGCATTGCAGATGGCTTCGAATCCAAGGAGGAGGCGTTGGAATCCTGCTTCTGTGCTTGCGATTCGGCAATGCTGGCGAAAAGAAGAGCTTCGATCTGATCCTGGCACACTCGAATTAGATCCTGCAACGTACAGGAAGCACCATTCACAGTGGCTGTTATCATCATCATCATCATTGCAACAATCGTAGTCCGTCATTAGGCCTATCGTCGTAGGCCTATTAAATCATTATTGTTACCGTCGCTCGTCATCAGCGTCAACATCATCATCATAATTCATCATCATCAATTCATCATCATCATCATCATCATTGTACTTGCTATTTTCACAAAGTTATCATCGTCATCTGTGTAAATCATCGTCGGTTCATTTAAGAACGGACAACACTCGTTCGCTAAGGAAAGAAGTAATTATCGTAATTTCCAGTAAATTCACAGTAATTATCTACAGCGCCCCCATGTGTCACTCTGTCGCCTGACGCAGTTACCCCCTCTACCCCCCACCCTCATCGAACCGAACCCTCGGGGCAGCATGAACAGAGTCGAACACCCCTTATGCATGTAGGCTACAGACCCCTTCCTGCAAGGGAAGTCGTTTATTTATCGCCGGCTTGGAACCAGGTCCTGCAGCTGAGTAACCCAATTCCGTCTCCCTCATCTCAGCCATAAATTCATCAATGACTCCTTCAAACGCTCCACACAGTTCTCCTCCCACCGGCGGAAGCAACATACGAAATTCCGAAGCTCTGTCAAACGCATCAACCGCAAGAGACTAAAGCGGGTTAGCCGCTTCGTTGCTCTTACATGACGACGCTGGTGGCATTCGTGAGGAACAAAGTCCAGCTGGACTAGTAATGTAATGTAGGCCGTAATGTAAATGTAATGTAAAAATCTAATTTAAATCTTCGAGAATTTCTTGCGACCAGAAGAGCCACGTCAGGGAGAGCAGCTTATCACCGGCGCTATATCAAATCAAGTCCGCAATAACCAGAGCTGCCTTTCTCGTTCCGGTGCCAGGTCAAAATTCGGGGAGGTCAAGCCGAGGATAGTATTGGCTACTACTTGGATGGGTTAACCTCGGCACAGTGCTACACAATCTACTGCGCACTCAAATATTCTTTCATCCTTTCTTGATCAGTAAAGGAACACACATAGGCTTAGTTGTGAAGAGTGAAGATTGACGTACTACGCCTGGGGGGGGGCGTGGGCCCCTACAGTCATCTCCCCTTTTTTCCTTTACTCCCTCGCTTTCTCATTTTTTTCTCCAAAAAATCTAGCTTGTATTAACTTCAAAACATTTTGTCCTTTTTTCTCGGGCTCTTCACACCTTCATTAGGCCCACCA
Organism: Lumbricus terrestris; assembly: GCA_949752735.1. Classification (NCBI taxonomy): domain Eukaryota; kingdom Metazoa; phylum Annelida; class Clitellata; order Crassiclitellata; family Lumbricidae; genus Lumbricus; species Lumbricus terrestris. The sequence goes on from OX457038.1 coordinate 60,272,664, forward strand.
GTCCAGTCTACACCGCCATGTTTTTTTAAACTCAACTTAATTACATGACCCGAAATAAAAATCGAGGCGGGCTTGGCCCAGTTGGCACTCTGGATCCGCCCTTGTGTATGCGTACATGTCTGCATTTTATACATTTTATATACACATTATAATTCATATACATACATATATATATACATATTATATATATACCATATTATACGTATACATCCGCTTGTTCCGTTTGTGTTGGTATAAATAGCTTGCCTATGTGGGGCTCAAACTTCAGCGGCGGTCGTCGTCGTCGTTGGCCGACGTTGAGTGCTGTGTACAGGCGGTGGCCAGCAGCAGACAACCTCACCACCAGACGACTTCTTTCTGAACTTAGTCACTGTAGCCCCAACCAACACAAACATGGCTAACTGTGCTGCTCGCTGCAGCTGCTATCAACTGCAGCTAACCCAAATAGGCCTACTTCCAATTACACACATGCATATATATATATATATTATATACATATATATAAATACGATTATATAGGCCAACAATATGTATATAATATATATATATTTGTGTGTCTGCATATTATTAGACGTGTATGTATATTTTTTGTATACGGTTACTGTGCATTTATATTATATATATATATATTAATTTATACATAAAAAATATATATACATATGTTTCGTATACATAGTCATAAAAATGAATTTTGGCGCGATAGACTGAACCTGGGCAATGAGCTGCAACCATAGCCGGTCAATTTTCTTTTATTCCGGTGCAGACAAAAAGACACGCAGACAGACAGACAGACAGACAGACAGACTAACACGAAGACAATCAGCTAAAAAGACAGGCAAACCGAATGACTGACGGACACATAGAGAGACAAAATGTTATAATTGAACAGGAGTGCAAATTCATGGCATCTAAACATTATCTAGTAAATTCGACTGTGGCGCCTCTAGCGAATAAAGAATAAGAATCTCGGTGGCCATTTCGTCGTCGTCTGTCTAATTGACATAATTGCATGTGTATTCTCGTCTTTATAAAGCGCCTTTAGTAGGGTGGATTGTTCAGGGGCGCTCCAAGTGCACAAGGCCAGGAGAGGAGAAATAGGTTTTGAGAAAAGCAAATAAGGATTACAATCCAAGGGCGGATACAGAAATTTTCGAAAGGGGGCCACAATTTTCGGTCTTGGGACAGGAAAAAATTTCGTTTTGGTCGCCGAAAAATCTGATTACTTTTTTTAGTCTTTTTTCTCGAATTCCCAAGAAAAGATACCATTTTATCCGCCAAAATAGCTGATGGCCTTTTTTTAGTCGTATACGGACCTTGTGGGCTTGGAGAGGGTCCTGCGGAACTACTCATGGGGAGGGCCACGTCAACTTTCCAAGCCAGAATAGCTGGTCAAAAATAAAGAAATTTCTAAATAGGGTGAGGGGGCATGGCCTAATTGGACCTGCTACCATCTAGAATTCCAGAGAGATGGACCAATTGAAGTTAAGGACAGGATCTGACCGTGACATCAACAGGAACTGTGGACACGATAGTGATAGTCTGTTTGAAGAGCGAAGTGAACGACGAAACTGAATTAGACCGTAGTATTATAACATTAGCTAGATATCTCAGGGACAAGACCCCCACGGGCCCACCCCCACGCTCCCCTTCCCCCACGGGCCCACCCCCCACGCTCCCCTTCCCCCACGGGCCCACCCCCGTAGTGCTGTGGAGAACAAGTCGAGGATTTTGAATGTACATGCTTGCGGAGAGAGGAAGCGAACTGTAGATATATTTACACATGAAGGTAGAAATGTGAAGAAAGTGTGTTAGGCGTGCTATTCAACTGGCGGCAGCATTTAGGAATAAATATATATAACGTTAATTATCCAATGAGAAGGAAGTTACAGTAGTCAATTCGGGAGCACATGACAGCATGAACCAGGTTGGTAAAACAGAAGATCAGATAGAACGCCGAACATTCCTGAGACGCTTTGAATGAAAATATGAAAAAAGTGTGTATATAAGTTAGAGATAATGGTCTTTTAAAGAAAGGGAGCTACCTAGGATAACGCCAAGATCCAGTGCAGCTGAAAAGGTGTAGCAGCGAATAGTGACGAGAAGACAATCAATCTTCAGAGTTTGTTGGGTGTCAGACCAAATGAACCGGTTTTTGAGAGCATTGAAAGGAGAGACAGTTAGGCGTCACCCAGGAGTGGAGGAATTTGACATAGTGAGTGAATGAGTGAGTGAGTGAGTGAGTGAGTGGGTGGGTGAATGAGTGAGTGAACGGAAACCAAACTCCGCCCATGGTTAGGGTCTATAGCGGTAAGCCGTAAGCATACGTCTTGATTTATTTGGGGGGACTTCAGCTTCGTTGGGTGGGGGGCTTGAGCCCCCAAGCCCAGCGCTAATTACGTCCCTCAATGCCATGCCATTAATCGCGCATTTCAAGCGAGTCCTCATCCTCCCACCCAGTGCCCACTGTCCACCAATGCAAAATTAGTTCATGCGCCATTGTGGGCCTAATACTCATTGAAAATATGTTGCATGTATGTAGGCCTACTACAACAAGAAACGGGTTTCAGTTTTGTTCAACTGAAGTCGGTCGTCTGACGGGAGACGCAGTTCCAATTCCAAGCGTAGACGCCTCATCCCAAAGTCCCGGCTAGACTTCAGACGCCCCACCCAAGCCCATCGCGCTATTCCCCGTCTGAGGGGGATACGATACGGAAAACAGTACGTCCTGGTAAAGGCAGCAGACCCGTGCAAACCGTGTGACCCAGATTCAGCACGCGCGTACGTAAACCGCAGTTCACACGGACTTCATCGGCGCGATTAAAGGTCTAGTGGACAATCGCACCGGACCGCGAGCGAATAAAAACCGATATGATCGCAATGAGTGCGACAAGTTTTATACACCATGGTTATACTTATACTGACTAAGTATGTAGAGTTGAAGGTTTAGCTTTAACAGACTACAGTTTTTGCTAATATTCTTGTTCATTTCATGTTGTGCGGTTTACTTTAACCAATTGAATAACGCGGGTACAGAGAACGGCGGCAAGGACGCAACGCGTGGCCACTCCCTGTCTGCCTGTCTGTATTCTGTCTGTCTGTGTCTGTCTACCCGTCGGAATCCATTGCCTGCAATATATGAAAGGTTTCAATTCAAAGGATGGAGACAAACTTTGTCCATGGCGGAATAATCTCCCTATTGTCCTTAGCAGGACAAGAATTTTAATTGAAAACGTTCGTTGGCTTTGAGGCGTAGCCAGGATTTGATTTCGGGGGATGTTTCTTCAGTTTCCCGTCCGAAAAAACTGATGACTTTTTAGTCATCCGGCCGAGATTTTCAGAAAATGTCGTCAATTCATTCACTTTTTGCAAATTTTTCATTCCCGGGGTGTTTTTTTCATGGTTTTTACATCATGTGCTAGTAAATGCATTCTTTTATTTTTTTACATTTTCCATTGGGGGAGGGTGGGTGTTCAAACACCCAAAACACCCCTACCTACGGCCTTGCCATTCGCCTAGTGGTCGTCTTCGCCTAATAATCGTTAATTCTCAACTTCTAAAGCGCAACTCGAAAGCCAAGCGCAGGGCACCAGCTTATTCACAAGCTCTGCGTCCAGCCATGCAGAACGGTTGTCCAACATGGTATGTACACAGTCCGAAGAGGATCTACTAATCATCAAACGATTAATAGATTTATTGATTGATTTTGTGGGTAAGTTTGTGAACCTAGCAATCTGTGTGTGTGTGTGTGTGTGTGTGTCTGTGTGTGTGTCTGTGTGTGTGTGTGTCTCTGTCTGTCTTTTAAGCTTCTCAATGGCCGACATGTGCCACCGACCGAAATTAAAGGCCAGCTTGAACGTCTGTCTCCCTTGGCACCGTTGACCGCAATCTGGTTGGATGTCGTTTAAGATTGGTTCACACGAAATCCAATCTCACTTTAAGATACGATATACCGCCAACGCTACACAACACTATATATATATATATATATATATATATATATATATATATATATATATATATATATATATATATATAAATATATATAATGTATATGTATGTAAGTGTATATAAATAGATATAGATATAAATGTATGAAAAATTATTAGCTCGATTAAAAGAAACCACACATGGATGTATCAAAATATATAGCTATATATATACATATATATATATATATATCGGAATTCAGATATATATACTATATATGTGTATATTAAAGATAAATATATGTGTATATATATAATGTAAAGATATCCGTATAAATGAATGAGAAACCATAACCAACCTCAAAGCCAAGGAGCGTTTTCAATTAAAATTCTTGTCCTGCTAAGTGGTTTGGACTAGAAATGCAAAGGTCGACAGGTCGAACCCAAAGAAATCACCTTCAAAGGGTACACTTAGTCATGCGACAAACGCTGTATCGTTACTGTATTTTCAAGAAACGGTTATAAAGCGACGATCAAAAACCTTTCCATCAATACAGTCATGAAGTCTATGATGTGCAATAGGTTTAATTATTGCATAATTATACCTGATTTATTTACAGCACCTTCTGAGGCGCTCAGAAAGTCACTATTCCTATGCATTGTGCATTTCATGTGTATTTAGTCTCCTTCCAATAATTTATTGTTTCTATATTATCATTTAATATAATGTATAATGTATAATATAATAATTGGATATATAATATTATATATATAAGCAAACGCAAGGGAGAGGTCTGATCTGCATCTTGATAAGTATGTTGAGGAAAAGAATAACTTAGTATAAGAATAAATAAGAATAACCAATCTAGCATTGTTTCATAAATCACTCAAGTCTTTTTTCTTTGGCCGTGGCTGTTCTGGGAGCGCACCTGAGTAGGTTTCCTGAAGGGGTGCTATATATATATCAATAGAATGAATGAATGAATGAATGAATGAATGAATAAGCCTGGTGTTTCTGTTTTTCTTCTTTATCTTCTTATTTTGATAAACATTATTGCAAGATTAATACACCAATAAGCAATTAAGACACTATATTCATACACCAATAAGCAATTAAGACACTATATTCTATAGCAGTAGAGCATGTAAAAATATATTCAATATTAGATATTATTATTATAGCTATTTATTATTGTTGAATTTTTTTATATAATCTACCTACAAAGTAAACTACTCAGAAGCGCTCCCAGTCCAACAACGACTAAACAAGGCAGTTTTTAGGCGAGAAAGGAGCATGTGGTGTGACCTCTAGGCACAAGGCATAGTCCAGATTATATGGCCAGCCATTGAGAAAGAGCGCAGCTGCATTACAACAGTCCGAGAGCGAAAAGCCCAGCTTAATCGGAGGTCAGCTTTTTATAGACAGTTTGTCATTTGACGCCCACACATTATAATGGATCTGTTTATTTTTATTTATGACTCAATTCCGGTGGCTAATAGAATCCGCTCGTGAGAATTTGTCATTTACTATAACACAAATAATATTATGTATGAAACATTTATGATATTTAATATTGTTTTATGTATAAAACATTTATGATATTATTTTATGTACGAAACGTTTATGATATTATTTTATGTATGAAACATTTATGATATTATTTATGCATAACACATAAACTATGTCGTACATGCGCACACACGAGGAAGTCACACAAACAATTAGTTTCATATTGACATTCTGCAATGTTCTCAATGGACCGTCCTTTGCTTTCAATATTAAAGTTTATCTACTCTGAATAATGATTATATACAGTGTTTAATCTAGACGTCTATGGTGGGAAGTTCCCCAAGTGAATTGTGAATTCCCCAGGAAAATCTAGAGGTGCTGAACACAAGTAGTAAAATGTACATAGGGAGCATTCCCCCAGAAAAAGTATATACTCATGAATCTACCCCCAAACCTCCAAAAATCGACAGGTTTATACATGTGAAATTTTCCTGCTAGTAGAAGAGGTGGACTGCGAAACATCGAAGTACTCAAAAAGGAAAAGGTCGTCAGTTTTTTTGGGGATGTTATAGGATGTTTTTCTGGGAGGAAATCTAGGTGAAAGACTAGAAAAAAGGTTGTCAGAAAATTTCCAGTCAAAGGGAGTCGTCGGTATCTGGCTGAGCGCTTGCCCTCCGCCGAAAACGGCCATTTTTCCGGTCCCCAACCTACCCCTCAAAG
>OX457038.1:60279019-60306519 GCA_949752735.1 Lumbricus terrestris
TGCAATGTGGAAATTCAAAAAGTTTCTGATGAGGCTCTGAAAAAGTACAGGTATTTTGTGAAGATGGCACCTTAAAATGCTGCCATTGCAATGTGGAAATTCAAAAAGTTTCTGATGAGGCTCTGAAAAAGTACAGGTATTTTGTGAAGATGACACCTTAAAATGCTACCATTGCAATGTGGAAATTGAAAAAGTTTCTGATGGGAGGGGGATGTGCTGGGGAGGGGGCACACCCCCTCCCCATCCCCCTCCCCCTGCCGGTCTCGGCGCTACGTGCCTCACGAGCGTCCTTCGGCGCTCAATTGTCTCCCCCCCCCAGAAACCTGAATTCCCCCACCAGAGGAAGGGGACTAGATTAAACACTGCAGAGGGACTAGATTAAACACTGAATCATATATATATATATATATATATATATATATATATATATGCATTTATATATTCATCTGTAAGAGTAGATGCTACTGTGTATAATAAATACATGAAGTTGGACACAGATAAAATGTCCATTTAAATGCAGAGACGGCTGCATTGACCTGCTGAGGTCAAATCAGAGACTGACCTTTCACACGACCCAGAAGCCTCAGCGGCACGAGGCATGGACACCGGTATAGAAGCGCTTCGCTTATTACAGGCGTCCATGCACGAGGGCATCGAGTGCAGTTTTAGCCATAAACAAACGCTGGCACAGATGATAAGACCAGAGCGGAGGGGCGGTGGATTGGGCAAGGTACACATCTGCGTTGAAGCCGCCCCCAACATATTCAGTAGGGTAGATATCAAATCTCATCATGGTCCGCTTTGCAGCAACTTGGAACGTATCCTACACCCAGTATGCATTGCTACGTAACGTAGTGCTGGTTATCATTGTGACGATGACGATGGTGATGACTCTGCTTTAACTCTCTCATCATACTGCACTGCATACACTGCATAGGCCATTATGCGTTAATTGAGTGTTGTTGTTGTTGTTGTTATGACGATAATGAGGGTGATTGGTGTGATAGTGGCGGCGGTGATAACAGCAGTGGCAATCAGGGCTGTACTGGTAAATTTTGAGGTGAGTACACGCTGATCTCGGGGAAATATCGTCCTCTCGGAAAATTTCGTCCATTTTGCCGTGCGAAAAATCTGACGACCTTTTTTTTAGTCATCCGGCCAAAATCTCGGGACAATTTCGTCCATTTTGCCGTCCGACAAATCTGACGACTTTTTTCAGTCCTCAGGCCCAAAAACCCATCTTAAACAGCCGTGTGCGCCTGATTTACTAGCGTGTACGGTGTACCCTGCTTTTCCCCGCGTATACCCTACTTTTCGGGAGGTGAGTATACGATGCCGTTTTTCCCCGGAGGAGGTGAGTATACGCTGTATACCCGCGTATACCCTTGATTACAGCCCTGGTGGCAATGATGAAGAAAGTCTTGGCAGTTACAGTGGTAGTAATGGTAGACCAGCAGTTACAGAAATGAAGCACGCGAAAAGAAACTGTTTTCTTGACGTGAATGACACACTTTCACGTGCTTCGTTTCCAAGATAATTATTGTAGAAACGGTTATAGATCTGGAGATCCTTGGACCTAAATCAAAATTCCCTTCCACATACCGCTATGCAGATATCCATGACGTTAGAGATCGAGTTTCTCAGAAACATTACCACAAGATTCCGAAAGATGGACCACATTAAAAAATATGCGCTACATAAATGACCAGAGCATTGAGTTAATGACTTTGGCTTAAAAAGTGACTCATCAGATGTACAACTGCCCCACGGGCATTACCCGCACGAGGGGGGGGTGCTATACCATGCCCCCATCGTGTGATCACGCACAGAGTTAATTAGAAGCGAAGCCACAGTCCATCATCCATGGCTCATCGGTCAATTGGGATCGAATCCACGACCCATGGTACGAGATTTGTCCTACAAGTCGTTTGCATTGATTGCAGGCAGACCGAAGCTGTTAAAATTCTGTCAGTAATCGTATCCCCTCACCCACCCCCACTACCACAACCACCCACCATCTCGTGACACAAACAGACAGACGGACACACAAAAAGACAGACGCATACATGTAGGTGTGGTTAAAGGAGATCCAGAGGTCAATCTGGTCACAATATAGTGAATAACTGAAATATACCCCACGTTAGAGCGATAATTAGCGTACTATCCGCGTGAAACTGTAAAGTAAAAAAATCATCCCCATGATGCTGGGAAACTTTCTAAAGACCAAACGAAGGTCAACAGACGTCAACCACGACTTTTCCCCCTCCCCTCCCCCTCCTACTCTCTCTCTCTCTCTCTCTCTCTCTCTCTCCCTCCCTCCCTCCCCCCTCCCCCCTCCCCCTCCCTCCCTCCCTCCCTCCCTCCCTCCCTCCCTCTCTCTCTCTCTCTCTCTCTCTCTCTCTCTCTCTCTCTCTCTCTCTCTCTCTCTCTCTCTCTCTCTCTCTCTCTCTCTCTCTCTCTCTCTCTCTCTCTCTCTCTCTCCATGCACAGGCCTTGCAATTAAAACTAAAAACACTAGGCCTACTTAAAAATCCTATCATCTTCCTTCTCTCCCACTTGCTTTCATGGCGCTTCACTTTAAACTAGACACCTTATAGACTGTAGACTGTAGCCGTCTGACAGTTCAGTCCACTTTAGAACTTTACCTGGAACTGATTTAGCCCTAAACTGCCCATCAATTTTGTTTTGACTGAGCGCTCGTGAATAAGCTGATTTCCGCGCCTCCGTTTTTGGATACTGTGGAAGTCGGACGCTGTTCAATCGATCGCTGTTTGAATCCGACATTGAAGGAGTGTCGGATGTTAGTATAGACAATGAGGAGCAAATTGCGGAGAGGTTCAAAGTTGAAATAAAAGAAAATCTGAAATTTAACGTGGGTGGACCGAAGTAAGTTTAGTAAATGTTAATTACGAAAGAGAAAGAGATACTTCAGATAGTTGAAACGACTTAAAGTGTATTAGGTTTGGGGGTGGGAGGTTAAAGTTTAGGCAGGAAGTACAAGATAGCCATTGAAAGCACTTGGCATGCCAGAAAAGTCAATCAACATACCGCAAATATAGGTATAGGCTATAGTATAGACAGCCGACATACAGGGTGGCCCAAAAAAAGTGATAACACCTCGTATAATGTAATATAATTAGTTCAAATTTGTTTAGACTATATCCATAATGGCTTAAATAGTTCACTCATTTACTTATTTACCTGTTTAGTCACATGACGTCATTATTACGACAATTTCCGGTCGCCATTTTTTATTTTTTACTTGCCAATCGTCAACTTCTGCCTGTTTTTAAAGATATTTTAAGCAGAATTACAAAAATCACAACAGAAGACCTATTCTGATTAAAAATTTGCGAATTGAGAAACATTGGGGTGCAAGGTGAATGAAAAATGAATTTCCAAACAAAGCCTGGAGTATAGCTAGTGTCAGTCGGGTTATTTAAAAAATTGACAACGACGGTGCAACAGAACGTAAACGCGGAAGTGGTCGGCCAAAGTCTGCTAGAACACGACAGAACATTGAGTGGGTGAGTGAGCTGATCTGCAGTCAAGAAGATGATCCTCACAGTCACACAATTCCGTGGGAAATTCAAATAGAAACGGGTATATCACGGTCGTCGTTGCAACGTATTGTAAAACAAGATTTACAACTGAAAACGTACAAGCGTGTGATCGAGCAGACGCACAACGAAAGTTGCAAATTGAAAACGTTTGCAACGCAGTCAGCAGCTACTTGAGCGGTATCCTAATGACAGAAGTGTACGAACCATCTGGTTTACAGACGAAAAGACATTCACCTTTGCCACGCCAGTTAATTATCGAAATGATCGTATTTATTCAGTTGAATCAAAGAAAAGGCAAATTCCAGAAAGGAGACTTATACGAGAACATGAACATTTCAGCCGCGATATCATGGTATCAGTTGGTGTTTCTCGCTTACAAAAAGTTGTTGAGAAGCAAGGGGGACACATTGAACATGTTTTATGATTAGCCTAATTACTACTTGGCATACAGCAGTTAATTACAAGACGTTATAGTTATTCAATTATATTAAATGACCCTAAGTTGCAACGAGATGTTATCACTTTTTTTGGGCCACCCTGTATAGGCAAGCAGGTAGGCAGGCAGACAGACAGGCAGGCAGGCACAAGGGCGGATACAGAAATTTTCGAAGGGGGCCAAAGTTCTACGGAGCTACTCTTGGGGGTGGGGGGCACGTCTACTTTCCGAGCAAAATAGCTGGTCAAAAATAAAGAAATTTCTGAAATTGGGGGGCATGGCCGGATTGGCCCCCCCCTTGATCCGCCCCTAGGCAGGCAGGCAGGCAGGCAGTCAGTCAGTCAGGCAGGCATGCAGGCAGGGAGTGATGAGCTGAAATGAAAGAAAATATGAAAACGTGGGTGGATCACTTGCTACTAAAATTAACCATAAAGTAACAATTAAGGAATTAGGACTAAGTACTACAAATAGAGTCCAAGGACTAAGTAATTAATTACTGGGCTATTTTTGATTAAACAATAGACTACTACTGATAACTACTGTTTAAAGAACCTGTGAAAGTTGTTTGACTAAGGCATAGGCTAATAATGCCAGTGTTTTTAAGACACACCTCAAACCATAATTGCAGAAGTCTCTCTGTGTCTCTCTTGTATCTCTGCGTGTCTCTCTGTGTCTATCCCCCTCTACCCGTCAGTGCGAAATCATTTTCTTTATCCCTCTCTGTCTCTTCTGTCTCTGTTTCACATGTGCAGATTGAGTCTGTCTGTCGCTCTATTTGTCTATCTGACAGTCTGCCTAACAGTCTGTGTGTCTCTCTGAATACTCGTCTATCTGTCTGTCTCTCCACCAACCTGCCCCCTTTATCTGCATCGCTTCGTTTGTGTATCTTTATTATTTGCATGATGTCTTTTTTGATCCATCAACCTCTCAGTCCGTTCATTCATCCATCCGTCTATCTACTCGTCTACCCATCAATGGAAAAAAGCTCAAATGAGTAACTGTCAATGCCTAGTGTAATTTTAATCGACTGTGCTAAAAAGTTTCCATTTCGTTTTGTCAGTATTGACATGTAAGAGTGCACAGTGGAGGCAGGGCTGTACTGGTAAATTTTGAGGTGAGTACACGCTGATCTCGGGAAAATTTCGTCCATTTTGCCGTCTGAAAAATCTGATGACCTTTTTTTTAGTCATTCGGTCAAAATCTCGGGAAATTTCGTCCATTTTGCCGTCTGAAAAATCTGACAACTTTTTTTAGTCATCAGGCCAAAAACCCATCTTAAACAGCCATGTGCGCCTGATTTACTAGCGTGTACGGTGTACCCTGCTTTTTTCCCGCGTATACCCTATTTTTCGGGAGGCGAGTAGGCTATACGATGCCGTTTTTCCCCGGAGGTGAGTATACGCTGTATACCCGCGTATACCCTTGATTACAGCCCTGAGTGGAGGGGTAGGGGTGTGAAGATGGGGAGACACCTCCCGAGTTGACCAGAGCTCAGAGGCACATTGTAATCACTGTACTAATAATACTGGTCAATCATAATGTATATAGTCAAAGGGCATACGCACAACCAGCCATTTAAGTTGCGCTTATATATACCGGCTAAAAATCTAAACCTGAAGCCTTAGAAGACGAAATTGGATGAAAGACCAAAAGACAGGAAGGAATTTACCCTATAATGATAAGGTAACGTCATAATATTAATCTCGCCGCATTGCATATTATATAGCGATATATCATGCAGTCCCATTCCTCACACAACCCTCTCCCAACGCCCTGCCCTACAGCATGTCTTCCCACACTCACTTCACAACACCCATTCTTAATTCCACTTCCCTCTTCTGCATCTCCTTTCAGTCCACACGGTCTCTTCCATATACCTCCTCTTTCCCTCACCCCTCTTTCGCACCCTTCTTCCGCAGCCCATCTTCCCCACCCTCTTCCGCAACTTTTCCACATCCTGTATATATATTCCGTACCCTTTCTTCCACATCCTCACTTTCACACCCTCTTTTCCACACCCTCCTTGAGACATCTGTTCAGCAAGTTCACTCCCCCACCCCCTCTCCTCTCCCGTCCCACCGATCCAGACGAATTCGGTTATCTCAGGATAGAAAAAAGCACCGTCCTGTTTTGCTTCCAGATCTTTCTTCTCAGCCGCACTTCATCACGCCAACGACCTCTAGTGACTAATGTCACTTAATACGACTCGAAGCGCAAAGAGACAGACAGACAGACAGACGGACGGACGGGCAGGCAGACAGACAGACAGACAGACACACATGTGCACAATCACATAGGTTGACCATATCAATTATTCGTGGAAGGTTCTAATTTATATATACAACGACTCTTTTTAACCTTATCTTGATAAACCACTCGTATAAATATATACCTATATGCAAAGAAGGCTGATGTATATCACACATGTATATAGGGCTATAGTTGTATAAATGTATAAAAGTTTCTCAAATATATATATATATATATATATAATATAAAAATAAATTGTGTATATACAAGCTCAAAACCACCATATAATATAAGAATAAATTGTGTATATACAAGCTCAAAACCACCCTTTGCTGCCTTCCAAAGTATCACCTTCCTTAAGTAATATCTGGAGACATCAAGCACTGCTGTAGTCAGAATGCTAAGAAACAATCCATTATACTGAGCAATGTTGCCTACATCCAGACGAAACTGTCTTGCACCAAGTAACATTGACTGTATAAGGCAGGCATCGCTTTCGCAATGTTCCAAAAATCACTGCAGTATATAAATGTATGAGGAAACATTCGTGGCAACGGAAAATTAACTACATCTGTCCAGCTTTTGTGAAGTACTGAAAAGGCGCCAGATCCAATGTCTTTGTACATACTATAGACACACGATACATACATATTAGTCTTCTATAGACCCACACGCGCGACTGGCAGCTCTTGCCAGAGAATATGTTACAAATATAACGAGGACGTTAAGTACTTCAACCAGATACGCTGCCGTTTTATAGTGTATCGAATCTCTTTTAAAAAATCGGAAATGCCTCCTTAAGCTAGCCACCCACTAAAAATACAGTCTCTAGCGGTGAGTATGAATGCCACAGTAGTGTCTGCAGTTACCGATACACCAGTTAAAAACTGCAGACTGCAGACAACTGCGAACTACGTTGTTCATGCATGCTTTTAGGAACAAGTAACCTGCACTTGCCTGCTCAAAATTGCAACCCCTATTCGGGGGTCAAATGACGGATTCATTATCGGCGGCAGGGAGAAAGGGGAGGAGAAAGATGTGAGCAGGGGAGAAAGGGAGGAGTGTAAAGTATGTGGGGGAGGGGCGGGTAGAACAATGACGGTGCCACCAAAGCTGACGAAAATGAAGAAGGTTAACGAGACAAATTTTTCGCTGGTGCCTGGTGGATGGAGTCTCGCAGGAGGTGTCATGAAAAGATGGGCTTTTTTAAATCAATGTCTGCAACAGGTATTGAAGTTGTAGTGCTGTCATCGGAGTTTTACATACTTTCTTTCTCTACAGTGAAGAATAGATTTTGTTACTTGGATTTTTCATAGTTGCCTTAGACATATAATTATAATTTTATACATGTATATATGTATATATATATCTACCATACAGACAGACAGACACACCGATATAGACAGCAATAAAGACAGAGACAGACACATACACATACACAGAGACAGAGAACTGGGATTATGAACCAGGATGTACCATACAAATGAATATTAAATATACATATATATATATATATATATATATATATATATATATATATATATATATATATATATATATATATATGCATAATATAAGGCCAGTCAATAATGAAGACTAGGAAAAAAGGCATGAGAAGGCTAGAAAAGTGAAAAGAAAGTGAAAAGACACCAAATGATTTGGTGAATTATTTACTTAATGACCGACCATATACAAAATGACCAGTTCATTCTCCTCACCTTGTCAATTGAAGTGATTTCGCCGAGTCTATGAAGCAGATTGGAATTCGTGTATCGGTCGTGACAGGGATGGCCATTGACAGCAGCCAGGATGCAGGAAGCTGCGATCATTGATGATGGAGATGACGAAAGTTTTACATCTGTTTGCCAGATATCATCATCATCATCATCATCGTTATCATCAAAAAACAGCCACAACATGACTATGACTGATAGCGTATTGATAATGATGATGGCTGTAGGCCTAATAATTAATTCTGATGGCAAAATTATGGCAATCATCATGAAATTGAACATCATAGTAAAAGAAATATTAAATGAAAAAGACAAAGGTGGTAATGATAATTATTATTGTTAATTATAATTATTGTCTATTATTGCTATTATTATTCTCATCAATATTTTTTTAGTTTTTTTTTACCAAAGTAGAACAATCCCTCAGGAGGCAAAAAATCGCCAGGAGACTGCTAGTTAGAGGAATAGTTGTAAAAAACTTTTTTTATTCTTCTTGGAAAAAGTCCGTGTCATTTTTTATATTTTTTGTCTCGCTTTTCCCGGTTTTTTGTCACCATTTTATTGGTTTACTGTCTGCAATTATTTTTCTTAATGTTGTTTTCGTCTGATATCTCTTACGCTGTCTTCGTATTTTCAAGGACTCCTCTATAATTTAGATCACTATCTGACCATATTTCTTAGTGTTCTCTCTCTCTCTCTCTTTAGGTTCTCTGCCCTTCGGCAGGTTCCAACCTCCAATGACGCCACTCCTCTCTGTGCTGTGCCTTTTCCTTCAGTTTGCTGTATCCATTGACCATAATCCCTCCAAGCATCATTGCCGCGGTCTTCCTCTCCCTCTCTTTCCTTCCATTCTCCCTTCTATGATTTCTTTCAGGAGGGAGTCTCCTCTTAACACGTGCCCAACCCAGTTCTTTTGTCTCTCTCTTATTGTTGTTATTAGCGATCGCTTTTCACCAACCATTTGTAGTACCTCCTCATTTGTTATATGCTCCGTCCAGCTCACCTTCTCCATCCGTCTCCATATCCACATCTCGAAAGCCTCTAATTTCTGAATATCCTCCTTCTTGATAGTCCAGGTCTCCGACCCATACAGTGCCACACTCCATACCAGTGTTTTGACCAGTCTTTTCTTTAAGCCTTTGTTTAATCCTCCTCTCAACAATTCTCCTCTTTTCGTAGTGTTAGCTGTGTTATTTGCTTGTTGATTAAAATTAAATTGCATAAACAAGGTTTTCAATATTAAACTGTAGTACAAGATGTAACAAAGTGCATATATTTTCATTTTCCGTTTATTTTCTTTTTTTTCGTTTTTTATTTTCGATGAATAAAACTTTTTCCGTTTTTTTATTCCGTTTCCATCGATTTTTTACATCTATGGTTATGGGCATCTGGAACAACTACGTTTCATCCAATTTTGTCAATTTTTTTTATTATCACTACTATTGATTTTATTATTGCTATTGTTATTATCACTATTTTGTCATTATTATTATCATTACTTATATTTTCATTGTCATTATTATTATTATTATTATTATTATTATTATTATTATTATTATTATTATCATTCCTGTATTATTTTTCCATTATTATTATTCTAATTATTAGCTCATTATCGACAAGATCCTAATACCTGTCGTGCTTAGGTCGATCAAAATGGTTGCATGCTTTCGAAGTGACGTCATGTCATCTGTCGCAAGTGGCAGACGGCTGAACAGGTGATCGAGGAAGTCGTAGGGGGTGATGGACGAAAGATCCCACCTCAGCCCCTGCAGGACGACCAGCTCCCATTCCTAGGAATTAATTAATTAAAACAAATTAAATTATTAATTATTCAGTTGATAATTCAAAGCTTAAACTTATTGTAGTTAATTCTCTGTAATATCATTATTTAAAAGGAATAAATCCAAAACTTTGTACATATAACTACCTAGTCCAAGGTATTAGAAATTACACATTACTGAAAATTGAACTATTTTATTTCCAACTGTGAACTGAATCAAACAGAATGAAAGTCTATCTCACCCCATCCTACCCTATATACTATCCAACTCACTTATCCAATACTATTATCATAACATGATATCCGATTATATCCCATGCTATTTTACCTAAATTACCACACTCAATCCAATTCAATCTCCATATCACCACTCTCATCTCACTCCTATCATATCTTATTCATCATATCCTTTCCTACTGCGATCTATCCTACTCCATCCTTTCTTAACTTAGACTTTTCTCTTCAAATCCAATCTTCATACATGTACATCCAACTATAACACAACCCACCCCCTATTCAAGCCTCCCTATGATCCTTCACCATCACATCCCACAGAAATTTTTTAAATCCAATTAGGCCCACACATATCCTACAGTTTTACTCTACCCCATCTATACTAATTCATCCCATGCCATCATATCCAATTCCATTTTGTCCTCTCCCATACTTTATCCATTGCCATTTAATTCATTCCATGCCAACCTAACAACCCTAAAATATGCAACCAGCATGGTATACAATTAGTAAACGCAGATAGATTAGTTATGCCTGCCCAGACAGAGGAAGGGTTATGCGTCTGTACCCCTCAACCCCATTCCCCTCTCCACCCCACCCCACCCCACCCCTAAAAGACACAGGATATGGATGTCTTAAGTTCTTCAGAAAGCCTGAACTATATTTCATTGATAACATTTTGCCTTTGGCTGAATAACTCTCACTGACCCGTAACAAACTGAAAACAGACGCCATGGAATGCAGCATGCATGGGTCGTGCTTTCAGCACAGACAAAAAGGCGCTATATGAATATCCACGCATTCGTGCGCACAGCCTACATAACCAACACGTTAGCAATCAGTGCACAAAATACATACGCACGCATGTATAAACGTATGCATTCACTACGCACATACATTCACACATACAATGTGTGATAGTGTTACATAATAGTCCGGTCAATTAAGTCTTAAACCCGGACATTTACTATGGCAAGCAAATTTTTGCACGAAAAGTTTTGAAATGGACTAAAGAATATATGGTAGAAATGGTAAAAAAAATGCGATATGGGGAAATACTAAAAATTTTGAATTTAGTTTTGAGCAGACGACCAACAGCTATGCCTATACGAGTTTGTTTACATTTAAAGAACTGGCGGAAGTACGATTTATCTGCTGGAAACACAGTGAAGTTACCGATATAAAAAAATTAAATATCGATTAATATATTTATTATCTCAACTATGTAAATGTCGATCTTGGAGACAAAAATAAATAAAATTGTATGCAAAAACTCTGCGGTGTGGTCGATAACTACCCCGCACTTAATGCCACGCTCATAATGCATAGACGATGACTAAGCGAAACGCTATACGCGCAGTCATAATTTGTACCAAAAAATAATTAACGATTTAAACATATTTCCCCATGTTGGAATTTATTAGGATTTCTACTGTAGTTTAGTAGGGTATTTACGTACAATATTCTGCCAAAAAAGGTCTGCCATAGTAAATGTCCGGGTTCATGATGAATTTCCCGTATTTTTGACTGGCCTATAAGTGACATGCTTCCGAAATTGTAATTTGTAATTGCTTAAATTTTAAAACGGTAGGTTCATAATTGAAGTCGAAAACGAGGATGATGAGTCAGACAGAGTGAATCATCATGCTCATTTTTTCATCAGGTGTAGCAGCAAGCAGCGTTGCCACTCTAAAATTCAAACAAAGTTGGAGGGTTAAAAAACCCAAGAAAACCCAAGTTGAGCAAATCTTCCGAAAATGCCCAGAATTTCCCGAAAATTTCCAGAATTTCCCACAAATCTTCCGAAAATTTCCCGAATTTCCCGTCCGAAAAATCTGATGACCTTTTTTAGTCATCCGACACAAATCTTCCGGGAAAAGTTCACAATTTCTCAAAAAATGTCAAAAAATGCCCCAAAATGTCAAAAAATCCCTTTTTTCCGTCGAAAAACCTAAGAAAAAAACCCTAGTTCGTCCCCAAAAAAACCCACTTCCCAAGTTCGGATAAAAACCCAAGACCTTGTGAAATAACCCAAGGAGTGGCAACGCTGGCAGCAAGATGAGTTGGTAAGCAAGTAACTGACGTCTTTGAACTGAAAACGAATGACTTGACTTGCAGTGTGTATAAAATACGATAGGCGAGCTATGCAGACGACTTGATGTATTGATTGTCGAAAATCCTCATCGCCCTGCAAGCACAGGTCTATACATGTATATATTATGGGCTACGTGCAAGCGGCATTCCATTATAGTATATTTACGTGCATTCGTCGACTTGGCCATTTCGAATTCGAACAGACCGCCATGGCGTAGGACGCCGTATAGGCCTATTACAGCAGGCCTATCTATCACTGCATGCTACACAGGGCTCAAGAAAGACGACCTTGAGGACTCGCTGTTATAGGCGTTTCACCCAGAAAGGCCTATAACGGCCTATTGTAGAAACGCTGCTTTCGGTTTCAATGTTGAAAATTTTAAATAGGGCTGTATTCCACTCGTGACCTGTATGCCTATGCTTTAATTAAGGATTTTAATTCCCATAGATGACGGATTAGGAGTAATTAGGCCCTATAAAAAAATAAAAGTATCATAAATGTACTATAGTGCAATTCTGATTGTGAGAGTTCCTGTGACAATAAATTATTGTCCGTCTGGCATGATGATGACGACGACGACGACGACGATGATGATGACGACGACGACGATGACGCCGACGACGACGATGATGACGACGACGACGACGACGACGACGACGACGACAGTAGATAGATTAAGACTATTCTGGGACATTAACCCAATAACCATGGTTCAAAAATATAACCACCCATAACCATGGTTCAAAAATATAACCACCCATAACCATGGTTCAAAAATATAACCACCCATAACCATGGTTCAAAAATATATTCACCCATAACCATGGTTCAAAAATATATTCACCCATAACCATGGTTAAAAAATAAACCACCCATAACTATGGTTCAACTTTTTCCAACACACAAATTTATTTTTTTTCCTATTTTATAAAAAACACAAAAAATATTTTCTTGCCAACTTCTGCCAACTACCCAAAACATGGTTAAACTTTTCCAAAACACCCCAAACCATGGTTCAACTTCTGCTAACCACCCCAGCACACGCCTATGACTCATCATGTGGGGAATTTCCAGTAGTTTCGATGATGAGTCATAGGGCGGTCGGGAATTTCCTATGGTATCGATGAGTCACTCGATCAAAATATTTTTTTCTCTTGTGTATATAAAATAACTGAGAAATGGAATATGCATCTCGACTTAAAGACAAAAAATCCCAATATAAAATGGACTACACAGCGTATAATCTGAAAGAATTGCAACAAATTCCTAAACAGAGAGGACAAAAAGGATACTTGAAACTACCAAAAACGGAACTCATCGCGTTCATAAAGCAGGGAGATCGACAAGGCGCTTGGGCTCCAGTCATCAAGGCTCCAACGCGTACTCATGGTACTATACGAGAATTGCGAGAAATTGCGAAACGGAGAGGCACACGAGGATACTCAAGATTAGGAAAAGAGGAACTTAAGGCATTCTTGTCTACTACTTGGAAATATGTGGGGAAAAATAAAGCTACTTTTTCGGATTGGTTGAGTAATGAGATTAGTCAGTTACCCCCTCGAATAAAACCACCCGTTCATAGGTTCAAACTTCGAGAGACTGCGACGGCTATCAAAGGATTTACAAAAAGATACACGATCGAAGGAACCAGTGGTATCGATGTTGAATCTTTTCTCAAGGCTGTAAAATCGCAGGTAGTTAGGCTGTTAGCGAAAAATCGAGGAGTAAAAGTTCAACTCAATCTCATGTGTGTAATGGAGAAAGTAGACATAAAATCCGGTGAAATAGCAACGGCTGAGCCTAATTTCAAATCAAAGACTGATATTATTTTAGAAGCAACCGATGTGAAGGAAATATATACCAACGCAGTGGATAAAATTAAGGAGAGCATGGCGAGTTATCAGATGCGGGGCAGTAATTGGCGATTCAAGGCCGTTTTGAAGTTGGATATCGATACAGTGGTATACAAGCCATTGAAAGGTAGTTCATATATTCAGCTTCCCGAGTATTTAGCTAATAAAAAGGCTATTATTAATATGAAAAACGAAGACGACGAATGTTTCAAATGGTGTATTACTAGAGCGTTGAATCCAGTTGATGAGCACCCTGAAAGAATCACTAAAGACCTGATAGAACAATCTAAGAAACTCGATTGGAGCGGTATCGTGTTCCCAGTTGCTGCTGATGTTAATATTATAAATAAATTTGAGCGTAGTAATAACATTAGCGTTAGCGTATTCGGCTTTGAAAAGAGCGTATACCCATTATACATATCGAAGCATGAAAGCGATACCTGTGTAGATCTACTGCTTATTTCCGACGATGAAAAGAAGCATTACTGTTGGATCAAGAACTTTAATAGATTGATGGCGGCACGAACAGAAAAATCTGTAAATTCGATGCACTATTGTAGAAGATGTTTAATCGGTTACAGAACGAAAGACTCGCTTAACAAACACATCGAGTACTGTTCGCAACATGACGCCCAACGAATAGAACTCCCAAGCCCAGGAACTATGTTGAGTTTTAAAAATTATTATCGAAAAATGCGAGTACCTTTTATTATCTATGCGGATTTCGAATCCTTCATTAAACCGATCGATACATGCCAACCCGATCCCAGCACGTCTTACACCAATAAATACCAGAAACATACTCCTAGCTCGTTTTGTTACCACATAAAATGTTTCGATGATGACCTATATTCGCAAGCTCCTGTAACATTCACAGCGAAGAGCGAAGACGATGATGTAGCGCAGATATTTATTGACAGTCTTGTTGAGAAAGTAAAAGATATTTATAATCGATTTAAATTTCCAGAGAAAATGATATTTGGAAAGGGCGACAAGGAGCTATACTACTCGGCTACTGTTTGCCATATATGCGGGGGTGAGTTCTCTGATGGTGATGATGATAATGACACACGAGTAAGAGACCACTGTCACCTGACTGGTAAATTCAGAGGCGCAGCTCATAAGATTTGTAATCTAAAGTATAGAGTCCCCAAGTTTTTCCCAGTAGTATTCCATAATCTAACCGGCTACGATAGCCATCTATTCGTGAAGAAATTACGGGGTGGAAATAATGAACAGATTAAATGCATCCCCTGCAACGAAGAAAAGTATATCTCATTTAGCAGAGAGATCGTAGTAGATAAGTTTATAAACAAAGAAGGGAAAGAGAAAGCGGTCAAACGAGAATTACGTTTCATCGATAGTTTTAGATTCATGCCAGCGGGTCTCGACGCCTTATCGAAGAACCTAAACAAAGACCAGTGTAAAAATATAAGCAAGTACTACTCCAGTAAACAGCTCGATCTCTTGCTTAGAAAAGGGGTATATCCTTACGACCACGTTAGTTCCATCGATCAACTGAATGAAACAAAACTACCGCCAAAGTCAGCATTCTATTCAAAACTAAACGACTCAGGCATTAGTGATGAAGATTACGAGCACGCGAAAACGGTATGGAAAGAATTCGGTTTCAAAACATTCAGAGAATATCACGATTTATATAACGTGAGTGATGTTCTCCTACTAGCTGATGTCTTTGAGAATTTTAGAGACGTTTGTATGAAGAACTACAACCTTGATCCCGCCTGGTATTACACTTCACCCGGTCTAGCATGGGATGCCTCATTAAAGTTGACTGGAGTAAGGTTAGAATTATTGAGCGATTACGATATGATACTAATGGTTAAGCATGGGATAAGAGGTGGTGTTAGCACAATTTCACATCGTTATGGGCAAGCAAATAACAAGTACATGTCCACGTTTGACGAAAGCAAGCCCTCATCATTTATAACCTATTTGGACGCTAACAATTTATACGGATGGGCAATGTGTAAGAATCTTCCAACTCACGGGTTTCAGTGGATGACTGATGATGAGCTATACGCCTGGAGATCGATACCGTGTATATTGGAGGTGGACTTGGAATACCCTAAAGATTTACACGATCTTCACAACGACTACCCTCTTGCTCCTGAGAATATCACACCTGAATCTTCAACGGTTCCTAAACTCATCCCAAATCTGAATGACAAAGTAAAGTACATAACCCATTACGAAAATTTGAAGCAGTATGAAGGCCTAGGTTTGAAGATTACCAAAATTCATCGAGGAATTAAATTTGAAGAAAGCACCTGGTTGAAAAAATATATCGACCTAAATACTAACCTGAGGACTAAAGCAACCAATGATTTCGAGAAAGACTTTTTCAAACTTATGAACAATAGTGTGTTTGGCAAGACTTGCGAAAATATAGAGTCTCGCGTAGATATAAAATTAGTTTCAAGCGAGAAGCAAGCCATAAAACTAGCGGCTAAAACGAGTTACGGCAGTCGGACTATTTTTGATCAAAATTTAATTGCTATTCACATGAAGAAGACTTCGTTGATCTATAACAAACCGATATATCTGGGAATGTGTATCCTAGACTTGAGTAAAACTTTGATGTACTCTTTTCATTATAATTACATCAAGACCAAGTATGGAGATAGAGCTAAACTGTTATTCACAGATACGGATTCTTTGGCGTACGAAATTAAGACCGTTGATTTTTACGCTGATATCGCCCCTGATGTTCAACGCATGTTTGATACGTCGGACTATCCAAAAGACCACCCTTCATGTATCGACACTGGCATGAACAAAAAGGTCATCGGTATGTTCAAGGATGAAGCCGCGGGTAAACAGATCGAAGAATTTGTGGGACTTAGATCCAAGTTGTATTCATATATGATGGCCGGCGTAGACCACAAGAAATGCAAGGGCGTTAAGAAAAACGTTGTCAAGAAAACCATAACCCACGATGATTATAAAGAATGTCTGTTTACGAGGAAAGAACAGACAAGACGTATGAATGTAATCAGATCCCATCTTCACGAAATTTTCACCGAAGAAGTAAACAAAGTTGCACTGTCCGCTGAAGATGATAAAAGAGCGATAATGAACGATGGTATAAGCACGTTGGCTTATGGGCATTATTTGTTGAAAACTACTTAGGCTAAAGAAGATAATAATACAAAATGGAAGAACTCTCTAAAGTGTGCTCTAAATGCAAAATGGAAAAAAACTTAAACGAATTTCATAAGAACAAAAGTGGTAAGAACGGGCATTGTGCTATTTGCAAAACATGCAGAAATATCAAACAGAAGGAAATTAGACAAAAATACTCAGAGCTCGAGACTAGGGAAACAAAATCTAAAAAAGTTTGCTGTTGGTGTAAAATGGAGAAGAACGTTTCAGAATATGTAAAAAATAGATGTTGTAAAGACGGGTTTGATGGAGAATGTAAAGATTGTAAATATAAACGTAATCTCGCGTATTTTAAAGCCCGCAGGCAGAATGACCCGGAGTTTAAACTTGCCCTAAATATGCGCTCTAGGCTTAGTGATATACTAAGTGGCAAGTCGAAATCGCAAACAACTAAGCAACTTATAGGCATCGACTTTAAAATATTTACAAAATGGATTGAATATCAATTAGAAGAGGGAATGACAATGCAAAATTACGGTTCGCTTTGGCATATCGACCACGTTCTACCCCTATCATCGTTTAGCTTACTAGATGAAGAAGAACTCCATAAAGCTATGAATTGGATGAATATGCGCCCCTTACTCCCACTTAAAAATATGCAAAAATCAAACAAAATAGACCCCTGGCTATATCTAATGCAAGAAGTTAAAGCGAATTACTTTGTGAAACATTTAGATGAAAAATACTTAGGCTAAAGAAAAAAAATATCCTAATATAAAATGGCAGACTTAAAATTATGTTCAAATTGCAAAATGGAAAAAAGCTTAACTGAATTTTACAAAAACAAACGCAATAAGAGCGGCTATTTCGCTTCTTGTAAAAAGTGTGTCATTATCAAAACGAAGGAACTTAGACAAAAATACTCGGAGTTTGAAGTGAGGGAAACAAAAAACAAAAAAGTTTGCTGCTGCTGTAAGATTGAAAAAAGTTTTGATGAATTTCATAAAGATAAAACAAAAAGGAACGGAAGTTATCCGAGCTGTAAAACGTGCCATAATACCAAAGCAAAGGAGCGTGCACATAAATATGCAATGCTAGAGAACAGAGAAACAAAGGATAGAAAAGTTTGCAGCGGCTGTAAAATAGAGAAGAACATATCTGAATACGATAAAAATCGATTCCAAAAAGACGGATATGCTAATGTTTGCAAAAATTGTAGACATAAATATTATCTCATCCGCGTAGAAGCCCAACGGCGTGATAAAATGACAGACCCAAAATGTGAAATGGAAATCCCAGAATGTCTCAAAAGTAAACTCGGTATCGGCCTTAAAACATTTACGAAATGGATCGAGTTCCAGTTTGAAGAGGGTATGAATATGGACAATAACGGCTCGGTTTGGCATCTCGATTTTGTTTCACCAATATCATCGTTCGACTTGTCAGATGAAAAAGAACTTGATAAAGCTATGAATTGGATGAATATTCGCCCGGTGCTATTGGAAAAAAATATACAAAAAGCGAACAAAATAGAGCAGAGGGAAAAAGCGTTTGACTTTATAAAATATTTAAGCGAAATATAAAAAATGAGTTTTGAAACATACAAAAATATAAACGTTGAGGGTGTAGTACTTCCAAATATCCCTCTCTCAATCATACAGCTGATTGATGCTGCGAAGAAACTAAATATTCCAAACTTCCGTGGCGTCTTCTTACGAGATGAACTACCGAAAAAACCTAACCGAAATGAGTGCGGGATACTAAACTTGGACGACTCGCAAGGAAGTGGGACCCATTGGTGCTGTTTTTTAAAGAATGGCAAGGATAAAATATATTTTGACAGCTACGGCCTACCTCCTCCTACCGAATTGTTAAAGTATTTACAAAGTCCTGTCTACTACAACAGCGAACGCGTTCAACCAGATAATGAAGTCTTTTGCGGCCATTTATGTCTTTACGTCCTAAAAAAGACCATGTCAGACGGTTCTAAATTTCAGGAAGTTATAAATAATTTATACTAATAAAATGCCTGTAAACATATTTGGTCAAATGGATAACGGATCAGCGCCACGAGTAATATCAGGCGGTGTCACATTAACTCAAGCAAACAGTACTTTTCTAAGGGCAGATGGAGCAAACCCTGTTACTGGAGATCTAGATATGAATGGTCGCGTGATAAAAGGTCTCCCTACAACGAGTACTTCGGAAGCGGGAATGGATGAGGCTCTAAGTCGGGGGCAAGCTATAGATTTGATAACGAATCACGATAATGTACCGTCGAACGACAATCATTTGACTAATAAGAAATACGTCGATGCAACGGCTGAAAAATATGTCGACACGAAAGCAATCGGACCCGCGATTAGCATGTACACTTCAGCTACGCAAGCTATAAGCGCCAATACATACACAAAAGTTTCTTTCGATATAGCAAGATTCGAAAGAGATATCCGCCATCGCGTAGGATGGAATAAGATCTCTCCCGATAAAGCCGGTTGCTATTTAGTTTCAACGCACATAGAATTTCGTTTATTAGGTGCTGCTACTTTATTCGGTGCTGCTACTTCGGGTTACGTTTACCTGTATAAAAATGGAGGGGTGCATATGCAAATTGCGGGTGGAGAGGGTGCTTCAAATGCCGATGCTATCAATGCAACAGGTTGTACTATAATTTATCTAACCGAAAACGATTACCTCGAGATAGGTGTTTATTCAACCGCCGCTGTAGGTATAGTAGCTAAGGACTTTTCCATCGCATTCTTACGACCATAACTAATTTTTTTGGTGTAGACGGAGTTTTTCTACTAAAAATATTAGGATAATAAAATGCCTGTTGATATTTTTGGACGAATGGATGGTGGATCAGCGCCACGAGTAGTAGCAGGGGGTATCACATTATCCCAAGTCAACAATACTTTTCTAAGACGAGATGGAGCGACCGCTGCGATGGGAAATATCGACTTGGGTTCTAACAAGTTAATTAATGTCGCGGATCCTACCGATCTTCAAGACGTGGCCACTAAGAATTACGTCGATGGTAAATTGCCTTCTTCAGATACGACCGCATTTGGTCCGGCGTTTAGTGTTTACGCCCTCGTTGCTCAGGCTATCCCAGCTAACGTTACAACGCAAGTAAAATTTCCAGCAGTAAAATTCGATCCGGACAATTGTCTCGTCAATACGAATCGTTTCTTTCCTCAGAAAGCCGGATGTTATATAGTTACGGCGTATGTGGAATTTCGCAACAATAGTGCCGGAATTTCCTGTAATGTTGGCTTGTACAAAAGTGGGGGACTTTACACGTTGATTGCCGGTGGTGGTGGTACGGCTGCAGTGCGTAGAGGTGTAACGGGTACAACCATAGTTCGATTAACTAATACCGATTATCTCGAGATGTTTGTTACTTCGACTGTTAATGAAAATATTATGGTTCGAGATTTTTCAGCGGTGTACATACAACCCTAAATTCGAAACCACATTTAGTTTTGAATTTAAATTTCTACCAAATCCGTACAAGATATTTTTTTAGTACGCAATGCTCATTTTCCCACCATCCGACTGAAACCTTAGTAACTTGTCACAAATCACCACTGCATAAGCTTGCGTTCGAGCTGGTACCACATCATTAAAAGTAGCTTTGATCACGATATCGACTACTGATAGCTTCATACGCTCTGATTGCTTGCTCACATCAAACACCATAATTGGGAACAGGTCTTTGAAGTCTGCTGGAGTTATATTACTTTGCGTTATCAGTTCGCTCATTCCATAGAATTTTTCACTAAACGTGGCCGCTTCTCGATACGCCCGCGAGAACTGTTGATTCGGGAATGATAGGTTATAGTCGACGGCTGGGTATCGTTCCTGGTTCATCATCACGTACATGCTCTTCAGATTACAATGATCGAAAACGGAAGGATTCATAGTTTGATTACCGTCACGATCCGTTTGAAAACCTATAATTATGTACCTAGGTTTCTCAGGTGATGACTTGACGCTAAGTCTCCAGGTAAAAGTAGACGCGCGGTCAACGGTTATAGTATCGCATTGGCGTGCTCTGTACCCAACTGGCAGCGAAGCCTTCGATTCGATCGTCTTCATCAGTTCGAGCCTCTCCATATCAGCCGGCCTAACATGTGGCATAAACCATGAGATTTTGTCTAGCTTGACTTTCCCAGCAGCTGCGGTAGCGTCTCGAAAAATTGCGTCGTCGTCGGCTTTACGAACAAGAGTTAACGTTTGTTTAAACCCATAAACAACCTTGTTGTAATCGTAACAAAATCCAAAAATATGCCTCAATGGAACGATAAAACTAAACGTGCCTTTGACACCCGGTTTTTGAATTAGATACGACTGTCTGACGGCGAAACCTTGATTATCCGCGATAGAGGCTGTAGCGCCACTGTCCTTGTACCACAGCTGATTCAAACCTTGAGCTAGTTGAAAATCATTCGGGTATTTGAGTAAACCGAGCATCGTTGTTGCTTGACCTGGGTGAAATAACGATTCAATTACATCATTCGATAGTGAATACGAAATTTGACTGAACAGATGCATGAGTCCATTGTTCGTAAGGGCTACAGCATCGGTATTAAGCAAGTACGGGGCGTTGTCCGCCTTCAACAATCTGCCCTCGAATAATAGATAAGATTCCGCTGGATGGTTGAAATTATCTTGAAGTTCGATGTTGATTCTAATCTCACCAGCGGTGTTTAGATTCGCTCCCGATATCGGCTCATACTCATGCCATTCATAGCGCTCGATACCCTCATCAATCAGAGGTTGTTCGGCAAAGTTTAGAATATCAGACTGCATTTTATTGTAGAATAATATTTTTTTTACGCGACCTTCATTCCCGCGCCGTTTCGCGAACGCACTAAATCTTGGATCGATGGGACATTTTTCAAACCATCCCCCATCATCAGATTATTGATGTTAGTGTCCGCCACATTCGTCCCGATGCTACTTAGTCGAGCTAAAGTATCTATATTTTTTTGCGTAAGTGGTTTCTTTGGAGTAGTAAACAGTTTTGTCGCAGCTTTCTCTACTAATCTTGTACCAGCGTTGGTTGCGGCTGTTTTCCCGACATCGATAGCCTTTTTCCCAATTTCTGTCGCCACGTCTTTACTAGCACTAAGAGCTCTCGTTGCTAACTGTTTGGCAGCGTTCGATGTAACTAGTCTTTTGAAAAATCCCGAAATAGTATCAAATATTCCAGATCCACCGATAACGTATTGCTTCCTGTAACTCCTTGTATTCACGATCGGCATTTTTATAATGTCGACATTATATTTTTATAAGCATCCTTACCCAACACTCCTTGTCTCAGTAACGCATCACACATCGCTACGATCTCGTTTCTTACCCCGGTATTGCCTGCCTTGAAGCTATGAATTCTTAACTCCAACTGTTCCACCAATACATTAGGGTCTTCGGATATGACGATTACACCGACGCCTTTACCTACCGTACTGCTGGGTCTATTTTTCCATATCGGTTTGATAATTTCGTTATATTTGAAACCCGAAGATGAAATGGGTCTGTTAGGATTTTTTTCCTGTCTCATAGCATTCGTCGCGTATAGAATCTCTGCGTAATCGGCCATGTCATTACCGTCGTATATCGCGTCGTCCGGCTGTTTCATCGTCAACAACTCCCAAAGACCGGGTGTTCCTCTGTAAGTCTTATTTCCAACCGTCACATCGTCTCCTTGAATCGAAATCGGAGTGTCACCGATGTAGAATTGTTTATCTTTGGATTTTATTCCGAACGTCGTGTCGGCGGTTTTTTCATTGGAGGCGTATTGACGAAGGTACTTTGTCGCCATATCTCCCAAATACAGGGTTCTGATATCCTCAGTCGGATCGGAGCTATACGCTTCTATCGAAGGATACTGGGGAAATTTAATTCCCTGTAACGAAGCGGGAAGTGCTTGTAGCGCGTTTGAAGTAGCTACCGAATTTTGATTGATAGCGGACAATAAGACATTTTGCTCTTTGGAAATTGCGGATTGGGAATCGACGATAGGTTTGAAGAACTTGGTTAAATCTTGTTGTAGTCCTGAATCTCCCATTCTCTCTGATAAATTTTTTTGTTGAATATTCTGCTTTGTTTTCTGATATTCTGCAACGAAATCGTCTCTTTTCGCTGGGTCGGTTATTTTATAAAACGACATTTTAAAATAAGGAATATAATGTTTTCAGACGTGTTTTCAGACGTCTGAAAAAACATAAGTTGGACGTATTTCCCAACGTAACGACATACGTCTACATGTTTTCACGTATGTTTGCGAATGTTAGACGTATTTTCCAGACGTAACGACATACGTCTACATGTTTTCACGTATGTTTGCGTTAGTCGTTATTTTTGATAGATTCGTTACCAACTGAAAAACATTTCGTACATTGATAGTCTATTTCTTCCCCTTCCATTTCGGATTTAATATTCACCTCTATTTTAATATCTACCGGACCCTCCTCGTTTGAAATGTTATCGTCCATGAGAGCTTTTGAAATATACTCGTTGATCGTGTTGATTGTCTCTATAGTTAGCTTTTTGATCTTTTCATGCGTCCCAGCTTTCATTATATGCTTTTTATCGATATAGTCGAGGATTATTCTTTGCACCCACGAATCATCTATTAACTCCGATAAATTGCTTTGTTGAATATTCTCCCTGTTTTTCTTATATTTTGCACTGTAATCGTCTCCTTTCGCTAAGTCTTTGATTATTATACCCGGCATTTTAATTAAGAAAAGAAAAAAAATTAAATGTTTTCACGTATGTTCGCGTTAGTCGTTTTTTTAGTAGATTCGTTATTTTTCTCAAACATGGATTGCAAGCGCTGCCTGACTTCTTCTCTTCCACGATCGATGAGTGATTGTTTCGTCACCTCATCCATAGCGTCTATCGCAACTTTAATATTACTCCTAATTTCTTCTTTCATGCCGTTGAATTTTTCAATCTCGCTTAGGATCAGGGAATATTCCTCGTTCGAAATGTTATCATCCATGAGAGCTTTTGAAATATGGTCGCTGATCGTGTTAAGTTTCGCATCGGCTAGCGTTTTGATCTTTTCATGCTTCTCTGCCTTCAACGCGAGCTTTTTACTGATGTAGATACCGATTATACTTAGCAACCCCACACCTAATGCCGCTCCTTCCAAAGCCATAGCGATGGGTGCTGCAATTATAGTAGATAATACTCCGATTCCTGAAACTCCGAGTCCCATCGTGACCGCAGAGAGAACGCCACCTACTGCGCTAATTACGCTTACACTTCTATGGTACTTTTTACTCAACGCCGCTCTTTTGTCTCGTACTTGTTCGATTTCCTTCTTAATTTCACCAATCTTTTGAAGTCGATAGGTTTGGGCGGACCCTGCGACGATATGTATTTCTCCTTCCGGTGCTGATGGTAGCTTCGGATAGAGTGATTGCGTTATTTTGATGCCGTCGTATTCCATTCGTTTTATTTACGCGATATATTTTTTATAACAGATAATTTACACGACATAGCGAATCTCCCGCGTTAATGGTTACCACTGAATCGGAGTTGTTTTGAATAGTGACTATGATATCATCAACCACATCATCCGAAACCACTTCGTTTTGTAGACTGCATCTTTGTTCTTTGATACTCTGTTTGAGGGAAATGAGACAAAGCCCTGCACTCATTTCTACCCCGAGTCCAAGAGTTAGCGTAGTTGTCGTCTTTGGTTGTATCGTTATAACATTTTGCGCAAAAATCTCCCATCTTACGCCTTCTAGTAGCCTAATTGGATTGTGGGTAACACCCCTCGTAACCTTCCAATGGACTTGCATGGGTTGCATTCTAACCTCGACCTTCCTAGGTGGTTTAGTTCCAAATTTGTGTATTGGCATTCCGTATCTCGACATTTTATAAAGAAAAGTTTATAATATCATGCCTAGTATCGGAATATTTTGAAACGGAGAATTAGGGCCTAGCAAAAGTCCTTCACCGTGTACGTACCCCGACCCTGTTTTCATGTACAACCCATTTGCCGTTATTGAGCCGCCTTTTGGCCATGGGGATAAGTACAAACCATCCCCGGTTGATCTTACCTTACACCTCATGCCGTCTTTCGCCACGTACATTACGCCTGATCCGCTTATTTTATCGACAATCTTCGACGTAGCCGCGGAACCTAAGCCACTCATAGCCCCCATCGCTAAACTAGGTATAAGGGTTTTCGCTATCGTTGCTAGAAACGGAAGAATAGCGCCTATAAATCCTCCCTCGACTTTCTTATTGTGTTCCAATTGCGTTTTACTCATTTTGATGACTACGCCTGTTCCTTTTTCGTACGCCTTTGTCATTTTATTGATTTGCCCCTGCGTGAAAGCGAACATATCGTTGCCTTTAAAATCATCGTGCGCTAGTTTGATACTCACACCAGTTCCCGCTTGAAGAGATTTTTGAATTTTATCTCGTTGTCCTTCTGAAATATTGACTTTATAGCCTATGTAGCGACTCATTTTATAAATTACAAAAAAACTTTCAAACTTCTCTGATGTGAAAACGAATCGACAATTTTTCTCCTCTAAGATTTATCAGTTTCCCATCTTGATCTGTGAGCTCCGTTGTCATCGAAGAAATGGTAGATAGCGTAATGGGGATATAGATTAAATTATGTGACACTTCGATAATTTTATACCCCGGGGCTGTGTTCGGGTAAAAAGAATGTATCATGTTTATCGCCTTTCCGTTAAGGTACGAAGACCCGATAATATCGCTGGTCACTAGTAAATCGGTGACACTCATTATATTTACCAATTCCTTCGATTCGTTATATCCTTCAAGATAGATATATCTTATAAAACCAAAAACCTTTCCAATCGAATTAGGAGGCGTAAAGTCAACCGCATAGTCCTCTGCTATATTTAACACAGCCTTCAGCGTATTGGTGTTTGGTTCTATTGAGATACAGTACTCTGAATTTACCCTGTCGTAATGCCCATTCTCCTTCATGATTTTCTGTATGTGGTTGTTGATTTCTGTTATTTCATAGCATCCCTCCGGTACTTCTATGTTAAACCAAGGGCTCACACCATTCGGCGAATACCTAAAGTTGTTGTTTGTAGCGTCGATATTTGGAAAAGAATAGTATGTTGCGAGATTTACGAAGGCCATTTCGTATTTTTTATTTTTGTCTAGTTCAATAGGTGGATTAAACTTTGATCTGATTCGTGTACTCCTTTCGCTTGCCGTAATGTAAAATGACGTTTTTGGTTCCGTGTTACGAGCCGTCCTTTCTGTATTATCAGCTATCTGTTTGAGAAGCGATGATTCCATTTTGATTACGCAATAATTTTACTACAATGGATCCTCGATTACATAAAATAGATCGAATCCGCAGCGGTATTTGCCATTGTACTTTTCGCTACTTAGATCAATGACGAGGAATCCGTGCGGTTGTTCCCATACCGTTTCGCATAGTTTTTTAAATTCATCTTTCGGCATGTCTGTACTTACATGGTCGTTATAGATATGATCGAGGTTTTTCGAGTCCTGCTTGAACAGGCAAATAAAGTTTGCATTCTCTCTGATCGTTTGCCGAGGCAGTTTGAAATAATTCTGTGCGAGGTAAAAACAGTCCACATTACTATGCCTCCCCCGAATATAATATGCTTCACACTTGTTTTGTTTTTCCAATTGTAAATCATCAAAAATCATGAGATTCTTCTTTCCACTACTCATAGCTCCCGGGTCCGGTACATCATCGGCTTTTTCAAAGAACTTGGCAATTATATCGGATTTGTCTTTTGATCTTTTAGCCATTTCTTCCATAACGAGGGCTGGCGGCGCTTTTAGTTCCATGATTTCCTCTTGAAGCTCGAATAATCCAACGATCGCTTCTTTCGGTAATTTTTCTTCGAAGGCCTTTTTAATAATGCGATATTCAGGTTGAAACAGAGATTTACCGAATACCTGGAGGTTATTATAGTCCAACCAGCCTGGCCTGAGTAATAGATTCAGAAGAAGCGTCGTTTTGCCACAGCCGGACTTTCCGATTATGAGCCCCCGTATACTTTTAGGTAGCAAAGGATTATTAAATCTTTCCGATAGGGCGGATCCCCAACTCAAATCTTTGATTTCCATTTTATTTATGTATTAAAAAAAAAGCGAGATGTATTGCGTAAAGTGTAAAAAACAGACCGAAACGAGAGATGTACAAAACGTAGTGACGAATAACGGAAGACCTATGCTTCGAGGCGTTTGCGTTGTATGCGGTAAAACTAAAACTCAATTCGTAAAAGCTTCCGCTACGAAAGGAGGAGATCTGGTTAGTTCATTGAATGCAGCTACTAGTAACATTAAGTTACCTTGGGCTAAGTTTCCCGGTGAGATGCATTTACCAGGGCATCAGTTTCTCGGTCCCGGTACTAGGCTAGATTTGAGACTGA
>OX457038.1:60311519-60354019 GCA_949752735.1 Lumbricus terrestris
GCACTAAATACTGATGTCCACGTATACCCTTCCCTAAAAACGGACATACAGTCAGACAGACACACACAGACGAAAAGGAGGAGGCGTACTGAATAAGGACAAGACATAAGAAGATACGGACACAGAGAGAAAGACCGACATGTACACTCGTCAGATAGACACACACACAGACAGAAGAAAGACAAGACACACAAAGAATCAAATAAAACAGACAGACTAACAGACAGATTTTTTAAAGGTATATAGACAAAGTAAAAAAGCGAAACCGAGTATACAGACGATGAACAGCTAAATGAACAGAAAGATAGACAGACAGACAGACGGACGGACGTACAGAAGGACAGAGAGACACAGAGAGACAAACTGTAGTCAGAGACAGAGAGAGCGAGAGAGAGACAGGCAGACAATCAAGCAGAAGCAGACATAGTCACAGACATACAGGCGTGCACAGTTCGCCACGCATACTTCTAGACGCACGGACAGGTGTGTTGCAGTGCTGAAGGACTTCTAAAGAGTCTTCTCCAATATCAAGCAATGTCAACAAGACTTTCTGAAGGGCTTGGCACGTCGGAAAAATGAACAGAAGTCGCTCCCCCCACCAATAGCCCCCCCCACACTCAATGGATCTCCCACTTCAAATGCCCCGTATTACTTATGACTACTACGAGTGCACCGGATATTCAGGATACTTGTTAAGCACAAGCCTCCTTTTGACGAATGTTCAAGAACAAAGGGGAGTGACAACCGCTATGCAGACGGATGAGGATTGAAGATTGGGGAAGGAGGATTGGGAATTGGGGAAGGAGGATTGGGGATGGAGGATTGGGGAAGGAGGATTGGGGATGGAGGATTGGGGAAGGAGGATTGGGGAGTGTCTGTGTAAGGAAGTTCACTTCGAATCCGGTTACTAAAAGTATCTATATCGTCTGGATACGTCGGTCTTGTTACGTTTTTGAGAATACGCTTTAGACAGTATAGGAGCACTGTAATAAAAACTAACAGACGTTGATTTATGTGGAGTTTCGGTGTGCTATGAAGGCTAGTATATTGGGTCTTAAGAACTACTAGTGTTTGAAGTTGAACCCTCGATTCTCACCATGGCTTCATATGAGTTTCCTAAACATGCGTTCATCAAATGTGTTCGCTCAAACCATCGCCGCCACTGTTTGCACTCTGACAGTGCCAGACTGCCAGGCCCAAGCGTGGGTAAAGAAGGAGGGCGACACTAATCAGCTTTGCAATGGCAGCGTCGTTAAACAGCCACAAGCCACGTGTAAGCTTAGACTATCGTTGTTGTGGAACTCCAATGGTTTATGCAATTATACGAGTTCTTATTGATTCGTGCGAAGTCCGTTAACGTGATATATATATATATATATATATAATATATATGTATGTATATTTAATATATATATATTATATCGTTCAGTACCGTTAGAGGTCATAGCCAGAGGCTGGTGGCAATAATAACAATAATAATAATATGAGAATTGTAGAAAAAGAACTGGGGTGGGGAAGTCAAACCATGATTCACACGTGCAGTTTGGATGTACAAATAAGACTTGACTATGGGGGGGGGGGCTATGAAAAACACGAAAAGGCAATTCTCACCCTGTGTCATGGTCCATGAATCGCAAGTGTGAGTGGAAGAATCCGAGACCACAAAATTAATAAGACGACCGATTAGATCCCCCACGGCCCCACCCCGTGTATTGTATGAGAAGTTTGGTTAAGAGAATTGATGGATGTTTTGATTGATGTGAAATGACGACACCTCGCAGTCGATCGATCGAGTTGATCGATCGAAAAATCGTGGACTCAATCGACTTGTAAGCCTAAGTCGAGTCGATCGTTGTTTCATCGAGTCGATAGTTGTTTCATCGACTTGACTCGACTTAGAAGTAGTTGCTTACTTTTTGCAGTTACGTCACAACTCACAAATAACCTACATGATGAACCTCTTGGCCGCTATCGCTTTTTGTATTATTGAAACTGTGGAAGTTATTGACTATAGGATATACGGAGATACTTTCCCTATATTTTACGGTGAAAATTGAGCGATTAAGATGCGTTAAGAATGCCCTATAGTTTTTATAGTTTTAAATTTAAGCTCTTTTGTCAGTTCGGATAATCGCAAAACGGTCGACAGTTTTATCGTTAGAACATGACTTGAATCGTCGACTTCTCACTCTGATGTGTGGCAACATAATTAGGCTATTATTGGTCCATTTTACTGGAGCGAGATATCTGCATGTAGGCCTATACCTATTGGAGCGGCAACTGTCGCACACGATTTATATGATAATTTTCATCGATAGTCACCCTATTTCTTCACAAAGCCGTGAGCGGCGTTTATCAGGGGCTAGGGGGGCTAAGCCCCCCAAGAAGACCCAGATTAATTTTTTACCCTGTAAATTCTATCTTTTCCCGGGCTTAGCCCCCCAAGAAGGCTTTAGCGGTTAGCCCCTCCAAGAACGGAAACCAAACTCCGCCCATGCACAAACCACAAGTGCATATATACAGGGTGCGCCAAAAAAGACCCCCTAGGGTTTTGCCATTATCTTGGCCAAAACTAAGAATTTCGAAATGAAATTTTACAGGCTTATAGACAATTCATATTTACACATGATGGCCAGATTTCATCAAAATATTTCAAACATTTTCACTCCAAACCTTCACCACTGTGTCGTGGTGGGGTGGAAAGGGCAGGGCTGTTTTTAAGGAATTTTTAGAACTGCACAACCCCTTCTTTCCTTTCCCATCCTCCATGGTAAATTGCTCCCAATCGGAGGAAAATGACCTTTTTCAACTAGTTTTGACTGCACAGAAATGCTTCTACAACTGCACATATCCATTTAGAACTGCACATTTTGTGTACAACTGCACGTTAAAAAAGCCCTGGAAAAGGGTGGGTGGAGTGGGGTGGGTTGGATGGGGTGGGAGCCGGCGGTTGGGAAGCAGACAGTGAGGGTGGGGAAGTAAGGAATTGGCAGAGATTACTGGGAAGAACTATAGAAGACAGGACACGCAAAGCAGTGACTCGATACCAACTGGGACAAAGAGAAGCAATAGTAGGGGAGATGGGGGCAAGAAGACTCACGAGGTTTGGTCACGTAACACGGAAGACAGATAAGAGAATGCCGGTGTTACGAAATAGAGAACCCCCGTAATAATGGTATCCCCCCCGATGATAAGAAGTTGAAAAAGCCATTTGCTTTGTTTTGAGCATTGCCACTGGCGGTTGTATTTATTTCTACTAGCTAACTTTGTTTGCTTTGGTTGTAAAGCACTTTACAAAACACTTGAAAACATTTAAGAACACTTAGAATCACAAACTAAAGTCGAGTTGCTTTGCTCTAAACATTATTTAAGACACTTAAAACAATTAGAGTTGCTTTATATTCTGATCGCAGCATAAATGCATCAATTATACGTATTTCTCAATAATTATGCGCTGGGATATAGAACGGTTTACCGCTCCGGATATACTCAGTATAAATTCCCCCTCCCCGGATAGCTTTAGGATGGATAGAATATCCCGCGACACCGGCAGCGGCCTTGTATGCAGACGTGGAGGGAACAAGAAGCGGAAGAAGACAAACGAAAACTTGGATGGACAATGTCATGAAAGAGAACCATTAGACCGCAGGGCATGGACATGACTCACATGAGAGATACCATGGAAAAAGCCAGAGACAAAACTGTTTGAAGAAGTCTGGTTAAAGCCTCGTTGTCGACTCATCACGCCTGATGCAAGAAGAGAGAAGAATGGCTGGAAAATGCATCCCAATGCAAAATGTGAAGAGTAACCCCCTGCAGGATTTCCCTCTAAATAATTGTACACCGCCGATTCCGTGTAACACAGTGAAAGACCTTCTCCCTGCTAATTGTGCCCTGAAGGCGTAAGGAATGTGAAAGGATTCATCACCTCTGCCCTCGGCTCTACAAATCGTGCCCTGCATGCAATGGGAGTATTACACAGCCAATGGAAATTTATAATAATATGATTCAGCCCTTTCTTCTGCAAATAATTGCACCCTGCAGGGGTGAGGTGCCAGACAGTGAAAGTGAAGACAGAGAGTGCTACACTGGCCTTCAACCCACCCATCACCTCTCCCCAAATAAATGTGTATGTGTGATAGGGTTGAGTGCCATGACGGGGTGGTAGGTAGGTGGTAGGTAGGTGCATGGGGTAGTTACCTCGAGCATCCACCTGGTCAGCGTCTTCCTCATGCACGGATTCAGATCCGTCTGGATGTTGAAGTAGGACGTCGACGGAGAATGTCGCTCGTCCACTTCCAGAAGGTTCCGTAGAACCCTGGCGTCGTTGAGGATCACAGGGTCCCTGAGGGACCGTCGGGGCGGCGGCGGCGGCGTAGGACTCTCGAGGAACTCGAGGCACAGCAGGTCGGCCATCATCATCCTTCTTCTTCTTCCTGAGGTAGAACGGGTCACCGAGGTACTTCCGGTTCAGGGTAACTTCGTCGTTTCCGTCTCCGAGCAGCTCAGGGCGCGGGCGAGTGGCTCAGGCCGTCAGACGAAAGAAGGGAACATCGGTAGGGGCCATCGTCGATCGGTCGGTCGGTAGGAGAGTGGACTCTTTCCGGTGACGAGAGTCTTCTTCGGCCCCTTCCTTGACGGACGGGCGGGCGGCGGGCAGTCTTCAGGCGACTAAACTAGTGTCGGTCGCTGACACCGCTGCCGGGCCACTGAGGTTGTGAATGGCGCGCGGAGAGAGGAGACACTTCCACAGGGCGCTGCGATTGCATCCGGCCCTAGGGCTACAACCAATCGCCACATAGGAGGTGGTTTTATCAATGGTTGAGCGTCATACGACAACCGCACGGGGTGCACGCAGATCAAGGGTGAAGATATAAAACTTGCACTCTCAGCTGCTGGGTGCTCCCACAATCATACCAGCAGGACTGTATGCACACTGGGTGAATCAGGTATAGTAGAGTGTGTCCTAGTATCGTATAGTCACAGTGTGTTTTTTGTAGGGCGAGGGTTATGTAAGGTAGGACAGGGTAGGAGGATAGAACTAGGTTAGTGCAGCGTAAGGTAAAGTAATCGGATTTTTTATATAGCAGCTGTCTTATGACCTCGACCCTGAGGGTGAGATCATTCACCACCGTTCGCCCGTTTGAATGGACGCCACGCCATTTAGGTCCCCGTGGACGGACCGTGCTAGCTCAAGATTTTGAATCTCTGAAATAGCCTCCTTCGGGAATCGAAACACGGCCCGCACGCTCTCTTCCACAGACGCGCGGCCGCCAGCTCTCTTACCGATGTAGCTAACGTGAACTAGCACTACTTAGGATGGTATAGGCCTAAGGTGAAATACACTATTTGGCTGAAAATGGTTCAGGTATACGGTAGGATCTATTGTGGCTTGATAAGTTAGAGGGCATACGATAGAGTATGGCATAGGGTATGAGGTTTGAAGCGCCCCAGCAATGAAGGTTACAAATAGGGAAGTCCAGAGAAGATGAAAATTAATAATAATAATAATAAACTTGATATAAAAGACGATCTATTAAATGCAGAAACTAATGAGATGAAAACTGAATCTATTTGGTCATATATTATGTAGAATGGATGACAACAGGGTACACGCGTTGCATTATTGCATATAATAATTATGGTAAGACAGAATAACGATTAATATTAAGGTAGGCTAAAAGTACAATTTAGGAGATAAACAAAACATTCTATAGTCATCATTTTTCAGGAGGCGATTTTATGTGTAATCAATGCCCGTCATGTCGTTATTATTTAACGAAATTCAATTAAATTAGCATTGAGTACAATTACATGCATATAGGCCCATTCACTTTAAATTGAATTGAATTCAAGTTTCATTCATGTGGATCATATTAACTTGATCTAACTGCAGGCTAACGCTTTAATTTCTCTATCCGTCTTGACTACAGCAACTCACTTATAAACGGCGTCAAAAAGGGCAAAGTAACTCATGCTGCACATCTTTAAACTCATTTAGCAGAACTCTAACGAAGACGTAGTACACCAACTCGCTACCCCACCCCCATTCCGCACCCTTGCACTTGTGTCATTACGAATTCCGATAAACATCGGATTCCAGTTTACAGCCGGATTCCAGTTTACAGGCAGCATCTTCAGACTTCAGTTGTTTGGAAGACAACCAGGCTCGCATGACGGTTAGTGCTACTGGTGCTGCAGGACCTGGGCCCGAAGTTTAGGGCCTGCACTTTGAGGGCCCGCATTTTCTGAAGTGATAAAACTTCTTATAACGAGATTGATGCAACATAAATAGATGCGAAGTCGAGTGATGGTGGACGAAATAATATTTTCAAAGTTATTATTGTTATTCAAATGCTCGGCGTCGCCTCCTCTGAGTCCTCTCGACGTTGGCCAATCCTTAGGTATATACATGTCACACTCACTATAGTCACTATAGTGAAAGTGTTGTAGGCTAATTGTGCGTGTAGGCGGAGATTTAATCCAATGCTCGGGGGAAGAGGGGAGGAACGAGCGGTCGAAGGACGATCGCCGAGGCACGAACCCTAGAGCAGGGGTGGGTTTGGGGAGAGGATGTTCCCCTCAACATTTTTCCACACTGCAATGGTAGCAAATATATATATACATAAGCTGTCATTTTAACGAAATTGCTTTTCATTTCAGTGCTGACAGTCGCGGTTTAAGACTTCAAAAGTGTCCTTCCCATGGTTTAATTTTGTTGAGATTTTAGGCTGTCATCTCAACCAATTTTTTCATACTTTTAAGGCTGAAAGATATGGCTTAAGACTTCAATAAGTGTCCCGTCCCCATTGTTGACATTTTTAATTTGCACACTATACTGGTAGAATTGTAGGCTGCAAGCCACATAAAACAAAAATTGCGCGTTGTGAATAAACAGTGGATTACACGGTAATTTTTTTAAATGATATATGAAACACTTATGAAATTCGGGGATATAAGCAGCTACGTCCGCACCACAAACTTTGGAGGGACCGCACCTACATGTCCCCCAAGTCTCCGCCCATTATTTTTTCATGGTGAACCGGTGGCTGAGAGAGGGGCCTGGAAGGTAATCACAGCACCCGGGCCCGCACTAGCCGCAAATAATGCACTGCAGTGGCCATGCATGGTGTGTACAGCAATTGTCTTTCGTAATATTGTAATGATCATTTGTAGCAGTGTCGCTTCTCGGATCCTTTGACAACCGGTCTCGGATCTTCTTTGGACTAGGCCCTATATCTTGCCGATAAGCCTTTCAACGCAGCGCTCGTGAATAAGCTGGTGCCCCGCGCTTGCCTTTCGATCGAGTGGCGCTAGGAAATTTAGAGATTAGGATTA
This sequence comes from Lumbricus terrestris, assembly GCA_949752735.1. NCBI lineage: Eukaryota > Metazoa > Annelida > Clitellata > Crassiclitellata > Lumbricidae > Lumbricus > Lumbricus terrestris. Next base: position 60,318,858 of record OX457038.1, read on the forward strand.
GGATCACGATAATCTCAATCGGTCATGAAGGTATCCAATGCAGAAAGCATCTACTGATGGCGCTCCAAAGCCGTAAGTGAGGTCAGTGGCCTGCAGAAGATGAGTTTGTATAAGATACAGACGCAGACTATCGGAGAGCTGCAGGCAATAAGCCGCTTCGACATCTCATCAATATGTCACGTGCGCATGCGCAGTGGGTTGACCCAATTCTGGCGTAGATAACTTACATTTACTGAGTTTAACAGAATTGCAAACACACAACACGTGTGGCTTAAGTTTACGAAGTTTTAAGAGTGAAAATTAATAAACGGTTTAAAACTTCGCAAACTTAAGCCACGCGTGTTGCGTCTTTGCAATTTTCTTAGACTCAGTAAATGTAAGTTATCTAGGTCAGAATTGGGTCAACCTACTGCGCATGGGCACGCGACATATTGATGAGATGTCGAAACGGCTAATTGTTCGTCTTTGCCAATCTTCAAAATATATAAGGAGTAACCTAACCAAAGAAGCCTACATTTACATACTGCAAAGCACACTTGTTTAATATTAATATTATTATACGAAGCTTTGACTTTCGTTGCATATTAAATAGACCAGGACTGTACTCAGCGTATAGGCCTACTTGTCTTTCTCGGTTCCAAAGATCGGTAATGAACAAAGATCGATCAGTCGTGTCTACAATTAATTTTATGAATTAGGTCGAAATTCCATTTTCACCGGATTGCTTTCCCCTTCATCCGTCCTGTAATATGTTTTGATGCCTAAAAAATTTAATTGCTTTCAGTGCAGTGAATTGTGTTTACGAAATACCGTTTTCCTTGAAAGCGACCATCGCATTAATCAAAAGGCGCTATGCCAGTTTCCTGTTTCGATTACACACAGATGGCAGATGGGCATTGGAAGGTGATGCAAGTTCTTACTTCACTCGGTGTCGCTCGCTCCAAACACCGTCTCTGTGTTCCATAAATAGACACGGCAGCAGCGGTGCACAACATTGGCGTGTTGAAGAGAAGGGTGACTGTCTGTGACCCAGCTAGGCAATGGGGTCATCGGAGGGGGAGGGAGGCGACCGGGGATCAGAGGCAAGTCTACATATACGGATACGCCTAGCGGCCGGTTTAGAACACACATAGGGAAGACGCTGAGGGCCGGATGTGTACTCTGTACTTGCTATGCAAATGATGACGCTGCATGCTGGGATATATCTGATCAGTGCACTAGTTAAATAGATCCATTGCAGTGATAACATCGTACGTTCATAATATACATACATACGAGTTGCTGTGCATAAAAATGCAATGATATCATTATATATCATTATTATATACGCATATATATGAAACTTAGTAGTATATCATTCACATGTTATGGAAGTAGGTTCAATCTATGATCGCACACACACACCTACACACACACCCCTACACACACCTACACATACATACACACACACCTACACACACACACATACACACACACACACACACACACACCTACACGCACACACACACCTACACACACACACCTACACACACACACACCTACACACACACCTACACACACACACACACCTTAGCACAAGCTTAAAGTATTATGTATGTATGTGTATGTACGCTTCGCCTTGATCTATGTTTCGCCAAGGCTCGGTCAAGTTCTCTTTCACACAAACACACACACACAATGTATGTGTGTATGTATGTGTGTATGTATGTGTGTATGTATGTATGTATGCGTGTGTATATAATATACAATTTGTAGCCTGACGCATAGACGGCGGCCTTCATGTATAAGGTTTCTTAAATATGGTTTACTAACCTACAAAACGCGAGTTAAGTATTTGTTCCAAGCGTGGCCAAACAAAGGCTGACGTGTATACTACAGCAGATATCTCCACCAGCAGATTCGCAGTCGTAACTTGCGCGTATATGTATGTATGTATAATATTATTGTATATATGCATATATATATATATATGTATATATATATAATATGCACACTCGTGATTTCCGTCTACATAATCAGGAATGCATACGTTCATTATATATATATATATATATAATATATAGTCTATATTATATATATGAATTGGATATAGATATATACAAACACCACGATTAATCCCTCATTAGACTATCACTATATATATATATATATATATATATATATATCTTAAACTCATATATACAGGGGCGGATACAGAAATTTTCGACGGGGGGGCAAAAATTGTTGGTCTTGGGTCTTATGGGTCTTAAAGAAGTCTTCGTTGTGGTCTTTGGCCGTAAAATCTTGGGTCTGGGGAAAAAATTTCGCCGCCGTGAAATCTTATGACTTTTAGTCATCTGGTGGAAATGTAAGAAAATAGACATCATTTTGTCCGCCAAAACAGTTGATGACCTTTTTTTAGTCATAGACTACTTTTTTTTCTACCTTTTACCTTCGGTCTTACGAACCTCTCATGAGGCCTACGAAACTGATGGGGGGGGGGGGGGGGTCACGTGCACTTCCACGCCAAAAGTAGCTGGTGAGAAATAAGGAAATTTCTATTGAGGGGGGCATGGCCTGGTTTGCCCCCCGGATTCGCCCCTGTATATCCGATGGACATTGGTTATTGTGGGTGATAGCGATGAGCATAGGAAAAGAACAAGGAGGAAAACAGAAGGAGGAGGGAAGGAAAAGGAAAAGGAGGAGGACGAAGAGGAGGAAGAAGAAAAGAAGGAGGAGTAGGACAAGGAAGCTGTTGATGACGAGGGAATGAGAAGGAGCGCTATAGAAAGAGGATGAAAAGGAGGAAGATAAAGATTGGAATTATAGGAGGAGGAGAAGGAGGAGGAGGAGGAGGAGGAGGAGGAGGAGAAGGAAAAGGAGGAGGAGTAGGACAAGGAAGCAGTCAAGAAGGAGGGAATGAGGAGGAGCGCGAGAAAGACGAGGATAAAAAGGAGGACGACAAAGAGTGGAAATATAGGAGGCGGAGGAGGGGAAAGAGGAGGAGGAGGAGGAGGAGGAGGAGTTGTGAGAAAGAGAGACAGAATCTGCTGAAGAAGATCTTATAAAGATTTAACAGGATGAGATTAAAGTATTTATAGAAATGTTTTCAAAACATTTTGCTTCAAACCTGTCTTTTATTATTATTTCTCTGTTGTTATTATATTGTCGTACATGTAACTACTACTACTACTAATTATTATTATTATAATAGTTACTTTTATTATCATTAGTGTGAATTATTGTTGAAAGTATAGGCAGTGATTGGCGAGATTGAAGTGGTTGGTTGCGATTTCCAGTTTCGATTGCTTTCTGGGAAACGGATGTTTCTAGAAAAAAGACAACAGGCAGAGAGAGAGAGAGAGAGAGTGTCTAATTTTTTATATAAAAGCCTATATAGTCTACGCACTTAATACGTCTTCATTGTCTCAACTTCCACCGATAAAAACATGTCCACTAACAGCAGACACCAGTGTGGCAGCAATTGAATGCTAGCGAAGAAATTCGGGCGCAATGGAATTCAATGCAATATTTCATATTACAGTATCATCGTCCTCGTCGTCGATGTCGTCGTCGTCGTCATCGTCGTCGTCGTCGTCGTCGTCATCATCATCATCATCATCATCATCATCATCATCATCATCATCATCATCATCATCATCATCATCGTCATCGTCATCGTCATCGTCATCGTCGTCGTCGTCGTCGTCGTCGTCGTCGTCGTCGTCGTCGTCGTCGGCGTCGTCGTCGTCGTCATTATCATCATCATCCTCATAACCAGTTTGCTTCGCTGGGTTACCTGGGCAGGGTATCTCGTGGAGGACCTGGTCTGCAGGCCAATCTCACAAAGCGTGAAAACCGACGAAAACAAACGGGTACCGGTATTTATAAGCTTATATCAGCATGACTGCATAAGTTAATTCTTGAACTTTGGAATATCACCAGAAGATATCGCTGACGAATAAGCACATTTATCAATGCTTGGAGGTTCCTACCCCTTTCTGGTTGTCCAGCATATCCCCACCATGCAGAAGCTGCGTGAAACAGACGTGAAAGCGTAGTGGCTCACACCACATCGCAGATCTTGAGATCAGACAGAACCATGAGCAACGATCACACGGAAGGTATAAAGAGATTACTTGACCGTACAACATATTTTATCAGTTAATTTCGGGGATAAGTTTCCTGGGATTCGCTAAGCACCCAAAGAGATCGCCAGGACTTTCCTTAAACCGACTTGTGTAACATTCCTCCTTGCTTTGCCTTGCCTTCAACCTTTCTCGACACAAGGGTTGGTCGCACTTTGGAAGTTCTTCTCCATCCTCTCCTGTCTTCGGTTGCTCTCAACAATTCCTCTGTTGATAATCCCGTCCATTCACACATGTTGTCCCACCACCTCTTCCTAGGTCTTAATCTTGATCTTGGTCCCGGAACCGTTCCTTGCATAATTTCCATCTCTTAGCTTTCCTCAAAATACGCAAAATTTAGTTTAATTTCTCGGTTAAATCTATCGGCACCTACACAAATACGTTTTGAATGGTACTTTGGCGTCGAAGGCGGAAATAACTTAGGTAAGCCAATGAACTGGACGGTGTTTCATTAATTTTGCCTAACCATTAATGGTAACGTTGCAGAAAGGTCCCATGGCCTCTTCTTTTGGTCTTCTTCCTTCATAGGAAGGCTCCTACTTGGAGGCACTGAACGTCCCAATGGATGGTCTGATCGAGTCTGATCCCATCTTATCTACGACAACAGGATTCGCTGGAGACATTTTGAACAGCACAAGTCATCAAGTGCGACGGGTCCATATATGGAAACCGCAGCAGCCATTGAGAAAGGAACACAGGATTGAAGCCGTAAATGTCTGCTAGCATGGCACAGTGACGATGGCAGCCATGCGCGCTTGCTGTACATTAATTCCAGTTCTGTTGTGTTTTCAAATGGGGTGATAAGCTTAGTTAGCGTATACTCAGCGTGAGTGCACAGGGCACAAGAACTGTGTCACGGATACGTGTGGATCCAGTGAAGCGACCCGCTCTCGTTGACCATAGATTCCAAAGGCGTTTGGGATCATGTGAGGTCAAGACAAATCAGCCGTTCGTCTGTCTGTCTGTCTGTCTGTCTGTCTGTCTCTCTGTCTGCAAGTCTTTTGTCTGTTTGTGCAGATGTCTTGTGTGTGGGGTGGGGTTGGGGAGTGGAGGCCTGTGTGTGTGTCAGGATTTGCTTTGCACGGACCAGTCCTGTGTCTGTCTGTCTGTCTGTCTGTCTGTTTGTCTGTATGTCTGTCTGTCTACTTCCGTATTATGTCCACTGTTGTCAAGGCGCCCTTGTAGCAGCATGGCCGCGTTACGGCGCCTTAGAAATTGTCGCCATTATTATTATTATTATTATTATTATTATTATTACGTCCCTCTGTCTGCTTGTGATTTGAATTTGTCTCTAGATCCGTCGATCTATCTGTCACAACATACTTCGAAAGGTCATCAAGTGTTATTGTCTGATAATATATCTAAAAAAAACTATTATAGCTTAGGTCCTATTGTAGTCTATGTCTAGTATTGCTACCGATGATTGATGCAAGAGAACTCATTGACAAAACAATTGATTAATGTTTGACAGACAGGCAGACAGAACGACAGATAGATGGATGGGTGGATGGATGGATGGATGGATGGATGGATGGATGGATGGATGGATGGGTGGATGGATGGATGTATGGATGGATGGATGGATGGATGGATGGATGGATGGATGGATGGATGGATGGATGGATGGATGGATGGATGGATGGATGGATGGATGGATGGATGGATGGATGGATGGATGGATGGATGGATGGATGGATGGATGGATGGATAGACAGACATATAGACAGAAAGACAAACAGAAAGACAGACAGATAGATAGACATATAGACAGAAAGACAGACAGATAGACAGACAGAAGGACATATAGACAGAGAGACAGGCAGGCAGATACACAGACATACATAAAGACAAAAAACGGAAAGACAGATAGACAGAAAGAAAGATATAACGACTGAGAGACAGAAAGACAGGCAAACAGAGCAACCGCTAGTCAGACAGAAAGACAGAGAGACAGACAGATAGGCAGACAGATAGGCATACAGAAGGATAGACAGACACACAGACAGATTGACAGAACGACAGATAGACAGACACAGACAGAACCACAGACAGATATACAGACAGATAGACAGATACACATACAGACAAACAGACAGACACACGCAGACATATATAAACTAGAAGTGTACCGACACCAAGACCATCCTCCTCGCAAGTCATGTCTCCTCCTTCTCTTCAAGCGGTAGATCGCAGTTTCCCTCATCCGCTCCTGCATTAGTCATCGCCAATAATGAGGGTATAGTGAGGCAAACAGGGCTGTGTGTGCATGTACAGAGCAGCGATGGAAAAGGGCAAATCGGCTGCGGGCGTCTAAAACACGCTGTGCACGAGCTGCCCTCAAAACGGGGCAACAGTTTTTCCAGAAAACGGACGCTGCTGCAAATGGCTGCACGGGCAGCGGTGGAACAAAGGAACCGGATGTTGTATATCAGGCGAAGCTGACGTGGAGGTCATGGGATGAGTGGAGTGGGTGGATTAATGGATGGATGGATGGATGGATGGATTGGTGGACGAAAGGTAGGTTTGCGGGAGGGTCGGATTTTAGGTGGTGAGGATGGTTGGATGGATGGATAAGTGGGTGGGTGGATAATAGTGCGTATCAATGCCACCTCTATATTGTAATTATTGTCCCAATTGTCATCGTCATCGTCATTGTTGTTGTCGCTATCAAAAGTCAATTGATCACCATCATCATCATCACCATCGTCATCATCATCATCATCATAACAATCATCTTTGTGGTCGTGAATGATTCCACTGTCATCATCATTCGACAATCATTAGAGCTGATGATGATGGTGGTGATGATGACCATGGCCACGTCATTATGCTTTCGAAATCGTTCCTCATCCTCATCCTTATTGCTCCGTCCCAACTGTTTCTGAACTCACTCAATCCATTGCACCATCAGTTGCTCTCAGTTGGGTCATGAAGACGAAAGACTCGTGCTGCAGTCGGTAGCCTGACTCACATCCATCCATCCGTCCGTCCGTCCGTCCGTCCGTCCGTCCGTCCGTCCGTCCGTCCGTCCGTCCGTCCGTCCGTCCGTCCGTCCGTCCGTCCGTCCGTCCGTCCGTCCGTCCGTCCGTCCGTCCGTCCGTCCGTCCGTCCGTCCGTCCGTCCGTCCGTCCGTCCTTCCATCCATCCATCCATCCATCCATCCATCCATCCATCCATCCATCCATCCATCCATCCATCCATCCATCCATCCATCCATCCATCCATCCATCCATCCATCCATCCATACACCCGTCCATCCATCCGTCCATCCATACACCCGTCCATCCATCCATCCATCCATCCATCCATCCATCCGTCCATCCATCCATCCATCCATCCATCCATCCATCCATCAATCCAGCCATCCATCCATCCATCCATCCATCAATCCATCCATCCATCCATCCATCCACCCATCCATCCATCCATCAATCCATCCATCCATCCATCAATCCATCCATCCATCCATCCATCCATCCATCCATCCATCCATCCATCCATCCATCCATCCATCCATCCATCCATACACCCGTCCATCCATCCATCCATCCATCCATACACCCGTCCATCCATCCATCCATCCATCCATCCATCCATCCATCCATCCATCCATCCATCCATCCATCCATCCATCCATCCATCCATCCATCCATCCATCCATCCATCCATCCATCCATCCATCCATCCATCCATCCATCCATCCATCCATCCATCCATCCATCCATCCATCCATCCATCCATCCGTCCATCCATACACCCGTCCATCCATCCATCCATCCATCCATCCATCCGTCCATCCATCCATCCATCCATCCATCCATCCATCCATCCATCCATCAATCCAGCCATCCATCCATCCATCCATCCATCAATCCATCCATCCATCCATCCATCCACCCATCCATCCATCCACCCATCAATCCATCCATCCATCCATCAATCCATCCATCAATCCATCCATCCATCCATCCATCCATCCATCCATCCATCCATCCATCCATCCATCCATCCATCCATACACCCGTCCATCCATCCATCCATCCATACACCCGTCCATCCATCCATCCATCCATCCATCCATCCATCCATCCATCCATCCATCCATCCATCCATCCATCCATCCATCCATCCATCCATCCATCCGTCCATCCATCCATCCATCCATCCATCCATCCATCCATCCATCCATCAATCCAGCCATCCATCCATCCATCCATCCATCAATCCATCCATCCATCCATCCATCCATCCATCCATCCATCAATCCATCCATCCATCCATCAATCCATCCATCCATCCATCCATCCATCCATCCATCCATCCATCCATCCATCCATCCATCCATCCATCCATCCATCCATCCATCCATCCATCCATCCATCCATACACCCGTCCATCCATCCATCCATCCATACACCCGCCCATCCATCCATCCATCCATCCATCCATCCATCCATCCATCCATCCATCCATCCATCCATCCATCCATCCATCCATCCATCCATCCATCCATCCATCCATCCATCCATCCATCCATCCATCCATCCATCCATCCATCCATCCATCCATCCATCCATCCATCCATCCATCCATCCATCCATCCATCCATCCATCCATCCATCCATCCATCCATCCATCCATCCATCCATCCATCCATCCATCCATCCATCCATCCATCCATCCATCCATCCATCCATCCATCCATCCATCCATCCATCCATCCATCCATCCATCCATCCATCCATCCATCCATCCATCCATCCATCCATCCATCCATCCATCCATCCATCCATCCATCCATCCATCCATCCATCCATCCATCCATCCATCCATCCATCCATCTATCTATCTATCTATCTATCCATCCATCCATCCCATCCATCCCATCCTCTTTCCCTCCCTCCCTCCCTCTCTCCGTCCCTCCCTCCCTCCCTCTTCCATACATGCATCCATTCGTCCACCCATCCATCCATCCATCCATCCATTCATCCATCCACTCATCCATCCATCCATCTATTCACCCATCTATCCATCAATCTATCCGCCCATCTAATCATCTACCCTTCTACCCACCCACCCAATTTCCACCCACCCATCCACCCACCCATCCCCTCTCACTCACTCCCTCCGTCCCTCCCCTCCATACATCCATCCAGCCATCCCTCCAGCCATCCATACATCCACTGATCCACTCATCCATCCATCCATCCATCCATCTATCCACCTATCTATCAAACCCTTAACCTTCCAGTGACCTGACCGCACCCATCCAATGAAAGCCTTCCTTCCAGATCCTTCGACGACAGATTTCTTTCCACCGTTGCCACGTGCTTCTCTCTCTCTCTCTCCAGTTCTTTTTTACTGCGCGCAACCACTTCCGGCACCTCACCGGAAGTAGGCTAATCTATGACGGTCAGGTGTTGCGCAGGGTTAAGAGAACCCCAAAGCCCAGCTGCCGGGGTAATTTCAAGTGGGGTATCGGAAGATGCGAACTGGGATCGTCCTAGTTGCAGAAGGAAGACAAGGGAAATGGGGTGGGGTGGGGTGGGGGTGGGATGACGAGACGGAGGGAGGCGGTTCTTATCTGGAGGCCGAACACGTGACCAACTGTGAGTCTGTTTAGTTTCAACGATTATCGTCTTCGACCTGTATGAAGAGCTTTCTATGTCTACGTGTTTCTGTGTGTGTTTGTCTGTTTGTGAGTTTGCCTGTCCGTCTGTGTCTGAGTGTTCTCCTCTATTTCTTTCTCTCATTCTGTCTCTGGCTGTATGTCTCTGTCTGTCTCTGTCTGTCTTTCTGTGTGCCTCTCTTTATTTCTGTTTGTCTCTCTCTTTATATTTCTTACTGCCTGTCTCCCTCCCTCTCTCTGTCTATCTGCGTTTCTTTATCTTTAAACTCGTCCCAGCCGCAAGACAGTGGCAAACCCAAACGATTACCAGCTTCCTTTTTCATAGTCACAGCCGTATTCCTAGTTGTAAACGTTGTCATGTCATGGTCATGGTCGTGGTCGTGGTCATGGTCATGGTCATGGTCAGAGTCAGTCATAAGCTGTAGGCTAATCTACATCTCAGTCACTGTCTAATAATGACCCTAAAGTTCACGGGATGTATAGGGTCCAGTTGTACAGTTTTAAAATTAACTCCATCATGTTCAAATTTCAAGAGTCAGATCGTTTCAGTAGTTTAAACAATTATTAAACTGAAATTAAAATTTTTCTTGTTGCATTTTGAGTCAAATTCAATCATTCAACATATTTTTTTAATCTCGAGCTTTGGTAGTCTTTTCAAGAGTTCGTAGGCAGACACTATGCCTCACGATGGAAATGTGGCTCTGGACAACAATAGGTCTACTAACAATAAGCAGAAGAATAAGATGCATTAGTTTTGTCATTTATTTTGGTCAACGTTATTTCACCGTTTGCACAAGCTATCGTCATTTCTTCTGTTTCATGGAATGACTCAACGAACATCGATAGATATATATCATTAGCAAGACTATACTCAGCACGTCTGTTTTCGCTGCCATCTTTCTAGAATTTATAATATTTATATAGCGCCTGTCACGTATATCCCTTACTCCTAATCATGTAAAGAGAACAGATTCTGAGACTGTACCTTCACAGGAGTCGTGGTGCCATCGAAACTGGAATCTCTTTATTCAACGTCACCGAGAGAGACAGGGAGACAGAAAGAGAGACAGACAGACAGACACACAGACAGACACACAGAGACAGAGATACAGACAGAAAAAGAGACAGGGAGAGGAGCATAAAATCCAGACACACATGGCGCCCTGTCCGTCAACAGATCAGATTTACCGAACAATTGACAATCTTCTGTTTATTGTCTGAGAGGCTGATCCACCGATCCTGTGATGGGGTGAATAGATGGAGGAGTGAGTTGGCACACGAAGTACCTCCCGGCTCTAAAACTTGCAAACGGGAGTTTCAGTAATTGTCTTTTACTACATTTCCAGTTATGATCTGGCTTTCTTCCAGCGGATAAGCTGGAGATAGACAGAGACGAGTGGAGGAGGATGAGAAGGAGGTTGAGCAGGAGGTTGAGGAGGAGGAAGAGGAGAAGGAGGAGGAGGAGGAGGAGGAGGAGACGCGCTTGTCCAATGCACAGGTCTTCAGATGAAAGACAAATTCCAACAATTTTTTCTAATGAATTGTTTTTTATAATAAAATCATGTGTAGTGGGATTTCACATATTATTATTTTTATTTATTTTTGTCAGTATTATTACTATTATCATTATTATCATAATTGGTGGTAGTGGTGGTGGTGGTGGTGGTGGTGGGGGCGATATTGTGGTGGTGCTGGTAATGGTGGTGGTTGGTTGGGTAGGTGGTGGTGTTAGTGGTAATGGTGGTGGTGGTGGTGGTGGAAGTAGAATTGGAAAATGTAGCGGTACTATAATAGGGGTAGTAGCACTAATAGAAGTAGTGGTATTATTGCCATTAGTAGTAGTAGTAGTAGTAGTTATAGCAGTGGTAGTGGTGGTAGTGGTGGTAGTAGTAGTAGTAGTAGTAGTAGTAGTAGTAGTAGTAGTAGCGGTACTATAAAAGTAGTAGTAGTAGTGGCAGTAGCAGTAGCAGTAGTAGTAGTAGTAGTAGTAGTAATAGTAATAGCAGAGGTAGTAGTAGTTGTTGTTGTTCTTGTAGGAGCAGGAGTAGGAGGAGGAGGAAGGGCAGCAGCAACAGCAACAACAGCAGCAGTAGCAATTATAGTATTTATAGTAATAGTAGCAGGCGCAGTGGTTGTGGTAGTGCTGGTATTTTTCTTACTCAACATTTAAAACTGAATTAATGGCTTGTAAGCTTATAATGTATAGACTATGAGTGATTTGAATCTTCGGTTAAGAAGAAGGACCCATGCACCACTGCACCCATGTCAGACATCCATTCAAATGGATAGACAGCGCTAATGAAGGATATCATCCGATCGATTCTTTGAAGAATGAAGGATAAACAGCAAGGTGGAGGCCAAACATACAAATACATTCGCATATGAACCGTGTACAGCTAAATTTGCATTTGACAATAAGTTTGAGCACGACTTTGTCAACTCGTGTGTGATTCGTCAACATCGTCGTACAGATTTTATCTATATGCCTGGTCCAATAGATTCTTTTACACCGCCTTCTGGCGTAAATAATGACTTTTAAATCGCCTCTCGTCGTCTGCTGTCTTGAAGTTAGCGCATGCGCAGATGCCACAGATCACGTGATGCAAAGCAATGGAACGAAGTCCGGAGTGAATATCATTTTCCAAATCGTCTTTTTTCGAGTGGAGGCGTTTTTACGATGAACAGCAAAGCTTAAGACAAATGCCACCGGTCAGAGATAAAATAGAGACTGAAGGAGAAAGAGAAAGTGAACAACAGGGACATAGGTATAGCCTTATAGGGATACAGTAAAGTGTGATATAGATAATATAAGAAGGCCGATAAATGGGACAGATGATGAAAGATCGAGAAACCAACACTTAGAACAGACAGATATACACGCATACAGGCACACAGACAGACGTACAGACATACCTGGTAAGAGAGAAATAAAAAGAGAGTTAATTAATTGGAAAGAGAAGGAGGGAATAGGACAGACATACAAAGAAGAGCGAGGAACGTAGAAAAAGAGAATGAGGCAGAGAGACAAAGAGAGCGAGAGAGGGAAAGAAAGAGAGAGAGAGAGAGAGAGGGAGAGAGAGAGAGAGAGAGAGAGAGAGAGAGGGACAGGGAGGCTGAAAGAAGTAGATATACAGAGTTAGATTAGAGAAGTTTAAATCGTAATCGTAATCGTAATCTCGAGACTTCTACAGCGCCCACAAAAGCCAAGTCGCGGGAACCAGCTTATTCACAGGCGCTCAATCAAAACAAAATCGATAGGCAGCGGGTCAAGTCCGGAGAGTCAGGCAGACAGATAGATGGACGACTAAGGTGGGTGATGTTTAGAGTTGAAGTGGCGGGGGATGTGAGGAGAAGAGGAAGAATCAGGATAGGATTTTTGAAAGAGCAATGTTTTAAGTTTTGAGTGAAAGACCTGTGGGGAGATAGCGAGAGGTGGAGTTTTGGTGAGTTCGTATGATGGGTCGGAAGTTTGCCGAAGTGCTGGCGGAAGTTTGCTCCAGAGAGGTGGAACGGCAATGGCTATGGAGCGGTTTGCGAATTTCAGTGATGAAGTGATGGGAGGGCGAAGCAGTGTAATGGAGGATGAGGAGCGTGTTGAACGAGGTGGCTGGATGGTGAACAACTGACGAAGGTAGAACGGCTGGGATGATTGAAGTGTATTGTAAGTGAGTGAGAGGACTTTGTATTCGATGCGTTCAGGTATTTTGAGCCAGTGAAGTGATTTCAGGACAGGAGTGATGTGGTGACGTTTGGGGGTTTTCGTCACTGCACGGGCGAGGGCATTCTGGATAGCTTGGAGGCGGTTAATTTGGGTTATATCAATGTTTAGGAAGAGAGAGTTGCAGTAATCAAGTTTCGCATGAACTATGGATGTGGCTATTGTGGATGCAGTTTTAAAGTCGAGCATAGGTCGGATTCTGCGGAGATCTCGTATGTGCATGAAACAAGTGCGGGAAAGTTGGGTTATGTGGTCGGAGAAGCTAAGATGCTGGTCAAAGATTACACCTAGGTTTCGGACAGGAGAAGTTGCGGAGAAAGTGTGGTTGGAAGAAGAGTCATTGTTGAAGGAAATAGAGGGATCAGGAATTTTCTTGAGTTGTTCTCTAAGGCCAATTAGTATAAATTCTGTCTTGGAGGGGTTAAGGCAGAGGAGATTTGAGGTCATCCAAGAGGTGATTTGGGTGACCACAGAGAGAAGATTATCTATGCATGGAGTCAGAGAAGCTGCTTGGAGAGAAAGAGATGAATAATTGGGTGTCGTTAGCATATAGATGATGGTCGACTGTGGATGCTTTTATGAGTGAGCTGAGTGGAGTGGTGTAGAGGATGAACAAGAGGGGCCCGAGGACAGAACCTTGCGGAACACCACAGGTGAGAGGGCATGATTGAGAAGACGTTTCAAGTGTTTTGACTGAGAAAGAGACGTTGGTCCTTGCACACACAGAATGAGAGAGACAGATAGACAGACAGACATGTAGAGAGACAGAAAGACAGAGACAGAGAGAGAGACAGACATATAGAGAGACAGAGGCAGACAAAGAGAGAGAGACAAGGAGGCAGAGAGAGACATAGACACCCCAGAGTCAGATCTCATCGAAGAGCGTTAAAGAGAGACATAGAGGTCCATGTAAACACAGACTGTGTGATAGAAGAGCGCATCAACAACAACAACAGCTGGATTCCTCCTCCTCCTCCTCCTTCATCCAAAGTCCTTGAGGATGTGCCACTGGGTGACCGGTTGTCTGCTCTTGGCGAACATCTCATTCCAGTGCTTGACCTCCATCGGTCCACTCTTGCTGCCAAGGATGATCTGACCGATGGCCTCGTTGCGTCCCATTCGATCGTAGTCCATGACGGAGATGACCAGGCTGGTTTGTCGGATGCGCTCGTAGGGAACGGTAAAGATGAAGGTCTCGTTGAAGACCGGGTTCAGTTCCTTCTCCTTCACTTCCGTCTTCTTCTTTTCCACCTTCTTTCCGTCGAACATCAACCAGATCTTCACGTAAGGATCTACAGGACATGAATCGAATCAACAGTTCACTGTATAGGCCTACGTGACGTGATGGTAATGATTGCTGTTATTATTATTACTTTTATTATTATTATTAATAATAATAATAATATTATTATTATTATTATTATTATTTCATAATTTTCATTATTGTTATCATCACCTATTTGGGTTTTTTCGCCCGAGTTAAAAATGATCCCCAGGCTTTAAAAACAGTAGCCTACTAAGTGCTTCATTATTATTATTATTATTATTATTGTCATTATTATTATTACTGTCATTATTATTATTATTATTTAGATCTAATTACTATTATTATTATTATCGAGTCATTATATAGCGCAGCTTCAAGGTAATCTACTCAGACGCGCTCCAAATCCAACCACGGCTAAATAAGGCAGATTTTAAGTTCAAAAGGAACATAGTGGTGCGATCTCTATATATACACCATGCAGGCAGAGCGCAACAGGTTCTAGTGTCAGTCACCGAGAAAGAGCATCGCTGTATGGCAAGTGATGATGAAGACGCTGATTACAATATTGTAGTGGTTGTGGCAGTACTAGTAGTATAATTGCTGTATTGTTTCAGACATCCTGGAATCATGCGGGTCATGAAACATGCACTAAGATATCAGATGGAGACTGAAGCAGCCAGAGACAGAGACAGAGACAGAGACAGAGACAGAGACAGATATCATTCAAAGACAGGGAAAGGCAGAGACAGAGAGAGCAGAGATAAAGTAAGAAGTGGTAGAAAGTAGAAACAAGGAGATTAAGCAGAATTGGAGACACGGGGCGGTAGAGAGATACATCAATAATATTCGTTTTATTGAAAAACCAGTCGACATAACGCGACAGTTAACAAGCACAGAAGAGCAGCGAATAAAGTCTAGTAAACGTTTTTATACAGCATCCGTGTTATGAAATTTTTATTGTTTTTATTGGTAAGTTCGAATGGATGCGGCCTAGGACGCAGATTGTATTTGTCAGGACGTCTATAAGAGAAAAATTTATGTAAAACATGATCTTTGTCTTTAATTATAGCTTTGAAGAGGGCAGCATCAGCAGTCTCAGCCATAATGTCTGCTTTAGGGGAGTCTAAGGGGAGGAATCCGGCTCGTCTGACGCGTCCCAAGAACCTTTCGATGCGGTCGACCTCTCCCGCGCTCAGCAGCCCCCACCAGGCTGGAGAGGCGTACAGCAGACGTGCAACTGTGGTCGCTCGAGTAATGACGTGCAAGGCCGGTCCTGGCATGCCGTGAGCTCGCAGCACACGCAAAGCGTAAATTGAAGAGGCACACGAGCTCAGAGTATTATCAACATGCTCCGAGACAGTTAGATGTTCACCAATTGTGACACCCAGTATTTTTATAGAAGTTGCTCTATTAACTCCTGTGATGGACGACATGGAGGCCAATGAAGCATGCGATCTCCTCACAACTGCCATTTCCCTGGTCTTTTTTGGGTTGATGTGCAGGTTTTTGCTGGTGGCCCAAGTTTGTATGTGTTGGAGTTCGCTTTGGGCAGATCTGATGTTGTTAGAGCCGATTAGTAGGTAGGTGTCGTCAGCATATTTCAATAGTCGGTTTTGATCATTTACTGGATGAAGGTCAGAAGTACCAGTAATAAACTTTGCCGGGCCGACACCAGAACCCTGAACGACACTAGCATTTATTTTCTTAATCGTTGATGTTTTCCCTTCGAAGCAGGTTGCATGTTTTCTGTCATCAAGGTAGGTTGCGAACCAGTTGAATATACAGTCAGGTATATCAAGCTTAGAGAGTGTGTCAACAATTGCGCAGTGTCTGAAGGAATCAAACGCTTTTGTATAGTCCATTGAGATAACAACGACATGCTGATTGGTGGTTAAGAGTTCAGAGATGTTTTGAAGTATAGCTATCAGCGCCGCCGTAGTTGACCCTGTCGGACGGAAGGCATATTGATCATAGAGAGAGAGAGAGACAGACAGGCAGACAGACATGCAGACAGATACAGACAGAAACAAAGAGAGACAGAGGCAGAGAGAAAAACACAGACACGAACACACAGAGAGACAGAGAGTTACAGAGACAGATAGACAGATAGACATACAGACGGCAAAGAGAGAACGAGCCAGAACAGGAACAAGAGCAAGAGAAATAGAAAGGGGAAAAGAGAGAATGGGCGGGGGAGAAAGAGAGAGCCTTAAAGAAAGAGGCGAATGAATAAAGAAATGTCTGGTAATTTGAGAAGACAAAGGCGTCGTTGCCTGAGCGCATCGTGTCAGTCACTACTAGACACCTAGGCCTATATTAAAGACCTAAGAAAGGGGTCCACGAGGAATTTAAAGGCTTTTTGAGGCCTATGAGACGCATGGATGGATCATGGATCATAGTCGTCTGAAGATAGGTCTAATCTTCATCGAAAACCAATCAGTATAAAGACTGTAGAAACGAAAGCAAGCATAGAGATGCAGAATCAGTCTTCATAATTATTGGCAGGTAACACGGTGCCTGCGCTAGATATAGACCGCCAATGCGTCTCGGTTCTTCTTCTTCACTCGTCTTACATGCATGTCTCAAACCCGCGACCGTTAGGTGCGAGATGAACTGCAGAGATATCATTAACGGTCATGGGTTTGGGTTGCTGGGTTGTGACAGACTCTGCGGACAAGTTTTCTGGAAGAGGCGCCATGTTAAACTTTGCTTGAGAGTAAGCTTAAACCTTTTAGAGATGTTGATTAAGAATAGGCTAATAATTAATCGATGTCAGTAAATTCGCTTTTCTATGCAACAAACAATGTGAACTTTATCCACTTACTCATTTTCATATCTCTCCTCTTTTCTACTATAGTATTAATCTCTGTCTGTCTCTGTATGTCTATCTGTCTCTTTATGTATGCCTGTGTGTCTCTGTATGTCTGTCTGTCTCTGTATATCTGTCTGTCTATCTCTGTATGTCTGTATGTCTCGGTATGTATGTCTGTCTCTGTCTGTCTGTCTATCTGTCTCTGTATCTCTTTTTCTACTTGTTGTTTCTATTGTAGACTCCTTTCCTTTAATCCGACGCATTTAGCCTCGTCTTATCAGCAGATGATGCCATGGTACCTGACAGTCCGTTGATGTCCTTGGCCTTCAGATCCTTGGCTTTGATGACGACCACCGTTATGCAACCAACAGCCGGCTGGTAGCAGAGCGAAACCAGCAGAACGCCCAGCTTGCCCTAAAACACCAGCCAACTACTACTACTACAATAATAAGAATAATAATAACAATAATAATTGTGTTATTGTTATTATCATTAGTATCATTATTTATTACTGCTGCAACTACTACTATTATTACCATCACTTCAGCAACTAAACAACTACTACTGTTATTAATAATGATAATAATAATTATTATTATTAATCATCATCATCATCATCATCATCATCATCATTATGATCATCATCAGTTTAAACGTGTCCTCAAATATTTTCGGTAGTTTCTGAACTCTCGAAATTTGAACCAAATTTGTCGCCACGTTCACAACCATAATCATCGTCATCTGTATCAGCGACTGATAATATTACAAAACAAGCCAATCATCATCACCATGGTGACAGTCATCTCTCAAAAAACAATTCCCATTCTTCCAGCTTCAGCAGCATTAGCAATACATGTTCCATTTCCTGTGGATCCGTTTAGTGGCAGATCCCTCCCTCATCTGGAAAAGATTAATTCCAGCCTGAAGGAGAGAGAGAGAGAGTTCGGTTTCGATTTCAGCAGGCAGGAAATTGCGGAGGCGGTATCGTGGGAAGAAATATCCGAAGCATTGTTCCCGCGCTGATTGTGAAACTGATGGTGGTAGCAGATAATTGCCTTTGTGACTGTGTTAATATTCTCGCGATCATGTTCCCTAGATGCATGAATTATGATCATATCGTCACTTTTCTACAGTGATAAAGATTCAAATTTAGGCGTCGCTGCTATTTTGCGGAACGCAGACGAAACGCATAAAAACAGAACTGAACGGAACAATCAGAATTGTTCTAACGAGACTCGACGGAGCAATCAACTATGTGCTCGACGGAACCCTCTCTGTAAAAAGATAATTAAGGGTCGGACAGAAATCCTCGGAGGAATAGAGGATGGGAGGAGAGAGGGTGAGCGAAGGAATGAAGGATGAGCTGGAGTTATGAGGTGGAAGATGATAGAGAGGAAGAGTGGATGAGGATGCACGAGGAGGTTAAAGATGATAGAAAGAGGCTTTGGATTAGTATAGGACATTAAGAGGATTATATTAAGTAGCTAGTGGAAGGAGCATGGAGAGGTATGTGGGGGGGCAGACATTGGTAAAGGATAATGGAAAGGAGAGATGGAGGATTGAAGGGAACTTGGAGGACTATGAGGATCTGGTGGAAGGAGGACGGAGAGCAAAATGGAAACCGGAAGAAGAATGGTGGAGGTAGGAGGAGGAGGGTTAATGTTTGGAGGTAAGTGGAGAAGAGTTAATGTTAGGAGGGTTGAGACAAGGAGAGTTGAAAGCAGGGATGAAGATTCGAATTAAATTGATCAGCATCTTGGAGGATGATATTTTAATCGGATCAGAATGACGAAAAGGAATTAGATGGAGGTGGGAGACAGAACGGGAAAGTGGATGGATAGATCTGCGAGGGAACCGGATTGAGAGTATAGGGGATGATCATGATAGCAACAGGATGAAGAGGATAGAATTCTGGAGATGAAGGATAGAGCAAAGATCAATAATGATATGAGGAGGTTTGACAAAAAAGGAGAGTATACACAGTAAGGATTATATATAAGTATACGAGAGAATTCAAAGAGCTGGATAAGTTAAGAGAATGGTGGAGACGAGCAGAGCCTGGAAGAGGAGACGGAAGAGAATGGAAAGACTGAGAGGAGGATTGCCATGAGGAGGATTGCGACTTGTGCATTGATGAGGAAGACAATTGAGAAAGTAGGATGGGTAACGGAGCAGAAGCCAAAAAGCGAAAAATAAAGAAAAACTTGGAAGAGGATTCATGACAAGTATGATCGGAAAAAGAGATTGATGAAAGATGAGGAGTAGATAAAGGAAGAACTCAACCGTAGAAGAATCTGAAATATAATCATTGATCACAGCTGACATGCGCAAGAAAAATTAGGATCTATGAGACGATAGACGATGCTATGAAAACCTGAGAACGAAGAGCAGAGGAAAGTTTAAAGGAGATGAGGGAAAGAACAATGTATAGGCTACCTGCCAAAAACATAGGAGGGCCTAATATAAGCGTCCGAAATTTTCAGCGCCAACAAAGCCGAAAAGTGGCTTTTGGAGTGGTATAGACTATAGACCTACATGTATAGGGAGAGCAGCTTAAACACTGGTGCAGTATAAAATAAAGTCCGCAATAGCCATATTGGCCATGTCTTTTGGTAGGATTAGGATTGGGCGGATTAGAGAGGAGGAATTCACAGAAATACATATCACACGGAAAGACTCCAGGTGATATAAGCTGGTGTGTATTAATATATTATGTATCATATACCATTATACATTTGATCTAGGGTCTTTTATGTGCATCGCAGCCTATCTCATGCAGAGTCATTAAGACCAAGAAGAATGCTAAGAAGAACACTGAAGAGGTCCCGCAGACATTTAGAACTTAACGGAAAGACTTCTATTCAGAGCTGATAGGATGCAGACACCGTAATCGTAGGAACGAGGAGGAGGTGTGAAAATAGGAGAAGCTGGTAAACATGAAGTCAAAAATGAAAATGAGAATTAAGGTGAGAGGGGAGGGTGGCGTAATACACGGAGGAAGAAAGGTGAAGGTAGAGAGGAGAAGGAATGTGGTAATGGCTGGGAAGATAGAAGGCGAGGATGCTTGAAGGACGAAGGACACAATAGAGCAGCAGAAGAGAAGGAGGAGGAGGAGGAGGAGGAGGAGGGAAAAGGTGGAACGTCGAGAAACAAACCAGGAAGACAGATGTGGAAGGGGCATCCCATTCCCATTCCCATGGCAGGTGTGTCTGGATAATATTTTGTGGATGTGGAAACGGTCGACGTGGAGAAAGGAAGAGCAGATGGAGGAAGAGGAAAAGGAAAGAGGACGGCGCGTCACCATCAGCAGCAGCAGCAGCAGCGGATGAAGAGGACTGGAGGAGAAAGGAGGATGCTCTTCACTTCCGCTGTACATGTATATCGGTCAGTGTGTCACGTGACCTCTTAGCTGACAGCTGATAATGACGGATGAGTCAGTATGCATGCATTAATCAACGGAAAATATTACGCTTTGTATACGAAGTCTATACAGTATATGCTATTACAGGATGACAAACACACGCATACACCATAGACACCCAAACACACACGCAAACACACACGCACACACGCACGCGCACACACACACACACGCGCACATACGCGCACACAGGAACGGTTCACCCTACTAGAGGCGCTTTTTAAATGTTTAAATACAATACAATACAGAGAGGCATTTGCAGTTTAACGTCATTGTGTGATAACAAGGACCATTAGCGACGCCCTCCTCCTTTTTCCAGGCTTGGGACTGGCACCGGCAGAGTACAACCAGTGGCGGAGTTATACAGAGAGTGAAACAAATTAATGTACTTCCAGTCATAGGCGGAGACTTGGCCTAGAGCCCTAGAATTAGGCTAAGTATCAGTGGCGTAGCCAGGAATTTCTCATTGGGGGGTTTTATAGCCGGAAACCCTGTTTTTTGCTATTTTTTATTACTTAAATGGAAAATAACCTTTAAAAAATCTTTTTCCGCAGCCAATGGGGGGGGTTTGACCCCCGAAACCCCCCCTTGCCTACGCCACTGCTAAGTATGGTGGGACGAACGAGCGGTCGAAGGATAATTTTTGGGCGAGCGACTAAGTCGCCGACCCACCACATTTTCCAATTTCATGAACGAAATTTTCAGAAAATACCATTTTTTCTGCCAAAATAACTGATGACCTTTTTTAGTCGTTTCGTCATTTGCTGTTAAATCTCTTCATATCTTCTTATGACGTTATAACGTCATCATTGTATTCAGCAAATGCGCATGTCCTAATACACAACCATTGGGGATTGGGGGGGGGGACAAATGCATGAATGGTCCCCCACCAGAAACATTGAGAGGTGGCCCCTTCTCCCCTCCCCTATGTCTCTGCCCATGCTTCCAGTACGAACGTGTTTTATGACTGCGATCTATTTCACTTAACTCTACTTTAAAACGAAATTGTCATGACCCATATAGTCTATAGGCTATACACAAATTTTATATATACACTTTTTATACAGGGTGGCCCAGCATAAATGTCCCGACTTTGCACGCGTATAACTTCGCCAATTTTTAACATTTATTTATACTTAATGCATCAAATTAAAGGTATCTCACTCTAGTATAAACTCTAAAAAAGTCGATCTGATACTAGTTTAGGTTTTAATTATATACTTGGAACAGCGCTAGCTACCATTTTTTGTCATTACTGACGCATTATGACGCCGTTTCCCCGGGAAATTCTATCGTTTTTTGCTCAAACGCGCGTAGACACGATCATTTTGGGTATTTGTAGGGTCCCTACCATGAATATCTTCTAATCGTAAAACCACGTCCTTTCAATTTCGCCAACAGCCGTGCACTGCCATGCGCTGCTTCAGACGCTTGCACGCTGCCAGCCGTTTCTTTGCGTAAGAGCTGGAGAGTTCGCTGGACTTCTCGTCGACAAATTACTTTAACTTTAGGTCTATAATCTTTTCCAATACGTTATTCAGTGCTTCTAAGACTGTCTGTTTTGCGCTGAATTTGCATGCAGGGCCTGCCCTGGTCATTGTCTTGACTGCAAATGTACGCGGACACACGAGCAATGTTAGCGGATGTGAGCGCCGTGCGCTCCGATTCCCATTGTTTGCGAGTAGAAAGTCCTGTTTTATCAATTTTCCGTGGCAGATAATACAAAGTATTGTTCATTCCATCCTCTGTTAGAATATTCGTTAATCATTTCAAACGAATTAAATCCCTTATCAGTTCGTAAAATTAAGATCGAAACGTCGCGATTATCGTCTGTCAACGGCGCCAGGTTGCGTCACAAATGACAGCAAAATATGGTAGCTAGCGCTGTTCCGGGCATATAATTAAAACCTAAACTAGTATAAGTTCGACTTTTTTAGAGTTAGGCTAATACTAGAGTGAAACACCTTTAATTTGATGCATTAAGTATAAATAAATGTTAAAAATTGGCGAAGTTATACACGTGCAAAGTCGGGACATTTATGCTGGGTCACCCTGTATATATATTTGGATGAGGACAATTCATTCAACATGGGCGATTATTTCAAATTAGCCCTCTTGACCTGCGCCTCTTTCCTATTTGTCACTCTCTGACGCATTATATTTATATCAACAATGTACGCGCACATAAAAACTGTTCTTTTTGACCTAGCCGGAGTCGGGAGCACCTCTGAGTAGTTTCCTTGAATTTTATATGTACTTATGACTATTAACTACTTGAATAAATCAATTAAATTAATTAAATGAATATAATATTCTGCAACCTATATCTTATATTATAGATCTAATTCCGAAACTTTCCATATGTTTGTTTGTTTGTACCGATTTTGATTCTTCGTTACAAAATAGGTTGGGAAATGAAACAGCGTCGGTTTACCAAAATTTTTGTAATTGATTCTTACTCAAATTATAAAGTCAACCCAACTATTTTCAGCTTTTAATTCACTTTAAAAAAGAAGAGTTATTAGCGTTTTAAGACAGATTTCATCAATAATCGATCACGCTAGCGCTTTAGTAAAGAGTCTACAGTACGCATGACGTCATACTTGCCCAGTAATAATTTCCGTAGCGCCCCGCAGGGGGCGGGTCACATTTGGCTTTTGGGGGAAGCGAGGTGGGGCGGAGGGTTGGCGAAAACCCGAAATTTAGCAGTCAACGATGGGTACCACAGTGGAGTAGTGTTTGAAACCCTAGATTTCACTTTAGAACTCGAGTTATTAACGGTTTTAAGACCGATTTCATCAATAATCGCTCACGCTTTAGTAAAGAGTCTCGAGCTTTATTAAAGAGTCTACAGCCCGCATGACGTCATACACGCCCAGTAATAATTTCCGTAGCGCCCCGCAGGGGTGGGTGACGTTTGGCTTTTTGGGGAAGCGGGGTGGGGTGGAAGGTTGGCGAAAACCCAAAATTTAGCGGTCAACGATGGGTACCACAGTGGAGTAGTGTTTAAAACCCTAAATTTCCCGGGCAACGCCGGGTAACACATCTAGTAATAGTATTATTATATTTAATGGGACTTGAGAAGATGAAGAACTGCATTATTTTATCAGTGTGTGCTCTTATTCCATTGAGTTTGCGACATTGTGCAGAAGCTGGATTGGATTATATGGACATAATTGTATTGTATACTTTTATTAGCGAAACTCGGAAGCTATGTGGCTATAATATCATAATGGTCGGAGTGCCTCATGAAAATGCGAAGACCAGCGACGGTTGCCTAAGATTTATCAAGACACACAACGATGGTCCTTAGGAGAATTCTCATTAGATTTACGAAACAAAATTGAATGGTATTATGCCTGGATCTACGACGATCATAGACACACGCACGCACACACGCACGCACACACGCACACACACATACACACACATACACATACACACATGCGCACGCACAAACACACGCACGCGCACGTCGCACACAGCTATGTATGTGGCCATAAGTCTACGTGCATTTCGAAGGAGACTTTTATCGTCGCACTGTTTTATGCTTACATGCGTGCACCGCTGGTTTTTATCTGTTCTCTGTCGCCCTCCGCATTATAAGCTATGAATTAGGAGTCGCCGGTACCCATCCTTTTACCCATCCCTTTACCCATACTTTTACCCATCCTTTTACCCATCCCTTTACCCATACTTTTGCCAATTACTTTCACTCTTAGTGGTTCCTCCAAGACCAACACATGATGATCAGATCGAGAAGCATATAGTCTTGCACGTTATAATATTTTCGTGTAATTACAAAAATCAACAGCTGATCATATCTCTTCAGACTGCTGATCTCTCATTCATTACACTCACGCATGCATCTACACTGTATATACAGTCTACATGCATGGTGTGCGCTGTGCAACAGTGTGCACCGTGCAATACAGGGCTGAAAGTGGTTTGGAAAAGTTGCTGGGTTTGGCGGACGAGCGCGCCTTTGACCCGTAAACTTTTCTGACGACGTTTTTTTTAGTCATTTGCCCAAAATTATCCAAAATCCTACCATTGTTACCAAGTTTTGGCACCTGGCGGCCTTTTTGCGACCCTGCTGAGACCCGGCAAAAGCAGGTCTCGAAAATCGATGCGACCCGGACCGACACGGCTCACTTTCTGCATATTTAATGTAATGTATGCCTGTTGTAATGTAATGCCACATGAAGAGGTTAAGTGTATAGCGTGGCATAAGCCTATGCATAGCTGTCTTAACGGCACTATGACCTTGTAATTATCTAGCGCCTTTTCCTTGGAGTCATCAAACATCATAAATAGTGTTCTTCTCGTGTTCACAAGTCGTACGCTCTCATCGTCACTCTGATTAGATTCTGCCAATATTCGACCAAATTGCGACAGACATGCACATCGAACATGTGTTCAAAGATCTTACAGCGTTCCGTGCGTCTTTCCAATTATATCTAGGACTGGAATAATTACTTTAATAAACTAATCAGGTTCATAGGGCATCAATGAAGGCAAAGCAGGCAAACAGTGTCAGGCATGGTATACGGAAGTGAAATATGCCAGATAAAATCGAAGGCCTACATACATTGCTTCTATCTATACTGATTGCTTAATTCGATCCATAATTCACTGCTACTTATTCATTTAGCTGCAATTTATTGATTTCTTTATTTTCTGTATCCTATGACTTTTTCTTGAACATCTATTTGGTGAATCCCTTTCTCTCTTTCCAATGACCTGTTCCTTCGGAGAGTGTCCCTATACATGTAGGTATAGATAATATTATAATTGTGTGGTCCATGTTTCCATTTACTGTCTCTTTAACTCCTGTTAACATTTCAATCTGGATTCGCGGGGCTCATATAGGCCTTAATAATAAATAGGAAGCAAGTGGAGACCAATATATACTCACATAATCATAGCTTGGTGAGTTTGTGACAAACCTATACGAGATGCGATATTAAATTGTTTCTTCATGGTAATTTTGTAATGTGAGCGATTATTCATAATGGCGTCTCTGCAATAAAAGTCACTTGTATGTTTGTTTGTATGTGCACTTGTTATAGCGCCCCTTCAAGCTCTCTCTACTCAGAGGCGCTCCCGAATGCAGAGCGGACACTGCATCGGAGTTTCACGCCGAAGCGCTGAGCAATTGCGAGTGAAGAACTTGCCCAAGGTCCTTACGCGGTGAGGTGGATTCGAACCTCAAACCTTCCGGCTTCAAGGCAATGACGCCACCACTACACCACCGCGCCCCACACTCACTGGCGGTATAGGCCTACTCTAATGTATAATCTAATTACAAAGACCATATCAGTATAGGCTATGTCTAACCAGGACTGTCTATGATCTAACAGAATGCCATGGTCTTCAATCTCTTGCGAAATGAAAATGGAAGCCATGCAATGTTTCAGATGCCATATGTATAATATTTACATATACAAATATAACAATGCACATAATTTATAGCCTCACTATATATAATTATATATATATAGCCTATATAAAATTATATAGACTGCAGATATAAATGCTGACATGAATATATATCCTGAATTCTTGACCTGGACTGTGATTATATATACTCAATCCGCCGTCGAAAAGACACAAAGTACTACACACATAATAGTCAATATGTATGTATAATATACACATATGTATATACATATATATATATACATCTATATATATATACAATTATATATATAGATGAATGGATAGTGTCGTGGAGTCATGATAAACAGCTTACCACTGCTCCCTTGCACGGCTGTAGGATCTTCCACATGGTGGCGCCAGCTGCGAGATCGATGTCACTCAGAGGAATACAGACTTCACCGATCGGGTCATCGCGACTGAATCGGTCGTAGTCGAGAACGAGAAGATAGAGCGTCTTCGTTACAACCTTGTTGTATGGAAATCCTGTTAGACGACGACGACGACGATGATGATGACGACGAAGACGACGACGACGACGACGTAGACATAACAGAAACACAACATAATATTATATATATATAGACTGGATGATGTTCACAGTCATGTAGGCTAGTATAAGCTATAATCCATCATTTATTAGATTAGATTATATAAGAGTAGAGCATATGTTAGATTATATAAGATTAGATTGGAGTATACGTTGGATTAGATAAGATTATATTATGTATTTTTTATTAGGTTAGTTCGGGCCAGATAACATTGGATTTGATTAGATCAGATTATGTCTGATTTTATTGGATTTGATTAGATCAGATTATGTCTGATTTTATTGGATTTGATTAGATCAGATTATGTCTGATTTTATTGGATTTGATTAGATTAGATTGTGTTTGATTTTATTGGATTTGATTAGATTAGATTGTGTTTTATTTGATTGGATTTGATTAGATCAGATTGTGTTTTATTTGATTGGATTTGATTAGATCAGATTGTGTTTTATTTGATTGGATTTGATTAGATCAGATTATGTCTGATTTTATTGGATTTGATTAGATTAGATTGTGTTTGATTTTATTGGATTTGATTAGATCAGATTATGTCTGATTTTATTGGATTTGATTAGATCAGATTGTGTCTGATTTTATTGGATTTGATTAGATTTGATTGTGTTTGATTATTTTGGATTTGATTAGATCAGATTGTGTTTTATTTGATTGGATTTGATTAGATCAGATTGTGTTTTATTTGATTGGATTTGATTAGATCAGATTGTGTTTTATTTGATTGGATTTGATTAGATTAGATTGTGTTTTATTTGATTGGATTTGATTAGATTAGATTGTGTTTTATTTGATTGGATTTGATTAGATCAGATTGTGTTTTATTTGATTGGATTTGATTAGATCAGATTGTGTTTTATTTGATTGGATTTGATTAGATCAGATTATGTCTGATTTTATTGGATTTGATTAGATCAGATTGTGTTTTATTTGATTGGATTTGATTAGATCAGATTATGTCTGATTTTATTGGATTTGATTAGATTAGATTGTGTTTGATTATTTTGGATTTGATTAGATCAGATTATGTCTGATTTTATTGGATTTGATTAGATCAGATTGTGTTTTATTTGATTGGATTTGATTAGATCAGATTGTGTTTTATTTGATTGGATTTGATTAGATTAGATTGTGTTTTATTTGATTGGATTTGATTAGATTAGATTGTGTTTTATTTGATTGGATTTGATTAGATTAGATTGTGTTTTATTTGATTGGATTTGATTAGATCAGATTGTGTTTTATTTGATTGGATTTGATTAGATCAGATTGTGTTTTATTTGATTGGATTTGATTAGATCAGATTGTGTTTTATTTGATTGGATTTGATTAGATCAGATTATGTCTGACTTTATTGGATTTGATTAGATCAGATTATGTCTGATTTTATTGGATTTGATTAGATCAGATTATGTCTGATTTTATTGGATTTGATTAGATCAGATTATGTCTGATTTTATTGGATTTGATTAGATCAGATTATGTCTGATTTTATTGGATTTGATTAGATCAGATTGTGTTTTATTTGATTGGATTTGATTAGATCAGATTATGTCTGATTTTATTGGATTTGATTAGATTAGATTGTGTTTGATTATTTTGGATTTGATTAGATCAGATTATGTCTGATTTTATTGGATTTGATTAGATCAGATTGTGTTTTATTTGATTGGATTTGATTAGATCAGATTGTGTTTTATTTGATTGGATTTGATTAGATTAGATTGTGTTTTATTTGATTGGATTTGATTAGATCAGATTATGTCTGATTTTATTGGATTTGATTAGATCAGATTGTGTTTTATTTGATTGGATTTGATTAGATCAGATTATGTCTGATTTTATTGGATTTGATTAGATCAGATTGTGTTTTACTTGATTGGATTTGATTAGATCAGATTGTGTTTTATTTGATTGGATTTGATTAGATCAGATTGTGTTTTATTTGATTGGATTTGATTAGATCAGATTATGTCTGATTTTTTTGCATTTGATTAGATTAGATTGTGTTTTATTTGATTGGATTTGATTAGATCAGATTGTGTTTTATTTGATTGGATTTGATTAGATCAGATTGTGTTTTATTTGATTGGATTTGATTAGATCAGATTATGTCTGATTTTATTGGATTTGATTAGATTAGATTGTGTTTGATTATTTTGGATTTGATTAGATCAGATTATGTCTGATTTTATTGGATTTGATTAGATCAGATTGTGTTTTATTTGATTGGATTTGATTAGATCAGATTGTGTTTTATTTGATTGGATTTGATTAGATTAGATTGTGTTTTATTTGATTGGATTTGATTAGATCAGATTATGTCTGATTTTATTGGATTTGATTAGATCAGATTATGTCTGATTTTATTGGATTTGATTAGATCAGATTGTGTTTTATTTGATTGGATTTGATTAGATCAGATTATGTCTGATTTTATTGGATTTGATTAGATCAGATTGTGTTTTATTTGATTGGATTTGATTAGATCAGATTGTGTTTTATTTGATTGGATTTGATTAGATCAGATTGTGTTTTATTTGATTGGATTTGATTAGATCAGATTATGTCTGATTTTATTGGATTTGATTAGATTAGATTGTGTTTTATTTGATTGGATTTGATTAGATTTGATTGTGTTTGATTATTTTGGATTTGATTAGATCAGATTGTGTTTTATTTGATTGGATTTGATTAGATCAGATTGTGTTTTATTTGATTGGATTTGATTAGATCAGATTGTGTTTTATTTGATTGGATTTGATTAGATTAGATTGTGTTTTATTTGATTGGATTTGATTAGATTAGATTGTGTTTTATTTGATTGGATTTGATTAGATCAGATTGTGTTTTATTTGATTGGATTTGATTAGATCAGATTGTGTTTTATTTGATTGGATTTGATTAGATCAGATTATGTCTGATTTTATTGGATTTGATTAGATCAGATTGTGTTTTATTTGATTGGATTTGATTAGATCAGATTATGTCTGATTTTATTGGATTTGATTAGATTAGATTGTGTTTGATTATTTTGGATTTGATTAGATCAGATTATGTCTGATTTTATTGGATTTGATTAGATCAGATTGTGTTTTATTTGATTGGATTTGATTAGATCAGATTGTGTTTTATTTGATTGGATTTGATTAGATTAGATTGTGTTTTATTTGATTGGATTTGATTAGATTAGATTGTGTTTTATTTGATTGGATTTGATTAGATTAGATTGTGTTTTATTTGATTGGATTTGATTAGATCAGATTGTGTTTTATTTGATTGGATTTGATTAGATCAGATTGTGTTTTATTTGATTGGATTTGATTAGATCAGATTGTGTTTTATTTGATTGGATTTGATTAGATCAGATTATGTCTGATTTTATTGGATTTGATTAGATCAGATTATGTCTGATTTTATTGGATTTGATTAGATCAGATTATGTCTGATTTTATTGGATTTGATTAGATTAGATTGTGTTTTATTTGATTGGATTTGATTAGATCAGATTGTGTTTTATTTGATTGGATTTGATTAGATCAGATTGTGTTTTATTTGATTGGATTTGATTAGATCAGATTATGTCTGATTTTATTGGATTTGATTAGATCAGATTATGTCTGATTTTATTGGATTTGATTAGATTAGATTGTGTTTGATTATTTTGGATTTGATTAGATCAGATTGTGTTTGATTATTTTGGATTTGATTAGATCAGATTGTGTTTGATTATTTTGGATTTGATTAGATCAGATTGTGTTTGATTTTATTGGATTTGATTAGATTAGATTGTGTTTTATTTGATTGGATTTGATTAGATCAGATTGTGTTTTATTTGATTGAATTTGATTAGATCAGATTGTGTTTTATTTGATTGGATTTGATTAGATCAGATTGTGTTTTATTTGATTGGATTTGATTAGATCAGATTGTGTTTTATTTGATTGGATTTGATTAGATCAGATTGTGTTTTATTTGATTGGATTTGATTAGATTAGATTATGTCTGATTTTATTGGATTTGATTAGATCAGATTATGTCTGATTTTATTGGATTTGATTAGATCAGATTATGTCTGATTTTATTGGATTTGATTAGATCAGATTGTGTTTTATTTGATTGGATTTGATTAGATCAGATTATGTCTGATTTTATTGGATTTGATTAGATTAGATTGTGTTTGATTATTTTGGATTTGATTAGATCAGATTATGTCTGATTTTATTGGATTTGATTAGATCAGATTGTGTTTTATTTGATTGGATTTGATTAGATCAGATTGTGTTTTATTTGATTGGATTTGATTAGATTAGATTGTGTTTTATTTGATTGGATTTGATTAGATCAGATTATGTCTGATTTTATTGGATTTGATTAGATCAGATTGTGTTTTATTTGATTGGATTTGATTAGATCAGATTATGTCTGATTTTATTGGATTTGATTAGATCAGATTGTGTTTTATTTGATTGGATTTGATTAGATCAGATTGTGTTTTATTTGATTGGATTTGATTAGATCAGATTGTGTTTTATTTGATTGGATTTGATTAGATCAGATTATGTCTGATTTTATTGGATTTGATTAGATTAGATTGTGTTTTATTTGATTGGATTTGATTAGATCAGATTGTGTTTTATTTGATTGGATTTGATTAGATCAGATTGTGTTTTATTTGATTGGATTTGATTAGATCAGATTATGTCTGATTTTATTGGATTTGATTAGATTAGATTGTGTTTGATTATTTTGGATTTGATTAGATCAGATTATGTCTGATTTTATTGGATTTGATTAGATCAGATTGTGTTTTATTTGATTGGATTTGATTAGATCAGATTGTGTTTTATTTGATTGGATTTGATTAGATTAGATTGTGTTTTATTTGATTGGATTTGATTAGATCAGATTATGTCTGATTTTATTGGATTTGATTAGATCAGATTATGTCTGATTTTATTGGATTTGATTAGATCAGATTGTGTTTTATTTGATTGGATTTGATTAGATCAGATTATGTCTGATTTTATTGGATTTGATTAGATCAGATTGTGTTTTATTTGATTGGATTTGATTAGATCAGATTGTGTTTTATTTGATTGGATTTGATTAGATCAGATTGTGTTTTATTTGATTGGATTTGATTAGATCAGATTATGTCTGATTTTATTGGATTTGATTAGATTAGATTGTGTTTTATTTGATTGGATTTGATTAGATCAGATTGTGTTTTATTTGATTGGATTTGATTAGATCAGATTGTGTTTTATTTGATTGGATTTGATTAGATCAGATTATGTCTGATTTTATTGGATTTGATTAGATTAGATTGTGTTTTATTTGATTGGATTTGATTAGATCAGATTGTGTTTTATTTGATTGGATTTGATTAGATCAGATTGTGTTTTATTTGATTGGATTTGATTAGATCAGATTATGTCTGATTTTATTGGATTTGATTAGATCAGATTATGTCTGATTTTATTGGATTTGATTAGATTAGATTGTGTTTGATTATTTTGGATTTGATTAGATCAGATTGTGTTTGATTATTTTGGATTTGATTAGATCAGATTGTGTTTGATTATTTTGGATTTGATTAGATCAGATTGTGTTTGATTTTATTGGATTTGATTAGATTAGATTGTGTTTTATTTGATTGGATTTGATTAGATCAGATTGTGTTTTATTTGATTGAATTTGATTAGATCAGATTGTGTTTTATTTGATTGGATTTGATTAGATCAGATTGTGTTTTATTTGATTGGATTTGATTAGATCAGATTGTGTTTTATTTGATTGGATTTGATTAGATCAGATTGTGTTTTATTTGATTGGATTTGATTAGATTAGATTATGTCTGTTTTTATTGGATTTGATTAGATCAGATTATGTCTGATTTTATTGGATTTGATTAGATCAGATTATGTCTGATTTTATTGGATTTGATTAGATCAGATTATGTCTGATTTTATTGGATTTGATTAGATTAGATTGTGTTTTATTTGATTGGATTTGATTAGATCAGATTGTGTTTTATTTGATTGGATTTGATTAGATCAGATTGTGTTTTATTTGATTGGATTTGATTAGATCAGATTATGTCTGATTTTATTGGATTTGATTAGATCAGATTATGTCTGATTTTATTGGATTTGATTAGATTAGATTGTGTTTGATTATTTTGGATTTGATTAGATCAGATTGTGTTTGATTATTTTGGATTTGATTAGATCAGATTGTGTTTGATTTTATTGGATTTGATTAGATTAGATTGTGTTTTATTTGATTGGATTTGATTAGATCAGATTGTGTTTTATTTGATTGGATTTGATTAGATCAGATTGTGTTTTATTTGATTGGATTTGATTAGATCAGATTGTGTTTTATTTGATTGGATTTGATTAGATCAGATTATGTCTGATTTTATTGGATTTGATTAGATCAGATTATGTCTGATTTTATTGGATTTGATTAGATCAGATTATGTCTGATTTTATTGGATTTGATTAGATCAGATTATGTCTGATTTTATTGGATTTGATTAGATTAGATTGTGTTTGATTATTTTGGATTTGATTAGATCAGATTGTGTTTTATTTGATTGGATTTGATTAGATCAGATTGTGTTTTATTTGATTGGATTTGATTAGATCAGATTGTGTTTTATTTGATTGGATTTGATTAGATCAGATTATGTCTGATTTTATTGGATTTGATTAGATTAGATTGTGTTTGATTTTATTGGATTTGATTAGATTAGATTGTGTTTGATTTGATTGGATTTGATTAGATCAGATTGTGTTTTATTTGATTGGATTTGATTAGATCAGATTGTGTTTTATTTGATTGGATTTGATTAGATCAGATTGTGTTTTATTTGATTGGATTTGATTAGATCAGATTATGTCTGATTTTATTGGATTTGATTAGATCAGATTATGTCTGATTTTATTGGATTTGATTAGATCAGATTATGTCTGATTTTATTGGATTTGATTAGATCAGATTGTGTTTTATTTGATTGGATTTGATTAGATCAGATTATGTCTGATTATTTTGGATTTGATTAGATTAGATTGTGTTTGATTATTTTGGATTTGATTAGATCAGATTGTGTTTTATTTGATTGGATTTGATTAGATCAGATTATGTCTGATTTTTTTGCATTTGATTAGATTAGATTGTGTTTTATTTGATTGGATTTGATTAGATCAGATTGTGTTTTATTTGATTGGATTTGATTAGATCAGATTGTGTTTTATTTGATTGGATTTGATTAGATCAGATTGTGTTTTATTTGATTGGATTTGATTAGATCAGATTATGTCTGATTTTATTGGATTTGATTAGATTAGATTGTGTTTGATTATTTTGGATTTGATTAGATCAGATTATGTCTGATTTTATTGGATTTGATTAGATCAGATTGTGTTTTATTTGATTGGATTTGATTAGATCAGATTGTGTTTTATTTGATTGGATTTGATTAGATCAGATTGTGTTTTATTTGATTGGATTTGATTAGATCAGATTATGTCTGATTTTTTTGGATTTGATTAGATTAGATTGTGTTTGATTATTTTGGATTTGATTAGATTAGATTGTGTTTGATTTTATTGGATTTGATTAGATTAGATTGTGTTTTATTTGATTGGATTTGATTAGATCAGATTGTGTTTTATTTGATTGGATTTGATTAGATCAGATTATGTCTGATTTTATTGGATTTGATTAGATTAGATTGTGTTTGATTATTTTGGATTTGATTAGATCAGATTATGTCTGATTTTATTGGATTTGATTAGATCAGATTGTGTTTTATTTGATTGGATTTGATTAGATCAGATTGTGTTTTATTTGATTGGATTTGATTAGATCAGATTATGTCTGATTTTATTGGATTTGATTAGATTAGATTGTGTTTTATTTGATTGGATTTGATTAGATCAGATTGTGTTTTATTTGATTGGATTTGATTAGATCAGATTGTGTTTTATTTGATTGGATTTGATTAGATCAGATTGTGTTTTATTTGATTGGATTTGATTAGATCAGATTATGTCTGATTTTATTGGATTTGATTAGATTAGATTGTGTTTGATTATTTTGGATTTGATTAGATCAGATTATGTCTGATTTTATTGGATTTGATTAGATCAGATTGTGTTTTATTTGATTGGATT
>OX457038.1:60359019-60404019 GCA_949752735.1 Lumbricus terrestris
CATTGTTTTGTATTAAGTCGGATCGAATCTGATGCAGACCGAATTAGATGGATTCAGACCAAATCGATCAGATGAAGAATAAGAAGAAGAAGAAAATCGCTGCTTTAAGTGAACACATGCATTATTATTATTATTATTATTATTATTATTATTATTATTATTTTTTTTTTTTTTTTATTTTTTTTTTATTATTATAACACATTTATTTCTTCAAAAACTAACACAATCACATGCAGACAAGTAAAAATAATCGTTTTCAACGTTAGGCCTTAGGCCTCTCAATGTCTAGGCTGTCAAGTTCCGTCGTGCCCAACACTGACAACGAATTTCCTCTTTGGAGTGCGACTGATATGCGCTGCAGCAGATGGTTAGTTTCACGCTGGTCACCGGTCGCTACGGAAATCCTCCTTCCTAGCTCCTGGGCAAATTCCAGAG
Organism: Lumbricus terrestris; assembly: GCA_949752735.1. Lineage (NCBI taxonomy): Eukaryota > Metazoa > Annelida > Clitellata > Crassiclitellata > Lumbricidae > Lumbricus > Lumbricus terrestris. The sequence continues at coordinate 60,359,455 of OX457038.1, forward strand.
ACTCGGTGTGCCAGCTTCCTTCGGTTTCGATGGCCACAGGAACGAAATGATGCGACTGCGAGATGACAGCATATTTAGTGGTCTTATTTCGAGCTGCTTTTTCCGCTGCTGCACTTGCGTTTTGCGATGTAAGATGTTCGTACGAGGCTGCAAATGTGTCCGGCACGGTGACGTCCCAAGCCAGGCAGCGACCGCTGGACCAGGGTATTATTGTAACACCGTCTGGTCTTTTGCCATCGGTTCTGGAAAGACCATTGGGTTCTTTGATGGCCGGTATTTTGGCTCTCGTGAACGCCCGCCAAATCACGTCGTTTATCATAGCATGCCGTTGTTGTCTTCCTGCACCTCTCGGACAAGAGAATCCGTGATGGCCTAAGGGTTCTACCACGGCACCACATTTACACGTATGTTTTTCACACAACACAGTACCCAGACGAATGCCTACTGCAACTCTCAACACCTCTCCCGTCATCCGTAATCCTGCTGTCGTAATGGGAAGTGCATGGAGCCAGTCTCCTGAGTGTGACGATTGTACGGCTAGCAATCGTGATTTAGAAGCTGAATCTGCAGCTCTTTCTGTGAGTTCTTGAAATACATGTGAAATCAGCGCTGTGTCCCATTCTCTTTGTATGTATGATTTCAGTTCAGTAGGAGGAGGCGCGTTCGAACTCATCATCCATAAACTAGACGCTTCCTCAACCAGTGGATCTGTAGAAATTACAGAGACAGCGAGTAACAGTTGGTCTTGGAGGCTTCGCGTGCCAGCGGCTGATGCCAAAAAGGCGGAAGTTGCCAGCATATCGGCACTACGAATTCCGAGACCACCGTTTCTCACGGGTAATGAGGCCTGGATCCATTGATCGTCGTTCATATCAATGTTGAGGAGGCTACATAGACCTGTCCTCAATACTTCATCAAAGTCGTGTAGAAGATTTTTGTATAAGAAACATGCTGATGTTCTCAGTGTGTAGAGTAGCTTCGGTATGCTTAAGCTGTTCTTCAACAGGGTGAATGAATCATGTGGGTGAAGCATTTCAAGCCGTGTGATGACTTTCTTCAGATCGTTAATCTTCCTCTGAATAGATTTATCGACGGCCCTGCCTGGCAGTAGTGGAGCTCCAAGCAATGTCATGTCTTCACTGGCGACAATTTCGAACTCAGCAAAGGCCTTGTTCTCGTGCGCTTCTACGTAACCGGAGCCACTAACGGTAGCCTCGCACTTTGACCGATTCAGTTGTAGGCCATACATGTGTGCCTGCTTCTCTATCAAACTGATGTCGTGCTCAACTTCATCGATTGGTCCAGCAAGAGTAATGTCGTCCATGTAGCCGATATTTAACGGAGTAATCAGGCTCTCAAGAAGTGGATGTATCGTAAGGCAGAACTCCAGCGGTCCTAACGGGTCGCCTTGTTGAGTGCCTTCTTCCGAAAGGATAGTGTGTTGTCTAGTCTGTAGCTGCGGAGCGTGTGCATAATTATCGAATACGTATCGGTAGATTTCCGGAGATTTTGCTGCGACCGCCTCTAACAAAGAATCTCTTCTCAGTGCGTTGAAGGCATTCGAGAAATCCAGTTTCACAATAATATGATTTTCCGGCATAGATTGTAAGTATCGCCTGGTAGCGTGAACGGCTGCCTCGGCTCCTCCTGATACTCCGACACCTATTTGGAGCGGTGACAGAGTTTGAGACAGGTATGGACATACGACATTGCAGATACTCTTAGCAGCTAGACGTCGCCAAGTGTATCCTACTGTGATCGGTCGAATCCCTCCATCTTTCTTCCCAAGTGTTATTATATAGTCTGCCACCGTACAAAATCTCAGCGATGTTCTTCGGTAATCCTCCTCTCAACAGGAGATTGATTAGTTCTGTAATAGTATCCACGAAATCTGCGTCTGTTGAATTGGACAGAAGGTCTTTCAGATGTTGTGGTGTGAAGCCATCTGGTCCTCCGGTTGATGCTGCTGGAAAAGAAGCTATGGCTTTACAAACCATCTTACTAGAAACCTGCATGGCATCAAACCTGTCTTCCTGAGGGCATGGTAGTGTTCTCCTGTCGTCGTATGCCTTTGGATGCTTCTTCTGCAATTCTTCCATCACTGTTGGTGAATCTTCCACAGGGACATCATCAGAGCATAGCAAACGAAGGGCCCCTTTCATGTCGCCATCTTCGAGCCTGCTAGACACTGCCTGGGATAGATACTTTCCTCTATCGTGAGTCTTATAATTCCTCCTAGTTCGTGAGTCAGATGCTGCAATTTCGATGCCCTCGTCGCTGAAAATCATTCCAGTATGCCAAGCTTCGATGCGCTGTAAAATGATCTTTCCCAAATTCCGGTTTTGACCTCCCCTCTTGGGTTTGTGCAGAATTAGGGGTGAAAATTGGAGCAGGTCTTGCCAATTTGAGGGTCTGTTTGGTTCTCGAACTATTGCCCTTATGATCTTTGTAAGTACGTTCCTAAATGATGACCTTGCTGCTATTGGAATGTGTTTCAGCAATGATCTTCTTACTTTCGGATGGGATAAATTGTCTGGTAACGGCTCGCTGTTAGACATGTTTTCATCGCCATCCACATTGTTCTGTTTATTGTCATAAAGAGTTGTGTGTGACGAGCGGTTCCTACTGAGGGCGATCTGTGCGCTCGAGATGAAAGATGACTGCGTAGCCGTCGTAGGTTTTATGAGGCAGTCAGCGGGTGGCCGATCAGAGCCTGGACATGGGGCGGATCGAGGACCGTGCCGGTGAACAGGTCCGTCTGAGGCATGCGTCTTAAATGACGACCAACACACCCCGCAAACCCCATGCCCCTTACAAGGCTTTTGGCTCATTCGGAAAGTGTAATGATTGTCGCCTCGTTTTACTCAAATAAGATTGTTTACCGTTTGAGCGGCCATTACAGCCAGCAACTTCGTCGATATCAGACATAATACATACATACATACATACATGCTGTTATTATTATTATTATTATTATTATTATTATTATTATTATTATTATTATTATTTATTTTTTTATTTTATTATTATTATTATTATTATTATTTTTTATTATTATTATTATTATTATTATTTTTTTTTTTAATTTATTATTATTATTATTATTATTATTATTATTATTAATATTACTATTACTATTATTATTATTATTATTATTATTATTATTATTATTATTATTATTATTATTATTATTATAGTGCAGTGTATTAAGTCAGATCCTTGATCTTAATCGGCCGACAGTCTCATCTGTCGAAGGTCGCTTAGTTCTGTCGTTCCACGGCTCTTTTTGTCGGATTGTAAATCTCCTTCTCAGGTCGATCAGGGAGCGGTGGCAAAGTTACGAAGAGGCAGATGGCGTTCCCCCGTTGAAGAGCCACCGAAATCCGTTGGAACAATAATACTATTATTATTATTATTATTATTATTATTATATAATTATTTATAATAATAATAATAATAATAATAATAATAATAATAATAATAATAATAATAATAATAATAATAATAATAATAATAATAATATCATTATCATTATTATTATTATCATCATCATTATTATTATATCTGATTGTTTCACCTTCAAAAGCGAATACTTCGTTCCATCGAGGATTCAGGTTCTTCCTCTTGATGTTCGTCGTCAGTGTGTGTTTCTTGTCGGGCAGGAGGCAGATCTTGACGTAGGGATCACTCGTGCCCGACAGGTCCTTGGCGGCCAACTCCTCGGCCTTCATGATCTTCACCGTCAAGGTCATTGCATCGAAGTCGTACGACACGCTGAACTGGATCCGACCTAGTTTCTCGCCCGACGAATACTCAGGTTCCTCAATGTCAAGGACGGGCTCCTCGGGACAGGCGCTCAGAGGTTCGAAGTCGTAAGTCGATGGAAGGATCTGACGGTAGGGGGAGCTGCTGTTGGCGTTGGACTCCGCTCCACTGGCTCCGCTGCCTCGGTCGGAATTCCCCTTTTGCCAAAAAATAGATCAAACGTATTGAAAATCGTGATTCTGTTGGGATCTGCATCATCTGCAATTGTGGTGCATCGAAATCATGGAAATTATGACGTAAGCGGGAAGGTTCAATCACATATGAATATATGCGTATGTGCATAAACCCATATATGCAAATTATGCATACATACATGCATGTACATTGTACATGTACGTACATTGTACATGTACGTACGTACGTACATAGGCACATACACATACATACAGCGCTTAATTCCCAGGGGTAACTCCACTCTGTTCCTTAAGAACCTAAAGACTGTTTTATTTAGCCGTGGATGGGCCGGGAGCGCTTCTGAGCAGCCTACCTTAAAGAGGTGCTATATAAATTTCTGAAATAAATAAATAAATAAATACGTACATACATACATACATACATACATACATACATACATACATACATACATACATACATACATACATACATACATACATACATACATACATACATACATACATACATACATACATACATACATACATACATACATACATACATACATACATACATACATACATACATACATACATACATACATACATACATACATACATACATACATACATACATACATACATACATACATACATACATACATACATACATACATACATACATACATACATACATACATACATACATACATACATACATACATACATACATACATACATACATACATACATACATACATACATACATACATACATACATACATACATACATACATACATACATACATACATACATACATACATACATACATACATACATACATACATATATACATACATACATACATACATACATACATACATACATACATACAGGAAGACGCACATGTACGTCTGCTTAGAATGTCGTCCTCAAAAGACCCCCCTATGGCAGAGAGATGTCTCCCTCCGTCTCTCCTCCTCTTCTTCAATGCTACGTTGTCGATGAACTCAGAAACTGACTCTCAAATGTGGATTAAAACGAGTAGTGTTTCAATGGTGTCGTCCAAGCACAGCAATTGGCAACGGTCAGTACGACAAGGCTGTGTGGCTGTGTGGCTGTGGGGCTGGGTGGATAGTAGCGATACTTCGGCTGAAAACAGTCTATGTTGCGAGAGATGAAGGAAGGCGGAAAGAAGGACAGAAGGAAGCAAACAAACGAACAATGGTCGAGCAAAGAATCTAAGAAAAGAAGAGGAATTAGGAAGAAAATTAAAAGGGATGGCCGACAGGCTACACAGTCAGGCAACCATAAAGAAAGGCAGACAGACAGACAGGCAGGCAAGATGGAAGACAGGCAAGCAATCCAGCAGTTATATGGGAGTTACTATAAAAAGCAAGAGAAATTTAGATGGACTTTAGGTTCGAGCAGGACACGTTGCAGACGGACAGACAGGCAGGCAAAACACACACTCACAAACACACACACACACACACGCACGCACACAGAGACTGAGAGCAATGCATGCAGAAACGTGCGATCAAATATGTAGAAGGTACAAAAGACTTGCCAAGGCCTTGGAATGGGGGTCGGCATAATTGCCTCGCCAGATTCCATTAACTCGTGTCCATCCCACATCCATCCGTGCGTCCTTTTGTCCTCGGTTCCTTCGTCGATATCAGTTACACGACCGATGCCCCGTTGGGGTGGGGTGGGCGGGGCACCCCTCTCTGGGTGATAGGGGCACTCCTTCCTTCGCCTCCTTACTGCCAACCTTGCCGGCTGACAATGAGGGAAGGAAACTAAAAACGATGCAGAGATCGAGTGGTAATAAATAAAAAGTCGGTAAATTTCACAATTAAAGACACCGAAATTTTCAACATTTTTCTAGGTCTATGTCGAGATCGTATTTATAATAATTGTCGTTGTATGTGCAAATGCATCTGCACATTTATGTAGCGCTCTTATGGAGCAACGCATCACTTCACTTCTCGACAGACTACATTATGTGTATAATGATAATAATGATGATGATAATAAAATAATAATACACTAAATGGGCTCCTCACTGCGTACAGATAGTCGGAATTCTGAATATATGAATATATGTGCTTAACATGCCAGAATGATGCCAGAATGAGTCGCTACTGTATGTTTGTATGCGCACTTGTTATAGCGCCCCTTCCAGCTCTCAACCGCTACTCAGAGGCGCTCCCGACTACAGCGTGGACACTGCATCGGAGTTTCACGCCGAAGCGCTGAGCAATTGCGAGTGAAGGACTTGCCCAAGGTCCCTACGCGGCGAGGTGGATTCGAACCTCGAACCTTCCGGCTTCAAGGCGACGACGCCACCACTACACCACCGCGCCCCACAATGATTGTCACAACCACACGTGGTTGTGACTGTAGTCACTGTGTACTTGTTCAATCAATCCAGCCATGTGGAGGTGGGGCGGATGATGGAAAATGTGAAGAAGCCTTTCCATTTTGTGGATAATACTCCAGAACCAGACTGTGGTATATATTATATATATAATATATATTATATATATAATATGTTATATATATATATATCATATTATAGCACGAGAAGGTGACTTTGTCGCCTGCCTTTGAGACAAGACGTGGATCAATACACGTCAAATTAAGACCACTCGACTATATATATATACGATATATATATATACGATATATATATATATATATATTTATAAACATATATATATATATATATATATATACGATGAGAACGACCTATCGTCGGCTTAATGGAAGTCTCATGCAGCTGAATCCCATGTGGAGCTAAAGTGACAAGAAATGTCCTTTTGTTGAAAGCATCCTTCCGCTTGCATGGGGTGAGTCAATTTCAACACAGCATGCGCATGCGCAGAGGTCATTCATCGTAGTATATAACGTCTCTAATTATTCAACCATAACGACGTGTGTTGCCCATCCATTAGAGATCATCTATACGTTCCATGGCAAATGCGATCTGAACTTGTCGAGTGTAACCACTCGTGTGGTGCGGTGGTGTAGTGGGTATGTTCGTTGCCTTGCAGCCGGAGGGTTGCAGGTCCGAATCCACCTCAAGCCGCCACGTATAGGGAGCTTGGACAAGTTGTTAACCAGCAATTGCTCAGCGCTTCGGCGTGAAACTCCGATTCATTGTCCGCGCTGTAGCCTATAGACTGGAGCGCTTCTCAGTATCTATAACAAGTGCCCGTATACATATATAGCAAGTGCACATACGTACTCGTGGAGTGAACACATCTACCGGGAAACACACTCCAAACTCTTCATAACGGGGGTCAGGGGGTATCTGATCGATTAGAATACTGTATACCTGTTTATCCAATATATATGATGTATGGGTGCGAGACATGGATGCTAACAAAAGATTCGCAAAGGAGAGTGTTAACATTTGAAAGAAAATGTTATAGGAAAATTCTGAGAATAGGATGGACTCAGAAGGTAACCAATGAAGAGATATATAAAAGAGTGGACATGGCCGAGAACCTCATGCAGAAAGTTATAAAGCGGAAACTTGGATTGTTCGGGCACATTTGTCGAATGAAAGATAACAGAAAGATCAAGACCCTGATATTTGGGACAATGGAAGGCAAGAACAGAAGAGGCAGGCCGCATAGAGAATGGACAGATGACATTGAAGAGTGGTGTACAACAGATTTGCAGAATTTATATCATGCAGCTCAAAACAGAATGGAATGGAGAGACATTATGAGGAGGGCATCGGACTCCTACGGGCACTTTGCCCATGGTTATTGAATTGAATTGAACAATATATTGATTATATATATTTGATAAGAATAGGGCTACTGTAGATTAGTTAACCGTCTGCAAGCCTTTTACACACTAGCACACACGCACATACACACACATACACACTAGCACATACCGACGTATAATGCCTAATATCAATCAATCACATAAATTTATATAGCGCCCCTCAGGATCGCTGCTCAAAAGCGCTCCAAACCCAAGCCTGGTCAAAAAGAAATGTATTGAGAAGACTATAATTATATAGACAGAACCAGCAATTTTTGTATTTTATACTTTAAGTCTTAATGCGTCTTGAATCAGGACAGCTGCATTGGGATGGCTTTCGATCGCTATAAAGTTCCCGACCAATCGGATCTAATATCCAACGAATGACGACTTTGAGAACTGTTTCGCTTGAGGCTTTGAACGCCTTATGAAGAAGGCGCTATAGAAGTTGGATTGAAAGATACCAAAGGATGAGTGGCAAGGTCAAAGGTCAATCTTTGAAGGCGGAAATTAGTTGGTTGATCGGGATGAATGGGATTCCTTTGGGATGAGTGGAATGTAGGGCTTACAAGGCAATTGCCGCAGGTAAATATACGGCAACCGGATATCATTGAAAAACGCTGTCTACGTCTCTGACTCTCTGTCATTGTGTATGTATGTATGTATGTATGTATGTATGTATGTATGTATGTATGTATGTATGTATGTATGTATGTATGTATGTATGTATGTATGTATGTATGCATGCATGCATGCATACATACATACATGCATGTAAGTATGTATGTATGTATGTATGTATGTATGTATGTATGCATGCATGCATGCATGTATGTAAGTATGTATGTATGTATGTATGTATGTATGTATGTATGTATGTATGTATGTATGCATGCATGTATGTATGTATGTATGTATGTATGTATGTATGTATGTATGTATGTATGCACGAATATATGCATAACTGCATGCATTCAGGCATATTATAGCGGACATGCTTGCTTTCTCTTTTCCCTCTTCTGCCTCGATCCCTCCTGCTTTCTCTTTTCCCTCTTCTGCCTCGATCCCTCCTGCTCCTATCTTTCTGTCTTGCTCCCTTCCTCGCCGCCTCTGTGTGTGTGCGTCTGTCTATTGTTCTAATAGTCTATTGTCTGCATTAAAACACTAAACTTCGAAAGAAGAAAGCTCTTGAGTGCTGTAATACGCCGAGCAAATTTCTGTCCATTGTAACGACCTCTGTTGTCATAGACCCTGGTCAAATCGGATCCATCCATCTATTGTCTGATTTGTGCAGCAACTTTCTTAATGTCAGTTTCGTTGTGACGTGTTAAGAATTTTTTTGACTAGGCCTATTAACACCTCGAATTTCTGCACTCCAGTTTTTTTGTTTGCTCGTGCATTGTTTATAGCTGCTAAACACCGTTGCGTCACTTCATCCACTTCATCACAGACAATGCATCGTCCTGTTTGCTGCGCAACTGTTGCAGAATGACAAGAAAAAGGAATTAACATAGTCAGCCCGACGACAATGTCTCTATATAGATGTGCTAAAAAAACCATTCATACATACATGAGCCTGCCAATTTTCAGTTTGACAGGATTTGGCATCGAAATCGAATGAGGAGCTGACGCTCTGATAATAATTCGGTATATATTGTGAGTGACGTGCGTCAGTTTCGTACAGTTAAGAGAGAACCATTCAGGCTTAGTACGGTAAGTTGAGTGACTTTATTGCGTCCGTTGTGTGATGTTCTTTCTCGGCAAAGTTCGCTGGGAGAATGAGTTGTGAAAATTAATGTAGTGAAGAAATGCATGAAAGCCAATGCAATGAATTAATGTCAGTCAAGTACGTCTGCAGTCTGCACTATTGCTGGCACATGGAGCTCAACTGACAGGAGTTTCATAGTTTTGGGGAAAGAGTTCCAGTTTAGTGGAAATCAGAAGCGACTGCTTTGTCTAATTCAAAGAGAAACATGGATTATGATCGATTGTATATCAGCTTATATCGGTCAGGCATTGACAGTGAAGTCTTGAAAACGTGCACGAACAATGGTTCTAATATATGTTGAAGCCTTTTGCGGAAAGTTGTAAGGCAGAAGCCATTGTTAAATAGTCACGTGGCCTCTGAAGTAGTTGGTATGCATCTACGTTGCACAGTTTATTATTTCTTTCGAATATTCAACGGACTATTTTCTCACAGCGCTGTTCTTGCGTCTGCCGTTTCGAACACCGATAATGGCTTTATTTAGGGATTTGAGTCTCGGCTAAGCACACAGTGCGTATACATTATGTAGCTAAAAAGACTTTGCGTCCATTCAAACGGACAGCGGTGGTCATTGGTGAAGGATCTTTACAGATCAATTCGTTGAAAAATAGCGGTGTCGAGTCGATGCTATCGCAGCTGAAAAACCTGTTCATTTATATTTTACACTTTACTCTCCATTCTTTTATATTATAGGCTGGATGAGCTTCAAATGCGATGTTCTAGTTCTTATATATAAATATATATGTATATATATATTATATATATTATATACGATATATATATATGAATATATATTATATATACAATGTATATATATATCGTACTAACGATTATCTTCTTCTCCGACGGATCATTGATATATTAAGTCCAGCGACTTTTCCATCTGACCGACGGAGCCACAGAGACCGTACAATACTGCATAGCAATGATTTATCCTGAAGGTCGAGGCACATTCGTCAGGACGAACCCTGACTGGAATAGAGAGCGAGGATCGAAGGGATCGAAGTACTTATCGAGAATGATCGAGGCAGGGATCTGAACGGACGTGAATGGCATTGATGGAAAGAATGGATGGATCACTGCATTGGTCCATGATGATCGTCGGGTACTCGATTACTTTACTCTAGATACGATCGTGAAGGATCTATCTACTAATTAGCATGGAAGCATAGGCGCAACCACCCTATGGGACCCACGGGACGCGTCCCCCCAACTTTTGAGTGGTCCCCTAGCTTTATTATTATGGTCCCCCCAACTTTTAGGACGCGATTCATTATGGTCCCCCCAACTTTTAGGACGTGATTGCGCCTATGCATGGAAGTGATGGAAAAGGATCGAACATTTACCACTGAGTACTACATGCCAATGCTGCCTTACATTTGCTATCGAAGAATGTCGTCTTCTACGCTCTGCTGGAAAAGGAATCCACTTAATTTTTAGCGTCGACAATGTTTAGTTCGCCCTTAGTATCGGTGTTTCTTCTGCTTAATCAACTGTAGATTATACAATTATTTATTAAATGGATGGATGGATCGCTCGATGGATGGATGGATGGGTGGATGGGTGGATGGATCGATGGATGGATGGGTGGATGGGTGGATGGATCGATGGATGGATGGATGGATGGGTGGATGGGTGGATGGATCGATGGATGGGTGGATGGGTAGATGGGTGGATGGATCGATGGATGGGTGGATGGTTGGATGGGTGGGTATATGGGTAGATGGATGGGTGGATGGATGGGTAGATGGTGGATGGGTAGATGGGTCGATGGATGTGTATATGGGTGGATGGATGAATGGATGGATAGGTGGATGGATGGATGAGTGGATGAATGGATGGATGGGTGGAAGGATCGCTCGATGGATGGATGGATGGATGGATGGATGGATGAGTGGATAAGTGGATGGGTGAATTTATAGGGTTTTGGCTGGGGATGCGGTTGCTCTGGATGTGTTGATGGATCTAGATCATAGAATTCTTTTCTAGCCCCAACACTCCTCATTGAGTCCAGCAGCTTAAATGACATTTTGCTCTCAACTTAGTGGATCCGATTCGTTTAGAATTGTTTGTCATCGTCGGATGCTTCATTACTTCTCTGTCTTTAGTGAATTGATCTCTTATCGGATGATGGCTTACTTTGTTAAACTTTGGTTTCAGGTGCATCAGACATCATTCTGAATGACAGACTTACTCAATGGATTGGCATATATTATGAATGAACGAGTGTGCTGACTATAGTGCTGATGATTTTTGGATGATGGATTGCTTGGTGTATGTTGAGTGGATGGCCGAGAGAATGAGTGTCGAGTGATCCATGAGCGAATGGTTTGCATGCATGCAGGGATAATTTGGTTTGAAGTCACTGGAGACCATAGAGGTCAAGCGAGTCAACTGACCAGATGTAAAGTAGGTCCAACTGACCAGCGGTCAAATGGATCTAACTGACCAGGAGTAAAGTGGATCTAACTAACCAGCGGTCAAGTGGGTCTAACTGCAGATGAGAGGTAAAGTGGGTCTTACTGACCTGTGGTCAAGTGGGTCTAAGTGACCAAAACGATCTTCTCCAGGGAACACTATATGGAATATAAATGCGACCAAAAACTTTCTGGTCATTGATTTATACCGTAAAAGGTTGCAACTTGATCTGTACACGCACGAGAACGACGGTGCTTTAGGGAAGCAGACAGTTTCTGCCACTCTTCTTCCCATCTTTATTTGCCGTGCCGGTCAGAACGGAAGTGACTTTTGTCCACGGGAACCCATAATTCATCTCGCTTCCGGCTTTGCCGATGACGTCGGCTGGCTGCTTTTACTGCGCCGGCATTTTGCAATCCGCCGCCTTCTCGAATGACAAAACCGAGCGCCAACAATACTAATTAGCTGCACGTCGTCGACCGAGCGCACTTTAATGGCGACGCTGCGCTTGCCAGGGATGATGGAAAGCGAGTTGTGCGGACATGTGTTTTCTGCAGAATAGATTTATGACTTAACCGTCGTTCGAAGACGATTTGTCATGCCGTCTTAATTGTCTGCGTTCGAAGGTTTGTCTGACGGTGCATGCTGGTTGTCAAAGAAAATACGTCAGACGTTATTAGTGAGGTAATTAAAGGTAAGGTGATGGTATACATAGCAGCTGACGCCGTTGACGTTCTCGCGTCCCACTGCAGGAGAGCCAGTCGATTAAACGAGGAGGAGGAGGAAGAGGAGGAGGAGGATATATTATAGATATAGCAGGGTCTATTTATTAATGCGAACAAAATCAAGGTTATGTCCCATCGCTTGTGACCAGAGGGTGTAAATGGTTTGAGCCCGATGACACTTTCCCATCTCTTCGTTTAATTCTGAGTGTGGTGGAGAGATGCGCTCGGGACTTGTGAATGGACACAGTGTGCTGGGGTAGAGCTGATAAGGTGTGGATGAGTCGCGGCATTTTGCAGTGATTGAAACTAAGATAAGATTGACGAAATGAGATGTGAAAGGATATGTGAACGATGCTCTAGGGAAATACGCAGATTTGGCCACTCGACGTGTTGCCGCCGGCCACGTATTGCCTTAGGTTTACAAATAAAGATGGCAATTTGTGGCCTGTGGCAATAATGGCAATGAAAACTGGACCATGAAGACGGATGAGAGTGCAATATTCCACGCATTTCACGCTGTCGTGGTCTGCGAGGAGACAAGTGAATAGGTTTTGGAGACTGCTGGAGCAGAAAGGAATCGACTGGACTTGATCAAACACAGAATGAGGAGGAGGAGGAGGAGGAGGAGGAGGAGTAGGAGGAGGAGGATAAACGAGAAGGACGAGGAGGAGGAAGAGGAGGAGGAAGAGGAGAAGGATAGAGGTGGAGAAAGAGGAGGAGAAGGAAAATGAGGAGGTGGAGAAGGAAGAGGAGGAGGAGGAGGAGGAAGAAGACGAGGAGGAGGAAGAAGAAGAGGAGAAGGAAGAGGACGAGGAAGAGGAGGAGGAAGAGGACGAGGAAGAAGAAGAGGAGAAGGAAGAGGACGAGGAGAAGGAAGAGGACGAGGAAAAGGAGGAGGAAGAGGACGAGGAAGAAGAAGAGGAGAAGGAAGAGGACGAGGAGGAGGATGGAGGACGAGGAAGAGGAGGAGGAAGAGGAAGTGGACGAGGAAGAAGAAGAGGAGAAGGAAGAGGACGAGGAGGAGGAAGAGGACGAGGAGGAGGAGGAGGAGGAGGAAGAGGACGAGGAGGAGGAGGAGGAAGAAGAAAAGGAGGAGTCTTTCATGGTTCGGAAATCTGCTGTGGATTATTCTAGGAGTGGATAATGAACGGTGGAATGAAGAGGTCATGGAAGACAGTTCATCGATGAAGGACTCAGAGAAGACCTGGAATGACGGATGAAGTGATAGTGACATAGAGTTGTGGACTTAATTTGCACTCAATCAGCAATTGTGTGAGACAATTAAGAGATGGAAACAAAGGGGATCGAATTTTGTTCTTGGTGCGACCATTCTTTTGCTGTTGTATGCCGCTCAGTGTGGAATCACCTTCCATCTGGAATTCGTCGCAGGATTCTGGTAGGAGATTCGCCTGCATCTTTTCGTTGCTTGAAGACATTTTTCTTTTCATCGGCCTGTTACGCTTCTGAATGGGCTCTGCTGTGAAAAGCGCTTTACGAATGTCAGATTAGATTAGATTAGATTCTTCCGCTGAAGACAAGACGGGAAAAGACAATACAAGAAAGATGGGCACAATTTAAGATGGGACAAGATGGGACAAGGCAAAACAAAACAAGGGCGCCGTCACAAAACGGCGCAGGACAAAACGGCGCAGACATAATGGCGCAGTACAAAGCTTTTGATACCCGTCTAGTGATTGTTTGCTTATTCAAGAGCAAGCTCAATACGAATTTAAGATTATGAGATATCGTTCTGGGTTCGGGCAAGGGCATCATTTAATTAGAAGTCGGGTTGATAGCCTACAAAATCATTTTTCCTTAAATGGATGCTGAATTGATGGCAAAATTTTCGCTTAAATTGAAACTGGATTGATGAAAATGTTCTTGCATAGTCTAAATGGAAACTGGATTGATGAAAATAGTCTTGCTTATATAAGTTAAATTGGAGTTGGATTGATGAAAATGTTCTTGCATAAATAGAAACTGTATTGATGAAAATAGTCTTGCTCAAAGTGGAGCTGGATTGATGAAAATGTTCTTGCTTAAATGGAAGCTGGATTGATGAAAATAGTCTTGCTTAAATGGAAGCTGAATTGATGAAAATGTTCTTGCTTAAATTGGAACTGGATGGATGAAAAATAATTGTTATTTAAATGGTGGTTTGATTGACAGAATATATATTTTGGTATATACATTTTTTCCTGCTTCTACTATTAAACTAATAAAACCTATTTTTTTAGTTCAGCTTTGCGCCGTTTTGTACTGCGCCGTTTTGTTGCCGCGCCGTTTTGTCTGCGCCGTTATGTCCTGCGCCATTTTGACTGCGCACCCAAAACAAGACAAGATGGGACAAAGCAGATTGGGACAAGACAAGATGGGACAAGATGGGGGAAAATTGGACAAGATAAGACAAGATGCGATGAGACAATACAAGACATAGATCTAATGGGACAAGAGAAGATGAACAAGATGAGAAAAGACAAGACAAGATGGTACAAGACACGATATTTCACGTTTCTGTCAGTATCAGAGGCACGATCCTTGTAATGTGGAACAATGTAATGTAAGGCAATAAAGATCATTCAGTATCTGCTTCCATTAACGGCAATCCCAGGAACTTCATATTCCCGGTCAGATAACATAATTTATCAGATAGCATAAAATGGTGGCCGTCTTATTAAAAGAATAATATTAGTCATCATAGGCCATAATTATATAGATTCAAGGATTATAATTGCTTAATAATCTTCATTGATATATTAAACTGACACGTCACAGTATATATATAATATATATGTATATATATAAAGGATATATATATATATGATAGCAATTCATATTATAAACGGATGATCGCACATTATTACAAGAGTGGAATTTAACTGCTTGGCAGCCATGCAAGGCGTCCATCTTTTCCTACTCTTCAACATACTTACGCCACCTGGCGAATGCAAGCTGAGTCGATCATTATCTTCTGCTTTTCTGTCAGAGTGCCGCCACCAATGCCATAAACCCCCACCCAAAGGAGCTTTTTAAGCTGAAGTGCAGACCCCGCAATTTATTATGTAAATCAACCCAACGGGCGGATTTCAACAATAAGTCGAAATTTATATTGCGCCTCTTCACGCAGGGTATGTACTCATAGGTGCTTTCGATTTGCAGGGAAATGCGAAAAAGCAGAGGACTTGTGCTTTGCCACAGAATATACACAAAACACACCGTACACACCTAAGCACTTACAATAATTATTATTGTATTATTTCAACTGCGTCTCTGTATCGAGACAGGCAATCGAGATGCCATTAAAAAGTGGTTTGCGTTTCTACCGATGACAGGTTTTGCAGCAACGACTAAGGAAGGATAGAAGAGTCACGTGATACCCCGGTCGGGTCACGTGATGACGGCGTCTGAGTTCAGTGAGTGTAATGGGTTCGTGGACCAAACAACCTACTCTTCTAGTTACCATGATCCAATTTAATTATCTGCTCAGTGCGTCGTTGGAGAATGGGCGCCAAAGACCTTTGTCGATTGAAGAGCGCTTCCGCGAAATACTAAGCGGCTTTGGCGAGCGTTCTAGAATCTAGATAGTTTGGCGCCGTATAAATGCTTCCTACATCTATAATAGGCGTTGGCGCGTAGGCTATACGTCGCCTGGTGTAGCTTTGGTGTAGCCGAGTCGATTTTAAGAGAGAGATTAGCAATGAATTAGCTAATTTATCTAATTAGGAGAAGTTGCCTTGCAGTTCATCAGGACATTTCCTCAGAGGGTCCCACAAAGATGCGATTGACCCTATACGGGATGATCAAATAGAATTCACTAGATCAAAAAAATTTGCAAACCTCCAAATCTTGGTCTTTTTGTGTCTGATCGCATGCAGACCGTGTATCCTATCACACCTTCTCTCATGATACCCGACGTATGAGGGAGGATATACCTCACGCAACCCACTCTATATGCTCGATGAAATTGCGTTTACACTGTGTCTCCATGAAAAGTGGACCCAAATAAAAAGTGTTATAACTCGGTCAAAACTTTTCGCATATGCCTGAAATTTTTAAAACAACAAAAGTAGCCATATTACCACCAACTGCTAACTCCAATTAGAAATATTTGTAGGTTTGTCGAGTTAATGAGTGTTTAAAATGCAACACCGAAAAATGGAACTTTCCAGCATGCAAAAGCTGAAAGGAAGTGAAATTAAGCTATTATTTGGTGTTCAAAATGTCCTCCTTGTTCACGGACACACGACCGTAGACGTAGTAGTGTAAGAGCTGTCCCGGGAGACACTCGGTGTCATATCCCGCAGCTGTGGCCGCCCAGCAGTCCAGACCTCAATCCGGAGTAGGCTACATCACACATGTCCTGGAGGAGCGCATTTTTCGTTCCCGTATTCACAACATCGATAACCGTAGGGCGCGTCTGACTGAAGAGTGGCAGCTGTTTGACCAAGACCGTATATATGCTGTTACTGTTTTATTACTGTTTTAGTGTTCATTGACTTCCTGGCGTTTTGTGTAAGATCTCTGCATTTTTCCTGCTAGCCCCCTGTTTGTCTAGGTTATAGCTGAATTTCAGTTCACGCCCGCCATTAACGTTATACACACGGACCAAAGCAGCCTTCATTGAAAAATGTTCATGAATTTGTCGGCCTGCATGGTCGACCTACCATACATTTTGCATGCTCCGGCTGTGACGCTACATATAGGCCTAGATGATATTACACGAGCAGATCCTGTTCTCAATTTCCAGCTGGATCAGGTATTAGAGAGAATTTCATATAGCTGAAAAAGTTCAGTGTGCAACCAACCGCTATTTTTTTCACATGAACTACAATTGCGTCTCATTAATGGTATACAGCGATTTACATGTTGTTTCATATCAACGCACCGGTGTGGACAATCATTTTCTGTAATGAAACTAATTTACAAAAATTACCAGTGATACCTGGGAAATAATAATAATTTAGCTGTGACTACATGACTATTGCCAAAGCATCTCTTTGGCCTGACATTTGACATCATGGCTTCCAACATCAATAATATTATTTTTACATCGTAATCGTAATCGTTATTATGAATTTATATAGCGCCGCTGAGAGAAACTCCTCAGATATGCATTAAACTATGAACGATGTATATCGAAGAAGATCTTATAGATCTGTCCAACTCATATGAATTTCTCCATTAAATTGAAGCAACAAGACGATTTCCTTTTGATACCTGAAGAACTATTGCTTATTTACTTAAGTTTAGCGTATTACGTATTCAATTGCAAGCATATTTGCAATAAAGATACGTGGTCAGTCGATAGTGATACATAAATTTATATCGACCCCTTTAAAAGCAAAATGAATGGGAACCACTGCGGCACTGCCCTACATCCGCTACACATAGGCTACCCTAAAAATAATATCCGTCAATTTTACACCAGGCGATTACACTGCCACTACAACTCTACCTTAGATCTATAATCTCCCAAAATCCGAGATGGTCCATCATACCTTCGTGGCAACATCGACGCTGCTCGCTCTGAGCGGTGAGTCGCTGAGAGTGTTCCTCGTCCGACAGAGGTCGCTATGGACACTTCCGGTGCGTGATGGCTGGGTGTGGCTGTTTCCGGTGTTCGAGGTCGTCACCCCCGTCGTCGTCTGTGGACCGTTCGCCTTCGCGTTGTTGTCGGTCGTCGTTCGGTCGTTTCGAAGGGCGGCCTGGGAGGAGTTGGAGGACGGTACGGAGGGACGGGATGACGGGGGCGGCGGGTAGGCGGCGGCCCCTGCGCCCCCCGCCGCCGCCGAAGCTGCGGCCGCCGCTGCTGCTGGGGAGTTGTCCCTCGAACGAGTGGCCGCTAGCTTCGAGTTAAGGGGAGAGCACGCGAATGGGTCGTTCGATAGAGACTGTGTTGTTGGAGGGAGAGGCGATGGGGTGGCACTGCAGTCCTTGTTTGCTTGATCGTCGAGTCTGAAAGAGAAAATGATATGTATCTCATGTATCTCATTTATCTCATGTATCTCATGTATCTCATGTATCTCATGTATCTCATGTATCCATGTATCGTGAGGCAAAGGGATATAGAGCACAGGCGCCAACAACAACAACAACAACAACAGAAATCACTGCAGGGCATCGTCTTCTTTTTAAACTGTCAGAGACTCAGAGACGAGTGTTGTTGCAGCGTTGCTACCTATTTTACTTGTCACAAGCTGCGGCCAGTCGATTTTATATCATGAGTAAATGCAAGGGCGGATACAGAAATTTTCAAAGGGGGGGCCAAAGTCCTATGGAACTACTTTTGGGGGGGCCAAATCTACTTTTCGAGCAAAATAGCTGGTCAAAAAAAAGAAATTTTTGAAATGGGGGGGCCATGGCCGGATTGGCCCCCCCTGGATCCGCCCCTGAGTAAATGAAGTAGATTGATTGATTGCTTCAATCAATCAATCAGTTTTTTTATTGGTCCGTGTGTAACTTGACTGACTGATTGGTTGTCTGATTGACAGGTTGATTGTCGATTGTTGATCGATTGATTGATTGATTGTGTGATTGGTTGATTGATTGAGAGTTGATTGGTTGATTGACTAACCGATTGACTGACTGACGGATTGAATTATTCTCTGATTTATGGGTTGATTGATTGACTGATTGACTGACCGACTGATTGATTGACTGACTCAAGCCATCGTCGTGTATCCATCAGACTGGCTGCGCTTCGACCATTGCTTTGTGATTCTTCATTCATCCCGCATTTAATCCCCTCTCCATTCCTCTGTCTCTCCTTCTCCAAATTTTCATTCTACTCTGACATCGTCTCCTTAAGTTTATCATGTCGACAAGACTCAACATAAAAATTATATAACTGATGTTCATGCTGTCGTAATTTTAACTGCTGTTATAATCGACACCATCATCATCATCGTCATCATTGTCATTTACCATCATCATCATCATCATCATCATCATCATCATCATCATCATCATCATCATCATCATCATCATCATCATCATCATCATCATCATCATCATCATCATCATCATCATCATCATCATCACCACCACCACCACCGCCGCCGCCGCCGTCGTCGTCGTCATCATCATCATCATAATAATAATCATCATCATCATCATCATCATCATCGTCATCATCATCATCATCATCATCATCTTCTTCTTCTTCTTCTTCTTCTTCTTCTTCTTCTAATTTATCACCATTGTTATTTATCAATTTTATTATTTTTATCATTCATCATCACCATTATCATCGTCGTCATCTTCATCTTCATCGTCGTCGTCGTCGTCGTCGGCTAGTATTAAAATCTATCGGTCCATCTCCTTTACTGATCCTGTTTCCTTTTATCCGCGGCACAAAGGAATGGTTTTATGGCATACAGACTATCGCCTAGCTCTCCATTTAGGTCACCCCTATAAAACCAGGATGGAAATAAAACACCAGTCGGTGTCTGCTGCTGCTGCTGCTGCTGCTGCTGCGTCTGGTGTCGATTCGACATCTTCTTATCTCGCTCAAATGACATCTCCTCGTTCAACATCAAACCCAACGCATGATGTTCTCTGCCATTCAGCTGACACATGCAGCTGGTTCCACGCTGGTTCCACACTGGTTCCACAGCAGCCATATTCTATCAAAGGAACGGTTTTTTGTTCACACTCATGTGATGCACACATGCATATGCATTGCATGTAAACCTGTGTATCACATAAGCGTAATGTCAGTAAACAATCCTGGTCTTAGCTTCGTGTATTTATATATTAACGAATGAATATTCGTTTAAATAAATTATACATTCTTTCATGCATACTTACCTAAAACAATGTAGCATGATATGCAAATGAATACATGCACACGTGCATACATGCACAAATTATACATACATAGATACGCACATACATATATACAAACATTCATACATACATACATACATACATACATACATACATACATACATACATACATACATACATACATACATACATACATACATACATACATACATACATACATACATACATACATACATACATACATACATACATACATACATACATACATACATACATGCCGGCATGCATAAAAACATGCATGCATACATACATGCATGCATACATATACAGTCTTTACAGACAAATATTTATGAACGGCTATACTACATACATGAACGCATTCTTGCTTGCATCAATCCATCTGTCTATTCATCCATTTAATGCAGCTATCCAGCAACTCATCTATCAAACTACCATATCTCCGTCTATCCATCCATCCATCTCTCCGTCTATCCATCCATAAATCCGTTCATCCATTCATCCATCCACACGTCCGTCCACCCATCCATCAATCCGTCCATCCATTCGTTCGTCCATCCATCCATCCGTCTGTCCATTTGTCCAACCATCCATTCATCCATCCATCTGTCTATCCATCCATCCACCCGTCCATCCACCCATCCATCCATCCGTCCATCCGTCCATCCATTTGTCCAACCATCCATCCATCCATCCGTCCATCCATCCATCCACCCATCCATCCATCCATCCACCCATCCATCCGTTCATGGTCGATGTGCCCTTTTGGTTCTCTCTTCCAGGCGCTGGTCATCGATATGAAAGTCACGTTTTGTTTATGTCCATCTATCGCATATTCCACTTAGCACTTAGTGATCCATGAAGTTAGGATCAATTTCAAGGATCTCATTCGATTTTGACTTTGCAACAGTGACGTCCGTCCATCCGTCCGATCTCCACTCCGAGTCTCCGACCATCGATCCATTCAACCCATCATTCCCATCCCAATGGAACAATGGAACAGGTCTCCGTCTAACTCCAGATTAGATCGAATGGATCACGCTGGATTGGGATTGGAGATGTGTGAGAATGGACTGGATGGATTTGATGAGATTGTTTCTAATTCACTTTTATTCTCTCTGACATCTACATGTATTAAGATCCCGTTTCCCATGTTCCCCTATGTTCCTATCTGCAGGTGTCTATTGGCCTGTTTCTCAGTCTCTGCCTTTTATTCATTTGTATACTCTCTCTCTCTCTCTCTCTCTCTCTCTCTCTCTCTCTCTCTCTCTCTCTCTCTCTCTCTCTCTCTCTCTCTCTCTCTCTCTCTCTCTCTCTCTCTCTCTGTCTCAGTCTCTCTGTCTCTGTCTCTGTCTCTGTCTCTGTCTGTCTCTCTCTCTCTCGTTCTCTCTCTCTCTCTCTCTCTCTCTGTCTCTCTCTCTCTGTCTCAGTCTCTCTGTCTCTGTCTCTGTCTCTGTCTGTCTCTCTCTCTCGTTCTCTCTCTCTCTCTCTCTCTCTCTCTCTCTCTCTCTCTCTCTCTCTCTCTCTCTCTGGATCTGTGTAGGTATACTCCCTACCACTCTTTCCTCCGAGGACCTGCCTCTATCTGTTGTGTGTTTTATGCTGTCCCTCTGTTCTTCATTCTGTGTGACTGACCGACAGATTGTCTATTTCTCATTGTCATCTTTTATCTGTCTTTTTATCTTCGTCTTAATCTGTTTTTGTCTCCACTTGATAGTGGCTCTGTAACTCCGACAGCTTACCTTTGTCCTGTGTCTGTGTCTGTGTCTGTGTCTTCGTCTGTGTCTGTCTTAGTCTGTGTCTGTGCCTTTCTGTGTCTGTGTCTATGTCTGTGCCTGTGTCTGTGTCTGTGTCTGTCTTTGTCTGTGCTTAGTCGTTTTGCTTCTTCCTGTTCATATCCGTGTCTACTGTGTCTCTGTCTGTGTCTCATATGTCTCGTTCTGTCCGTGTCTTTCCTGTCTGTCTAATTCTCCGTATTACTCTCAATCTATAGATATAATGTATACGTTTATTTTTGTGTCTCTCTTCTTCTCCGACTGTCTCTCTCTCTCTCTTTGTCTCTCTGGCCTTGTCTCACTGTGTGTCTCTGTTTCTGCCTGTGCATCTTGTTTTTCTTCACCTCATGCAATCCTTAGCAGATTGCTATCCATGCTGCAATATCGTCTCGTTCGCTTCGCATCTCGCCTACAAATTAATACGTTTAGTTTTCGTCGAAATGAGAAGGGGTGTGACGTCCCCATGGCCCAACCTCACCCCCTCACCCACCTCACCCCCCCACCGCACCCACCTCTGCCACCGCACTCACCTCTGCCACCTCGCCCGCCGTCCGAGGCCAGGCTCCAATCAGAACGCTGGGTCTTAGCAGGGCGGTCGCCATAACCGCAGTGCACTGTAAGCTTCTTCTTGGAGCTTTTACTGCATCTTCCTCTTTCGATCTGCCTTTGTGTCTGTGTATATGTCTCCGACAACGGCTACGTCCATGGCAGTCGCTTTACCCATGATTCTCCTCACTCTGTCTCTGTCTCTCTTTCTGTCTCTGTCTCTGTCTCTGTCTGTCTGTCTGTCTGTCTGTCTCTCTCTCTCTCGCTCTCTCTCTATCTTTCTCTCTCGCTGTCTCGCCTCCTCTCTATCTCTCTATCTCTCTATCCGTCTCTCTCTGTCTCTCTGTCTGTCTGCCTCTCTCTCTCTCTCTATCCGTCTCTCTCTGTCTCTCTGTCTCTCTGTCTTTCTTTCTTTCTGTCTGTCTGTCTCTCTTTCTCTTTGTCTCTCTCTCTCCGACTCTTCGCTTCGCCGAGTTCCATGCCAATTTCGCTGTGCTTCCATTCATGGCAAGGTGTCCGGTTCTTTCTGTCTGCATGTATCTGTCGATCCTTGTCCATTCTTCTCGATCTGACTGTGTGTGCGTGCGTGTCTCTTTGTCTCGTCCCATAACTGTGCTTCTGTGTTTTCATCCGTCTATCTCTGTCTAGTTCAATGCCTATGCCTCTGTGTATCTATGTGTGTGTCTCTCTCTCTCTCTGTGTGTGTGTGTGTCTTTCTCTCTGTGTGTCTTTCTCTGTGGCTAGACATTTCCTGTCTCTGTCTGTCTGTTTGTCTGCTTGCCTATGTACGTGTATATCTGACTATCTGCCTGTGTGTCTGTCTGTGCAAGGTCACTGTCCCTCCATTTTTCCTCCTTACCCATGTTCCCCGAGGGACAAAGATTGCGCCTGACGTGTTATTGAACCCGTTTATTTCCACTTCCACTCGCTAGAGATTGATGGATGCTATGGGAGAAAATTGACTTGAATCCACACAACGGAAAGAATTTTCCGGTCGAGATAGAAACTTACAGACACACAGCAAAACAGATCACACGTCCACGCAGTTACGTGCTTTGGTTTCAAATATAAACTCATCTGACCTGATCTGATTAGGATCCGATTTCACTTGATCTGGATTGGCCTAATCTAATTTTACCTGATCTGACCCATTCGGACTCAATCTGATCCTATTTGACCTGATCCGAACTGACATGACCTAATTTTGTCTTTCTGACCTGATTTTGTATGCATGACCCGACCTGATCTGTCCTGATCTGACTTTATATTCATGACCCGACCTGATTTGATTTGACCTGATTTGATTTGATTTGACCTGACCTGACGTGACCTGACCTGACCTGAACTCACCTGACCTCAATTGATCCCACATAATGCATCAATATAATGCCATGCAAGCAAAGTACCCAAAGTATCTATGGTAATCGATTCTAACATAGACTAGATCTTCGACATTAAAGCGCTATAAAATTCACTAAATGTTATAATCTGTGACCAAAATAGAATCGCCCGATTGTGTCTGGCACCTCTGCTGCTGTTCTACTTAATCCGTTGCAATCTCTTAGCGGGAAGAGTATGGCGCCATTTTCCAGCAGACTGGTCATTTAATGCTGCTTAGGGACTGCTCCATGGATAGGAGACGCTGGAAGGTGCTTGGGGCGATCCGCAGAGGAGGACATCGATAAATCAACCATCCCTGTAGATAATCAGTCTCATTCGTGACCCCAAAACAAATTGGCAATTTCTTAGGAGTGGAACCTTAGACGCGCGAGTGCTTCGTGCAACCAATATAGGTCCTACAATTATTCACATCAGACCGAGTAACACAATTATTCGTAAAAACATGCGACATAAATATAACATCACAAAAATAAGACAACATTCATTCACATAATGAATAGCAGCTTATAATATAGCGCATAAAAGGTCCTACAATTGTAACGTTCCCCCCTTTTTAATCGTGGGCCGCCTGGTCTGGCACCACCGGGAGGGATCCCCAAACGTCCGTCCTCCAACCCTCCCCAGTCTGCCATTCCATCGCCCGTCCTAAAAAGGGGTTGGCCCCTATTGAACGTTGTTGTCGTCCCCGAGAGGGCCAACTGGGGCGCTACCCCCAGTTGTTTGGGTACCCCCTCGGTTCTGACCATCGAGGCCCTCTCCTCACTCCTCTCCCTACTCCCTTCCCTTACGATAGCGGAGTAACCGGCCTGGGTGGGAAACCCCAGCCTATCCAGTTGTGCATAGTCGGGCCTAGTCTTATTCATCAGTCTGGCACTTCTCCGACTATCTGGCATAGCCTCTGTACTGGTTCCCTTCCCTTCTTCCTCTCGAGGTGTCGGCCGAGCCTTTGGCGCGGAATCGCATTGCTCTTCGATAGTTTTCTCTTCACTACCTGGGTTCGTCCTAATCTCCTCCTCTTCCTCCGTTCTCGCAATTCTCACTTCCTGGTCCCTTGTTTCCTCTTCCTGCCGGATTTCTCTCCTGTCCTCTTCTCCGTCCTGCCAACCCGTACGTCTATTGTCCCTCATTAATGTCCATGTCGCGCTCCTTCCTCTCTCTTCATCTGGGTCTGCAAATACTAGGTCTGTCTCGTAGGGCATCTCCGTGAATCGTTCCTCTAACCGTCTTTGTCGGTCGGACAATCCATGTAGTCCGTCGTCCACTCCTCGTATTCGATCATCCATTCTTCTAACCCGATCGTCAATCTGACGTTGACCTTCATCCATTCTTCTAACCCGATCGTCAATCTGACGTTGACCTTCATCTATTCTTCTAACCCGATCGTCAATCTGTTGCTGTCTGTCGTGGACACTAGAAAGCGTTCGGTTCATATTGGATAACATGGCCATCAGTCCGGAATCTTGGCCTAAAGATCGTTGTCCGTCCCTTTCCTCTCGTCCAGTTTCACTCTCATTCTCATCCCCGTCATTACTTACAGAAAGCCGAGACATTTTAGTCCAATAGCCGTAGCTATGTCTTTATTACAGTCAATTAATACAATCAAGACACAAGATAGCGCAATATAATCAAAGAAACTAATTATAGCATTCACTCTTTCACTCTGCCTAGCCTAGCGCACAGCAACAATAATACGGGTTAATTTCAGACCTGGGTTTTTCCCACTATCAACAACAATAATAATGAGACCTGCCTGTCAGATCGCTCGTGTCAGTCCTTCCTTCATTCAATATGTTCTCACAGAATTCCGTCTTTAGCGTCTCCTCCTTCCTTCCATGAACTCGCAGAATCACCATCAGTAATAGTCTCCAATTTCTCGGCAACGTCCTTCGATTCCTGCCGTCTATTCCTAGTATAACGATCGCTTCACTTCTCGTCGTTCACCGCTGTTCTCCTCGTAGTTGAATCCTATCGTGTCGCAGACTTATCTATTAACTCGTCACTTGTTATCGAATCTAGACAATCGTCCTTAGATACGGGCCTTTATCCTCTCTTCTCTGCATCGTCCTCGCACACAGCGAACTAGCACAGTAACTCTCAAACTCGCAACTCGCACGACAAACTGGCGACTGGAAGACAACAACTGGCCTCTGGAGGACGACGAACTGGCCTCTGGAGGACGACGAACTGGCCTCTGGAGGACGACGAACTGGCCTCTGGAGGACGACGAACTGGCCCATAGCAACAAGCATCGCTCTCTTTTATGCACTTCCCCTCAGCTCTGTCTATTTCATGGTGTATCTCTCGTTGTCTGCCTGCGTCCTACTAATGTCCGTGCGCGTGTCTCTGTGCATATGCCACGCCATCGACGTGTAAAGACGCCGAGGCCTCAAATGCAGGTCCTAGTTCTCTGTTCGTCATCGGTCTATTAAATCAGGTCTGAGTCCTCCACTTGCAGCTGGGCCTACTTAAACAGGGCGCAGTTCTATCACATATTACTCACACTCATACATACATATACTCTCATAACCATACATATTCATTCATGGCAATACACGCAGTTAACTTATAATCGATGTCACATGGCGCTGTATAAATGGAGCCCTACTTCCTTACAATACCCCCGCCCATCTAATTCCGAAGCATGAGGAACGATTATATTGACTGCGTGTACACAACAGTTAGGCCTATTTTAACCATTCATCAACCAGTCATACCTTAAGCAGTAAAATGCAATCACCACAATATAAATCTAGCACATAGCAATATAACATTTCAATGTCTTCTGCAAGTATGCAGTCACTAATCGCCTCATAATATGCTCAGTAGTTCCATAAGCCTTAATTATCCGATAATAATCATCAATAGCACTCTCATTACTAATTTAAAAACAAAATCTTTCCTCGATCATTATGCACGTCCACAGTTAAAGACAGTTCAATAGCATTACTCTACTAATAGTCTCTATGCATTCTAATTAAGCATCATCCTGTAATACATTTTTATATAGCGCAACATTAAGTCTACTGATAACGACTGGGTTTCTTTATAAAGCGTTTTGGTCGTGCTTCACGTCCGTTGACCTCCTCCTCGCTTGGCGTCAATAATAAAGCAGAAAAACATAGTTCCAGAGTTCCACCCGGTAGTCGATAAAACCTCGGAAGACGAAGTCGCAGGTGCAGGTTTGAGGGACGTCTTCAACGTGCGAACAAAACGTCCCACGCCCAGTTGGCGCGCCACAGGAAATATAAAGTGAAAACAATCACCTCTACAGCCCAGGAGTCCCTGGCTGCCTCCCGTATGACGTCTCCAATGTTCTCCAAGAATTCCGATCCGGTGGCCGGACGACTTTGCTGTAGGCCGTTTTACTCTTCTTTCCCAATGGTCCACTGTACATCTCCCATTGTCGTGCACTGCGATTTTCCACCTTTCGTTTGACGTCCTGTCTTTTCCGATTCAGCTGCATTTTTCCCCTTCGCACACGGAAGCAACGTTCTATTCCAACCGCTCCAGCTTCCTGTTCCCATAACACTGCTGCGTCTATCTCCATGTCGTTGAATGGTGAAACGACCACATCTTCTTCTTCCGTCACCATTCCACAACGAGGCTCTTCGTTGAGGAAATATAAATCGGCCCTTTGTCCCATGATATTGACCCATTTCTGTCGTAGATCCCAAATGAGGTGATTGTCCACCATCCATTTGTATCCCAGTAAGATCTCGTCCACCTCCGGAGTGACTAGGGCGTCCACGAAGAACGTCCTCCCGACCATCTGCAGTCTCAGTCTTGTCCTCCCAATTATGGTTATTGACGAGTTGTTGGCGGCCCAAATCGTATGTTGAGAAGGTCTGATGCTCGCGTCTCTCACTAGTCTTGCGGGGACCAGAGAAACGTTTGAGCCGGTGTCGAGCAAAACATCCTGTTCATGGCCGTTAAGCCACATTTTCAAATACGGACTGGACGAACTGAGTAAATGTCTGACATGGTGCGTTGGCGGTTCTTGTTCTTCTCTCCGTTGGTCGTTAGTCCCGTTTCTCATTTCGTTTCTCTCATCCTGCATCCTAATTTGACAAAAACGGATCAAATGTCGCCCCCGACAGTAATAACAACGACGTGTATCAGGTCGACCCTCTTGCCTGTTATAATATCTCTGTTGTTGTGCTCTTCCTTGTTGATAATCGTTGTAGCGTGGCGTGGAGTATGTATTATTATTTTTATACGGAGGTCGTATAGCTCTGACGTCACTCCGTCTCTGGTTCCCGTTTCCAAAATTCCCTCGCCGATTTCCATTCCAGTTGTTGTTATAGCGCCTCTCCGCTTCTCTATCATAATATTCCTCAGGTTCTGCGGTTGTTCGTACACGGTCGTTTCCTCTGTTCGTCCAATTCCCGTTTCTTTCTGCTTGTTTATAGCTATGCAGTCTTAAAGATACTTTCAACGCTTCTGTCAATGTCTGCGGCTCTTTTTCTTGCGTCTTCATACTAATTTCCCGGTCCTGTATGGCGTCTAAATAACTTTTTATAGCTATTGTCTCGCTATGAATTGATGCTCTTCCTGGATAAGCTAGCGTCATTAGTCGACTGATCTCTCCTGCTAGTTGACTCAAATCTTCGTTTGGCTTTTGTCTTTTCGTATTCAACTGGACTCTATACATCGCTTGCTGCTGTTCAGTGCCAAATCTCGCTTTCAATCTTTTCACTAGTTCTTCTGCCGACTCCAATTCTTCTATTTCCTCATCGGGGATTATATGGGCCGCTTCCTCCACCAGAGCGCACGTCAAATGATTTAGGCTATCCATTGCCGTCCATCTATTCTGTCTTCTACACACATTAAATTTCCGCAAAAACGTAGCCAAATCCGTTTTCCCGTTATAGCATCCTAACTTAATCTGACTATTCTTGCTTATTGCGCTGCTGTTCGAATCTTCTCCTCCCGATCTCGCAATAGTCGGTCGACTCATTTGGTCGTTGATCTCGTTTGCCATAGTCTGTGTTGCGATGGATGTTTTTGGCGTGGCAGCGTACGTTTGAGACACTGATTTGTATTGCTGTGCTGCCGTATGGTTCAGTCTCGGTTGTGCTGTAGTCGATTGTTCATAGCTCGTCGACCCCATTGTTATTGTTCTCCTTGGCAACCCTTCTACTGCTGTTTCATTAGTCATCATGTGCCCAGAGTACATATGCGTTTGCGGTGGCAACAGATTCTCGTATCGCCCTCTTGCGAGTATTTTTGAAGCACTCACGTATCCGCTTCTCGGATCCCCCAAAATAGATTCGTAATTTTGGTTTAGTTGCCTGTGGCTAGATTTCGGCCCAACATCATCAAAAACAACACCATCTTCATACTCATCATGCACACGTTCATCAAATCTTAATTGTCGGTTGTCGTTTCCTCTGTTCGTCGCACTTTCTGTCCATCTCTTTTCATTACAGTCAAATATCCTCATTCGTTCTTCTTCTTCGTCATAGCCAGTTCTCTGTCTGTCTTTATTCCTAATTCCTTCTTCTCTTCTAACTAATATTCCACCTCTATTCTCTTCTTCATTTTGTCCTCCTATTCTATGTCCAAAATTTCTCATCTCATCCATATTTTCATTTCCAAATCTATCTACATCTTCGTCTCTCTGTCTTACATGAGTCCCACCAGCCTCTTCATCATTGTAACGCTCTGTTCTCACTCTCACATCACCACCCTCGTCGCCATTGTAACGTTCCCCCCTTTTTAATCGTTGTACTCCACTCGAATCCCATCCTACGTCGCCATTGTAACGTTCCCCCCTTTTTAATCGTGGGCCGCCTGGTCTGGCACCACCGGGAGGGATCCCCAAACGTCCGTCCTCCAACCCTCCCCAGTCTGCCATTCCATCGCCCGTCCTAAAAAGGGGTTGGCCCCTATTGAACGTTGTTGTCGTCCCCGAGAGGGCCAACTGGGGCGCTACCCCCAGTTGTTTGGGTACCCCCTCGGTTCTGACCATCGAGGCCCTCTCCTCACTCCTCTCCCTACTCCCTTCCCTTACGATAGCGGAGTAACCGGCCTGGGTGGGAAACCCCAGCCTATCCAGTTGTGCATAGTCGGGCCTAGTCTTATTCATCAGTCTGGCACTTCTCCGACTATCTGGCATAGCCTCTGTACTGGTTCCCTTCCCTTCTTCCTCTCGAGGTGTCGGCCGAGCCTTTGGCGCGGAATCGCATTGCTCTTCGATAGTTTTCTCTTCACTACCTGGGTTCGTCCTAATCTCCTCCTCTTCCTCCGTTCTCGCAATTCTCACTTCCTGGTCCCTTGTTTCCTCTTCCTGCCGGATTTCTCTCCTGTCCTCTTCTCCGTCCTGCCAACCCGTACGTCTATTGTCCCTCATTAATGTCCATGTCGCGCTCCTTCCTCTCTCTTCATCTGGGTCTGCAAATACTAGGTCTGTCTCGTAGGGCATCTCCGTGAATCGTTCCTCTAACCGTCTTTGTCGGTCGGACAATCCATGTAGTCCGTCGTCCACTCCTCGTATTCGATCATCCATTCTTCTAACCCGATCGTCAATCTGACGTTGACCTTCATCCATTCTTCTAACCCGATCGTCAATCTGACGTTGACCTTCATCTATTCTTCTAACCCGATCGTCAATCTGTTGCTGTCTGTCGTGGACACTAGAAAGCGTTCGGTTCATATTGGATAACATGGCCATCAGTCCGGAATCTTGGCCTAAAGATCGTTGTCCGTCCCTTTCCTCTCGTCCAGTTTCACTCTCATTCTCATCCCCGTCATTACTTACAGAAAGCCGAGACATTTTAGTCCAATAGCCGTAGCTATGTCTTTATTACAGTCAATTAATACAATCAAGACACAAGATAGCGCAATATAATCAAAGAAACTAATTATAGCATTCACTCTTTCACTCTGCCTAGCCTAGCGCACAGCAACAATAATACGGGTTAATTTCAGACCTGGGTTTTTCCCACTATCAACAACAATAATAATGAGACCTGCCTGTCAGATCGCTCGTGTCAGTCCTTCCTTCATTCAATATGTTCTCACAGAATTCCGTCTTTAGCGTCTCCTCCTTCCTTCCATGAACTCGCAGAATCACCATCAGTAATAGTCTCCAATTTCTCGGCAACGTCCTTCGATTCCTGCCGTCTATTCCTAGTATAACGATCGCTTCACTTCTCGTCGTTCACCGCTGTTCTCCTCGTAGTTGAATCCTATCGTGTCGCAGACTTATCTATTAACTCGTCACTTGTTATCGAATCTAGACAATCGTCCTTAGATACGGGCCTTTA
Organism: Lumbricus terrestris; assembly: GCA_949752735.1. NCBI lineage: Eukaryota > Metazoa > Annelida > Clitellata > Crassiclitellata > Lumbricidae > Lumbricus > Lumbricus terrestris. The sequence goes on from OX457038.1 coordinate 60,390,884, forward strand.
TCCTCTCTTCTCTGCATCGTCCTCGCACACAGCGAACTAGCACAGTAACTCTCAAACTCGCAACTCGCACGACAAACTGGCGACTGGAAGACAACAACTGGCCTCTGGAGGACGACGAACTGGCCTCTGGAGGACGACGAACTGGCCTCTGGAGGACGACGAACTGGCCTCTGGAGGACGACGAACTGGCCCATAGCAACAAGCATCGCTCTCTTTTATGCACTTCCCCTCAGCTCTGTCTATTTCATGGTGTATCTCTCGTTGTCTGCCTGCGTCCTACTAATGTCCGTGCGCGTGTCTCTGTGCATATGCCACGCCATCGACGTGTAAAGACGCCGAGGCCTCAAATGCAGGTCCTAGTTCTCTGTTCGTCATCGGTCTATTAAATCAGGTCTGAGTCCTCCACTTGCAGCTGGGCCTACTTAAACAGGGCGCAGTTCTATCACATATTACTCACACTCATACATACATATACTCTCATAACCATACATATTCATTCATGGCAATACACGCAGTTAACTTATAATCGATGTCACATGGCGCTGTATAAATGGAGCCCTACTTCCTTACACAATTATTCACATCACACCGAGTAACACAATTATTCGTAAAAACATGCGGCATAAATAACATCACAAAAATAAGACAACTTTCATTCACATCTATCTATCTATCTATCTATGTAATTTATATAGCGCCCCTTCAAGGAGTCTACTCAGAGGCGCTCCCGACCCAAGCCCGGTCAAAAAGAAAAGTCTTGAGTAATCTATAGAAAGAGCCAGACATGTTCCGAGGGTGGGAACGCAGGTTAGAGGGAAGGTCATTCCAAGCGGAAGGTCCAGTGACCGAAAATGCCCTGTTCTGCCTCGTGGCAGTGCGGGCATAAGGAACCATAAAGTCACCTCTAGAGGCCGAGCGCAGAGTTCGGCGACCCACAGCAGTTGAGGTCAAGGTGAAGAACTCACAGAGATAGGAAGGTGCTGTGCCCAAGACGCAGCGCCAAGCAAAAGAAGTAACCCTGAAATAAATGCGTGACTGAACCGGAAGCCAGTGTAAGACATCACGAATATAGTCAGAAATGTGACCAAACTTAGGGACGCCACCCACCAAGCGTGCAGCCGCCCGCAGGACCCCCTCCAAACCACTTAAACGAACCTGAGGAAGGCCAAAGTAGAGAGAAGAACAGTAATCCAATCGATTGGCAATAAAGGCATGGACCAAGGTGGAAGCGGAAGAAGAAGACAGAGAGCGAGACACGACTAGCAGCTGACGCAAATGGTAGTAACAAGAGCGAGTCAAGGCCTTGAGATGATCAACAAAAGACAGCACATAATGAATAGCAGCTTATAATAGGCCTATAGCGCACAAAAGGTCCGCGATTATTAGGCTAAAATAATGGATAGCAACGGAATAGTCTAATAAGAAAACGATCAACGTAATGAATATCAACGTAGCATAACTCATAATAACTTGCCAAATAAAAAAATTACTTATCGCAAAATCACACAACGTTTGATTAATAACATATTAAGTCATATAACATATATCGCTTTTACATGGGCTAAATTAACTTGTTGCTCCAATCGATTTCTTGCGTCGTTTCGACCGTCCGTAGGAGTGATAAGCGCCTTGAGAGAGGAGCTTTGCAGCCGCTATAAAAATGTTCCGTTAGCCTATTTACGACGATGGCATTAACTCGGGTCGTTAACTCGGTCTGCGGCACCTCCTACACTTGCACTGGCCAAGGTGCAAAGTGTCTTGACCCGTCCTGCTCTCTCGTGGGTTCGACCGTTCTCCCAAAATAGCTCCCGCTGCAGTCATTTAATACAGTTGCCTTTGACGCCGGGCAACTTAATTCGCTGTCTTAAAACGCACTGGTTTAGATATTATGTTCGATAGCGATGAGTGCAGCGCTTTAGCGAGACACTTAAAATTGCGCTATATTTATTAAGTGACCTGCTTAGTATATATAGAGGTCTACATACAAACTTACTTGCATACACTGCATATACTGGGTCGATAAAATTGCGAATGAAATGGGAAAAGCAATGGAAACAGCAATGCATTAGGCTAGATCTATCATCTGATTCATCTCAAGCAGTGGAAACTAAAATCGGTCAGTCTACAGAAGAAAATTATATTATAAGAGCAGAGGAAAAGGCTGTCCCTAAAGCCGTATCCGAGATATGAAACCGTAAATATGCCAATTGTCAAGACCTTCATTTTCTTTGAGGGCAGAGGGTGGCCAGTCCCCCTTACTCGCCGTCTGAGCATCCGCCCTTAGCACTGGCATTGTATGATTGTATGGCCGGTGTACTCAAAACATGCATCGTACAAATTTTGTGTGGGTGGAGAGTTTAACACATCTCATTTTGCACCCCCTCCTCTATAGCCAACTTGGCGACGATGAGCACACCTACAGTAAACAAGACGGTGTGAGGACCAGGCGGTGAGGTAGAGGACTATAGCCAGTGGCCACCCACTCTCATATGTCGACGCTAAGAAATATGAATCTGCTAGTAGTTTATAGCCATGCATGACTGCCTATAGATTATCTTACTGGAGCGCACGTCATATTCTATGGAATACAGAAGCGACTGGTCGATAGTCTGTATTATAAGTCGGAAACTTTTCTGTGGCTGAGTATGTATGTATACATGTCCGTCCCAAGAAAGGCTCCGAAACGGCTTCACGCGACTATTTTCAGCTCTCAATTCACTTTAAAACCCAAGTTAGGACATTTTAAGTTTCGATATGCATGGCAACTTGCGAGAAATTTAGACGGAGGGTTCAGGTTCGAATCCACCTCAAGCCGCTTCGTAGGGACCTTTGGCAAGTCCTTCACTCGCAATTGCTCAAGCGCTTCGGCGTGATTCAGTGTCCGCGCTGTAGTCGGGAGCGCTTCTGAGTATTAATCTTGAAGGGGCGCTATAGCAAGTGCACATGCACATACATGCATATATATATATATATATATATATATATATATATATATATATATATATACACGGAAGGCTGCGTATTGCGTAAGACATCAAAAATGTGCTGGGTATTTATATATATATATATATATATGCAACTATTTATATTGCTCATGGTGTTCGCTTTGGTGCTGCATTTATGCAAGCGAATGAAAAATGATGGGTCCTGTCCTATTTTATATGGCTTCCTTTGACCTGCCATTCTTCTCTTTCTGACCCGCTTTTTCGTTCATATAACCATCGCATAGTCGCAATTCATTCGAATTATGAGGCGCCTTTCGGGAGGTTTCGCGGTTCGTTCGTGATAGTCGCTGCTGAAACTGGACATGATGATGAATATTTCATTGTTCGATGGCTGTATTCAAGTGTGTGTTCCTTGCTCCTCCGATCTCCCGGTACAATTGAAACCACGTCAGCCAACGTCGGAAACCTATGAATATTGTGTCCATTCCTTAAAAATAGTAAAAATAGTCTCCGATAAATTTAGACGCACTTTTTCCAAACAGATCCGGTGTCCAATAATAAAGCCAAACGTTCTGGAAAACAGGAACTTCAGCATGGTTAACAGGTCAGACAGACTTCGTTCCTGTTTCTCCGTTCTAATCCATGCATAGTCTTCGTACCAGTTCGTTGCAGTTTCTCCGTCCCTGTTTCAGTCCACTCAGGGCCTATTTTAAAGAATTTTTCACCAAGCACGTCCCCCCCTAAGAAAAAATTGTGAAATTGCAAATGCCTGTTTATTAATAACTAAATGCTTTAGCACATCTATCACACTTGTAAGGTCTTTCTCCAGTATGAGTTTGATTATGCGTTTCTAGCTTATATTAATAAGTAAATGGTTTAGCACATCTATCACACTTGTAAGGTCTCTCTCCAGTATGAGTTAGATTATGAAAATTTTCAAATTAGCTGAGAACTTGAAATGAGTCAAACGACATGATAATTTGATATTGAATTTGATAACATTCCAATTTTTGCATGAACCAAATAGTTTCTTATACAATTCTAACACTATCATTATAATTATTAGTTACGAAATGGACGACACATGTCTTAACGGTATCATTGATCATGGGTCAAGTCTTCAAGACAAAGGCAAAGTTTATAGCTAAGCTAACAGACTAACAGTTACTGGCGCCGTCTTGCGGCTGGTCAGTTTGAGTCGCAGTCAGATAATTAAAACACGTCCTTGAACCATTCCTGGGATTTGGCCTTCACAGTTGGTCGCGAACGTCGGTTACAAGCTTGAAACCATGCTCGCAGTGCTGGGCGTACATCAAATTTTGATGTAACCGGCATATTCATTCGGACATGTAAATGTGCATCAACTGTCTCTGCATTGAGGCTGCTTCTATCATCATCCTTCATGAGATTGTATGCACTAACAAGTCTCTCCACGTCACATGAATGAGGCTTTGCTGCGAGTAGTCTGGCGACAGCTACAGAAACAGAACGCCAGTCTGCATTAGTCAGACTGATCTTAAGGAAATCCTGCAATGTGCTTGTGTTGGACATCTGCGCTTTCTTTGCAGCGTTCACCAGCTCTCCGTAGCTACTGTAGAAGTCACGCTTCGCAAAGTCTGATGCGAGGCCAGTGTACACCCGTTCAATGTCTTCATCAGATGCATTGCCATTCATAAGCATTGGTGGAGAAAGCGCCTGAAACTCTAGTGCATAGCGAAGATCACTGGCACCTTTGTCAGTTCCGAGTCGACTGGTCAGAAAGTTGCACAGCGAACAAATAATCTCAGTCTTGATGGCATACACATCGCGACCGCAACTGCTAACGAGAGAGTGCTCTCTCTTACAGTGCCTTAATTGGACGACTGTGAGCTTAACAGTGTCGTAACTCTTGATAACTTCATCGGCTTGTTCCTCATTCCCTGTAATTATTACTTTCTCCTCATATCCACCTGGGTGCGGACGCTGTAATAATTTCCTTAGGTCCTCCACACATTTATCACGATCACTTTCGACGTCAAACAGAGTCACTTGGTTGCCCTGCAACTTCTTCTGAAATCTAGAGTAGATGTACAGCGCGTCACACAAGATCGCTGCAATGTGAACAGTGTCAGCATTAATCCACTTCTTCAGCATGCCATATTCTTCAGCGTCTTTCAGGGAGAAAGTCTGCAGATGTCGCATCATCGGTCTGTAGTTGTCCAGAATGGATGACAGAAGACTGTTAGAATATTGTGTGAATCTTATGTCGATTACTGATGGATACTGTCTGACAGTGTTTAATCTAGACGTCTCTGGGGGGGGAAAGTTCCCCCCCCCAGGATTGACATTTCCCCCCCCAGAAAAATTTCAAAAAATGATATTTTTTGGTTACTGTTTTCATCATTGTTTCACATGTAGTGTTATAATATACCGTGATATTATTACCGTGATATTATTTACTATTATATGATTATAATGACATTATTTAATACTACCATAATATAAGATACTATCATGTTGCAATGAGTATAACTTACTGTATATATTTGTATAAACACCATTTTTTCTACATAAAAACAGAGATGACATCCCCTCCAGAAAAATACGTCAAAATGATCATAGTTTTTAGTTGCTGTTTACATCATTGCATTACATGAACTATTATAGGCCTATTAATATACCGTAATATTATATTCTATTATATGGTTATAGTAATTTTTACTATTTTAATATATGACACAATCCGGCTAAAATGAGTATAACTTACTGTTAATTTTTGTACAAATACTATTTTTGTACAACTGAATGGCTTCTCTCCTTTGCTATCCCTCAAATGTTAAACTGTCAAATTTCAAAATGTTTTGGTCCTATTATTTGAACACCTATTAAAACAACATCATTACTGTATTGTGGCTATCATATTTTGGTACCAATAGTTTATTAGTTCTTGGTTGATTTGTGTGCCATATGATTTCGGAAAGTGTATCTTGGTCAGCAATTCAGGACCATATTGGGAAACAGGGATAAGCTGATTATAGCTAGTGCTTAAAAGTCAACTTAAATAATCATGTTTGCAGTTATTCATTAAAATAACCCAGCAACAACAGAACTGAGCTGCTGAGCTCGATACATACAGATATTTTATTGTAATTATAATTATATAACACATATATATATATATATATATTGAAATCCTTAAAGACTTTTTTATCAGTACTGAAATAATGGAGTTATTTTTTCCAAAATGGCATCCTGAAAGAGTACAGTGTGGAAACTCCCACAAAATATTTATTAAAGTATTGCGTATATTTATTCAAGTCTTTGGCCACTCTTATAAGCACTGATAAAGTACAGCTTTTTAAAGACGTCACCTTAAAATGCTGCCATTGCAATGTGGAAATTCAAAAAAGTTTCTGATGGTTCACTGAAAAAGTACAGCTATTTTGTTAAGATGACACCTTAAAATGCTGCCATTGCAATGTAGAAATTCAAAAGTTTCTGAAGGGACACTGAAAAGGAACAGCTATTTTGCTCAGATGACACCTTAAAATGCTGCCATTGCAATGTGGAAATTAAAAAAAGTTTCTGATGGGTCACTGAAAAAGTACAGCTATTTTGTTAAGATGACACCTTAAAATGCTGCCATTGCAATGTGGAAATTCAAAAAGTTTCTGATGGGTCACTGAAAAAGTACAGCTATTTCTGTTAAAATGACACCTTAAAATGCTGTCATTGCAATGTGGAAATTCAAAAAAGTTTCTGATGGGTCACTGAAAAAGCACAGCTATTTTTGTTAAAATGACACCTTAAAATGCTGCCATTGCAATGTGGAAATTCAAAAAGTTTCTGATGGGGAGGGGGCACATCCCCCTCCCCATACCCTTCCCCTCCCAGTCTCGGCGCTACGCGCCTCACGAGCGTCCTTTGGGCGCTCAATTGTCTCCCCCCCAGAAACCTGAATTCCCCCCCCAGACGAGGGGGACTAGATTAAACACTGACTGTCTGACTGTGACGCCAAGTTCTTCCGCATGCTTCTTGAATTCCTTTGTTCTACATGCTGAACTGTTATAGAAACGCGTAACTGCTTTACAGTCATCTATAACACGCCGTGCTTCAGGAACACCTGTAGTCATGTCTTTGAACACTAACTGAGAACGGTGAACACTGCACCATATTTTGAGGAGAGGGATAGGGCCCTTACATGGACTTGACGTGTCCTTAGTGGTGTTGTCTTTGCGTTCTTGCTCGAGCAGTGTCCATAGCGAATGATGTCTTCCAGTATTTTCTGACGCGCCGTCTGTGACAATAGAGGTTGTTTGCTTAAATATCTCTGGCCATGTTGCTCCACACTTTGCAGACGCCTTCCTGAGTGCCTCCAATAACCCCTCGCTACCTCGCTTCTCGCTTTCAGCCAAGCCCATGTACCAAGTCTCCATGTCTCCAACCGCCGTTACAACCTGCGCCATAACATGCTTGTTGTCTATTCGCTGCTTGTCAACAGCACCATCAACTCTGAGAGAAAGCGCAAGGATATCTTTAAATCGGAGTGCAAATGCCTTACGGTCCGTTTCTGCGATTGTCAGTAGCATGTCGCGATGGCTTGCAGGAGTGACATACTGTAGATCTGTGTCAGTAGGAGAAAACGGAATTTCAGGGTTGTTCAAGTCGATTCTTTCAGCCATCAATGACGCCACGTATCTAGCTGGAAATGACCACGCAGATAGTGTCCCGCGTTTGGCATCCATGTATACCTTAATCATGATTCTTGCTATCTTTTGTTCCAATGCAGTGTTAGCAAATCGCAGTTGTTTCTCCAACACAGTTTCTCCCTCATGTATCCGACCCTCGGCAAGAGCCTTCTGTTGTCGACTACGTGTCAAACAAGCATTGTGTACTGTCGATACACAGTGTTCATCATACATCTGCTGCCTGAACACTGCACCATTTGCAGTGCATATGGCTGGGATCCTTTGACAGTGGATCTTCACCAGATCAGGATGTGCACAACAGATTTTGCAATGCACAATCCTCCTTCTACCAGACCCACCACGAGCTTCACTTCTGTACTCTGCCCAATGCTCAGCCTCAACCTTCTGTTTGCGTCCTGACTGATTTTTGCTTGACTGTACAACCCCTTGAAATTCAATTGCCTCGTGAACCTTTTCCTCAAACTCATCGACTTTCACATCCACCGGTTTACTTCCAGCTGGAGATAGCGAAGCTGTCACACTTATGGTTGACGGTGAACATGTTAACTGTGCGGATGTCCTTGACTGCTCTTCGGTTGTGGTACTATTACTAGCTGCAGTACTTGTTGAAATTGAATGACCAGTGCCACATTCGTCATCAGAAATGTTTGTGTCTGATTCCGCTGTGTGTTGAGTCTGTTGACTATTCTGTTTTTCAATACTTACATAGTGATTTGTGCCAACCAACCCCAGATATATAGCGTAAGACTCAGTCTCACATGACGATGCTTGAGATGAGGTAGGTGATGTTGCCATATCAATACGCTGTTCCCCCTCCACAGTTAAAATGATGATAGGTCGTCGATACAGATTGACTGCTACAGAAAGAATTACACCATCACCCCATGTGCCACATTTCTTCATGTTGTCGATATATACTTGCAATTCCTGCTCTGTCATAGCTCCACTGTCCAAGATCATCTGCGACTGTGAGTGCGACTGCAGACATTCAACCAGTTCCATGCGTACATCATGAGCAGTTGTCGCTGTCGCTGAGCTTCCGCGTCCAAGCTGAGTCAACTGTCTGGCGAGTGAACTAAATAAACAGTTTCCATCTGCAGCCACATTGACAACCATCATATTCCTCTGTGCAGCTAATGATTTCAACTTATCCATTTCCGTCAACTGTCTCGGCTCAAACGAATCTGAAATTGCAAAGTACACAAGTATGCCAAAGAATGTTAGATGGTCGAAAAAATGACACCCACTTTAAAGAACTTGCTTATGCTATAACTCTTACTAAACTACTATTATTGTAGGCTATATATCAGATGCTAGTAGCTTATATCTATTCATAATTACATATCTTCAATGATGACACAGAGTCACGGAAGTGCTGAGGGAGACTGAGGGAGACCTTTACCTTTAACCCCATTCCCACCTGAATTGTTTTTAGGAAAAAATAGGAAATTGATGGTACCAATCTTAGAACAACAACAGTGCAACAATAGTTACAAATAATCCCAATAAAGTATACATTTTCTGAATCAGCAGAATTCAGACTATGAAATTCATTTTATGCTTATCAATAGTTCATTTATATAGCGCCCTTAGAATGTCAAAAGACAAAGCAATCGAAAATAAACATGGTTTACTGACAACAGTGCAACAATAGTTACAAGTAATCATAATAAAGTATACATTTTCTGAATCAGCAGAATTCAGACTATGAAATTCATTTTATGCTTATCAATAGTTCATTTATATAGCGCCCTTAGAATGTCAAAAGACAAAACAGTTGTCAATAAACATTGCTGAACGACAACAGTGAAACAATAGCTGCAAGTAACATCAGAAAACGGAATTCCGCGTGGCATCTTTCTCGAACTTCAAATTATTTTTTTTCTAACTTAAACTAAACTTTTCGCAACAAACTCGGTGTCAATATAACGATCAATCTTCCGCAAACATCGCTCAAGTTATTTTTAGGTATGACATAAGGAAACAACTTTTAATTTTAGTCTGTTTTATAGCTCCCATTTTCGGGGCCAAATGGCCCCGATCCGGCGTCATTGGGTTAATATAATACTATATGACAATAATGATATAGACTGTTTGACAGGTCACTTGGTACAGTTCATCATTTACTTAGCTACATTTATCAATGTAATCGTTTCTTAACTTTTTAAGTTAACATACTGCAACAATTTATAATTTTACAGCTGTGTTGAGGACCAAAGCAACTAACCTGCGTGCGCGTTCCTCTTCGTCATTCGTTTAAACATGGCCTGTATGTCGTTTCCAGGTGACGACGCAACCCGTTTTTTACTCATCGTGAAATTCGCAAATGAATGAACTAAAACAACTGAACAGTCTGAACTGACCGAAAGGCCTAATAGTCCTAATATCGTAATAATAAATGTCAATAAACAATTATGAATTATAACGAAAACTGAAATGTAGCCTAAATATTATTTTTACATCAGTCACAAAATTGCGCGTCCCGTTCTCTCGGTGCTGTTTGTAAACAAGTTTAACGCGCTGCATGACGTCATGAGCCCAAATAGATGTATGGAACGCCGTTCGAACTTTCCTAAAAAAATTAAATATATTGGCGGTGTTTTTTAAAACAACTTTAAACAAGTTCAGTAAGTGCCGTGCCAGGCGTGCCTGAGCGATGAAGCACGGACCGTCAATTCCTCAGGCACGTTTTTGTAATCTCAAAGCACGGACGTGCCTGTCGGCACGTTAAAATAGGCCCTGAGTCCACTATACACTTGATTTCCGTCTCACGTGAAACTAAATGAATCTGACATCTCGTACGCGTATCGAATTCCTGGGTCTTCCAAAAATAATCAACGTCCAGTTGTCGTACGCTTCATCAGCCGCAGAATCAGAAATTCAATTCTCGCTGCACGCAGAACTCTGAAGGGGCAATCCGGTACAAATCGAATATTCATCAACGAACATCTGACTAAGCAGAATTCACTAATCTTCGCAGGAGCGAGAAAACTGGTAAGAGAGAAGGTCCTCCACTCTGCCTGGACACGAGATGGAATGACTTTCATCCGCTTCACTGACGCTGTCAGCGAGAAACCGAGGAAGATTATCACTACCAAGAGTCTGGAGTCCATCATTCAGAAGAAGGAGCTCACTGCAATGCTTCCTCTCGAGAAAGCAGGATGAGTCGCTGGGTGAGTCGCTTCAGATGCTACTTCATCGTCCCGACATCCAACCTGTACCTCCAACTGACTGCGTCTTATTTTTTATCTAGTTCATACTGTCATTTAGTCACTTATGTTCATGTGACATGTTTAACCTTGGGTTGGATTAGAGTTAGACTATCTAAACATTATATAAGCTTATTTCCTATATCATCTAATTGAACTATCCAACTTACTCTTTACGAATTAAATGTGGATTGATATTTGCTACAATCTGAATTTTTTTTTAAATGCATTTTTGTTCCGAGACTATTTTCGACTGTTTTGTTGCTGTAGCGCTTACCAACATATGTTTACTTCTGATCACTGTATGTTACGACCTAGTTAAGACTGTTATATGCATAGAATGTTGCTATCAATGGTACATGCTTCTGTTTGTGCCATCTGCTCTAATTATCTTATGTCTAAGGACAAGTTAAGTCCTTGCTGTTTGTGTTTACTTAATTTTGATACAGTGCCTAGGGTTGTTACATGTGTAGTATGTAGAAGTCAGTGTCATTATGAATGTTATGCGGATTCATGTTTATCGTGTGCGCCTGTGGAATCTTGGATATGCTCTCCATGCTTGACAAACATTTTTCCTTTTAATGGGATTGCAAATAATGAAAATTTTATGAGCTCTATATGTGATAGCAAAGTTAAACTACAAACTGATATTAGCGAGCTTGATAGAGCCCCGAAACTTGAAATATTTCCTAGTGACCCTGAAAACCACTCCCCTTTAAATAACAATGATATTGACCCGGATATTAACCTATTTTCAAATCTGTCATGGGACAGCCACTACTCTACACCTGCTTCTCTCACCACCCTACTCAATACTCCTCGCCTGTTCACTACTATGCACCTGAATTGTCGAAGTATGCAGTACAAAATAATGGATATAACTGATTTATTAAACACTCTCCCTGTTCCTATTCTGGCTTTAACAGAAACATGGCTAGATACAGACTCGGTTGATACAATTAATATAGCAGGTTACCAAATTATTCACAAATCTCGAGTTTCAGGAACAGGAGGTGGAGTAGGATTTCTCATAAGGGAGGATATTACTTACGAGCTGCTTGATCTATCAATTTTTAATATGACCCCCAAAACATTTGAGGGAATATTTATTCGTGTGCGGATAAGTAAGGGCAATTGTCTAATTGGAACTATATATAGACCCCCAGGAAATAGTCTGGAAGAGTTCACTCTTGAACTTGAACAGTTATTGTCCAAAATTGCAAATAAGGAGAAACACGTGATAATTATGGGTGACTTTAACATTGACCTGCTTAAAGTTGAGGATCACTTTGGCACTAGTTCCTTTTTCGATAGTATGTCCTCCTATAATCTTCTCCCGACCATAACCAGACCCACAAGAATTACCACTCATTCGTCAACGCTAATTGACAACATTTTCACAAATGCTTGGTCTAATATTATTGAATCTAAGATTGTTGTATCTGATATCTCTGACCATTTGCCTGTCTTAACCTCCTTTGATTTTGAAATGCCTAGCTCTAGGAACTCCTCATTTGAGGAATCCCGAATTATTAACGAAGAAGGAAGAGCTAATTTTAGCAATTATCTTTCTGAAGCAGATTGGACTCCTATTTTTGAAACCTGTCGCTTGAAAGATGCTAACAAAGCATATGACTTGTTTATGAAAGAATATAAAAGAAACTATGATAAGGCGTTTCCAATAAAAACTAATATAAATAAAGGAAAACCCATGCTTAAACAACCCTGGATGACTCCTGGACTTCTCAAATCTAGTAAGAAAAAAGCTAAACTTCATTTAAAATATGTAAAGGTCCCTACCCTTGCCAATAAAAATAAGTTTGTTTCATACAGGAATAAATTTAAAACAATTAGAATGAAGGCTGAAAAGCATTACTATGCTGTTGAATTTATCAAGCATGTTAATAATTTAAAGAAAACTTGGACCCTCATTCGAAGTATAATTAAAATGGATGAACAACATATTAAAATTGAAGCACTAAAAATCAATGGAATAAGAAATGATGACCCTAAAGTGATGGCTAATACTTTTAATAATCTCTTCTCTGACATCGCTCATACTCTTGCCAAACAAATTCCCGCTCCTAAATCTCCTTTTAACACATACCTTGACCCCCCACTTCCTTATTCTTTTGGCTTGGTTCCTACTTCACCTGAGGAAATAAAAAATTTGAGCCACTTGATCCACGACAGTCACAGCCGTGGCGTTGATGATATCGACCCTCATATTGCTAATTCTTACATTTCTCAAGTCGCAACCCAACTAGCTGAAATAATTAATTGCTCCCTCAATA